>BSBN01001322.1:3600000-4200000 GCA_027924645.1 Cunninghamia lanceolata | reverse complement strand
ATGGATGTTTGTCAGTCAATATTTTTATCAAAAATTCATACATAGTGTACATAGAAACTTATTAATTTAATTATCTATTAAAATTATAATCATGGATACATTATATTTTTAGAATCTTGAGAGTTATTTGGATATACCCTCTTCATTTTATCAAATTTGGATTAAAAAAGTTCGTCAACATCAAGGTTGAAGTTGAGGAAAATCTACATGAAAATATCCCAACTTGTCATTTGCATGGAAAAGACAAGTTTGGATTCCAATGCCTAATTCCCATGCAATTTTTTGGGGGGAAATTTAAAACCCAAAAAAATCCATTTTAATCCCATGCATTTTAAAGAAAATTAGGGGAAATTTGAACAAAACAAAATGGATATCTATTTTGGAAAATCCAATATCGGGTTTCTTTTCATTTACCAAGCCAAAATCTAATCCTAAAAAAGAGTTTCACGATTTTGGCTAATAGTTTCATAATTTTTTTTCCTCCATTACCACTATTTGGCCCATGATGACCTCACTCACCCTGCACACTATTAGCATATCCAAGTTAGTAGTAGCTGGAATCACTAGCAGGAGTACTGCCACCCAAAAGGTAAATGATGTCTTGGATAAGGACAAGTTGAACCAAGAGTACAAGGCATAGCTTGAGGCAATGACACTATCCATCCAAGGTATCCAAGACTAAATTGTGTTGTTTGCATAGTAGGGATTGCCCTCGCCATTTGATGAGAATGATAAGATGCTCCCCAAGCCCAATTCTAGGAGTTAATAAAGAAAAGAAGCCAAGACAAGTTTGAGTTGGATGGGCTATCCCCAACATTCACCACTAATGAAATGCTAGTAATTCTCTAGCCACTAGCTAAATTGGGGACAATGTTTCAATCAAGGGTTTCTCGAGCAATGTATGATTTATCTTAAAAGAAAACCATCAAGCTAGAGCACTAGTATAGGATTATATCGTTAATCAACCTACCCAAGAACAAAAAGTGGGGGGCACTCATGGCCTTCCTTGGCCATCTATAAAGTAGTTATCCTCTATGTTCCAAAGTTTTGAAGTTCTAATTATTTTATAGATGACTCTACACCCAATGGATATTCTGGGTTCACATCCTTCCATCAAGTGAAAGAACCCATGAGAGTCACCAAAATTATAGTGGATTCTTCACTACAAGTAGTAAAATTATTCTTCTTTGTTCATGATCAAATAATATTGTCCCATGACATTAGCAGATCATTTGTGATTCCCTAATTTTAGAGTTTTGCTCCATTATGTGCATCCTGACTAGTAGTTCAAGTCTTGAAGCACACACAAGCCAAGTAAGGAGAAGATATAACAGCTTGTGGGGCTTTTTCGATGATCCAAATAAAGATTTAGTCATGAAGCCTTGCCATTGGTCCATGTTATCCTAGGTCCTATTTTGATTGGTGTAATAATATTCTATGTTGATGGGTTCCATTCGTCTCACCAAGTTTCCTACTTGTTATTTATAAATAACTAACATGACGTGGTGAGCTCTCAGTAGTTCCTAAAAAGTAGAGTGATAATCTCTATTTGGAATAGTGTGTGCCATTTAATTTTTCACTACCAAGTTTATCCAATAGCCCACAATACATGCAACCAGTCCATTGCAAATCTCTTTAGTGATCCTGCTGTCAATGTCACCTGCCCAATCTAAATCCACAAATCCATGAATATTTACAGAATGTTGAGATCTAGTAGGATAACCATGATAGCATAAAGAATACTTGGAAGTACATCGCAAATATCTGAACACTCTCTTCACTACATCCCAATGCACCCGTCCAAGATTAGCCATAAATCGACTAAGGACTCCCACTGCTTGGGCAATGTTTAGTCTTGTATAGACCATTGCATACATCAAACTACAAACCACACTAGCATGAGGAACTCTGCTTGATGAGTGCCAGGTAGCACCCAAATAAACACACCTTTTTACTCCCCTTTTTCCCATCCTTTCATTCTGTTGTCCTAGTAATTGTACCATAGAAACTATAAAGACTTGTTTTAATTACAGTAATGAGAGATGAATTACTGAAGATTATTATTTTTGATGAAAGGACTAATGTTGCAGCAAACTAGTGAAAATGTGTAGAAAAGTCTCTTTTTGGGTCCTCAGGTGCAGTTATACAGGTGAAGGCAATTTTGAAGATCTTCAGAGATGGTCCTAATAATCTCTAGAGCCAATATGGAGGATACTACACCAGACTCCAACATTTTCCCAAAGTGTTGGAGGAGTTTTGAAGGAGCAGGAAAGCAAGGGGTGGATGATCTTTGGAGCCATATAGGAATCATGGATGCATCTCTGGAGCTGCTGGCAACATCACATAATCTCTGGAGATGCTAGCGATAGTGCAGAGTCTCTGGTGCACTATCAACCTACATCTCTGAAGGCAACTGTAGTGCTCCGGAGTCTACCCAACCAACACCAAAATGATCTGATTCCATTTTTATTTAATTTTGCATAAGTTTTAAAAGACTTGCTAAGACCTATATTTCAGGGCCTCGCTGCCCATTGTTATTTAAGTTAAGACTCTGGATTTAGTGGGACTTCTATTCCACTAAAGCCTTTTTTCAGTTTGCATGATTATACTCTTCAGTTAAATAGTTGTATGTTTTAGTTAGAATAAGAGATTGGTTGTATCTCATAGATGAACTAATGGATAGAACAGTTAGTTCCAAAAGATATCTTATCACTTGGACTAATATATGTTTAGATAGGAGTAGTAGAAACATATACAGATTTTGTCTATTAGATTATTGTAATTTCCATTTTCAGACATATATACTTTTTGAATAAAAGTGTATCTTGATGAGACTAGATTGAAGGAAAGATTGTGTTATTACATTTTTGTACTAAGTTCTTGCTTTAGCCTTTAGTCCTAAAGGCGTGGAACAAGGGCCCACTCTCACCATCAAGACAGGAGGCTAGTATCTATTGCTTCATTGTCTTGTTTACAGATTTTATTAGGAGTATAGTTTTACTGCTTTCACAAGATAGATTTATTTCTATTTAATAGTGTTTCCAGTAAATGCATGTTTCCAGTGTTATATCAGAATAGGTCATTTTCAGCAATCTACCACTTTAGCATTATTTTGGTGTTTTCAGGATTCATTTCATAGTAGATAAATCAGTAGCATTAATTTCTTAAACAGTAAAATCAGTAGGATTAGTTGGAGGATTGTTGATTATGAAGTTCCTTATTGCAAACAGCCTAGGACACAGCCCTGGATTTGACACATGAAAAACATGATTAAATTCCAAGGTACAATGACCCTTGTCACTGCTCATATCCTCCATCTCAAAAGGAGACTTTGGACAATCTGTAATAGATAACTTTGTCCTCATCATAACAGGAACAGTCAAAGGTCTATAATCTACCATGCTGAATCTCTCCAACACACTGTTAACATACTTACTCTAGCCTAACCAAAGTTTTCTATTTGCTCTGTCTCTTTTGATCTCCATCCCTAGAATGTACCAAGCTGCCCCTAGATTTTTCATCTCAAACTATGCTGACAACTGAGACTTCAAATCAGAAATCAAACTTTTACCATTCCCAATGAGTAACATATCATTGACATACAATGTAATAATGAGAATGTGGTCATTGTCAAACTTGTAATAAACACAATGATTTGATTTCGATCTCAGAAATCCAATACTCAACACAAAGGCATCAAACTTCTGGTACCCACATCTTAGGAGACTATTTCAAACCATACAAAGTCTTTTTCAACTTGTAAACCAGATTTTATTTACCTTTCACCATGCAGTGCTCTGATTGTGACACATAGATTTCCTCCTCCAAGTCACCATGAAGGAATGTTGTCTTCACATCCATCTGTTCCACTTCTAGATCATACGTTGCTACAAGAGATAACAAGAACCGAATAGACGTCAGCTTTGCAACGGGAGAGAAAATCTCACCATAGTCAATTCCCTCCACCTGAGAATACCCCTTCACAACAAATCTAGCCTTATATTTCTCAACACTGTCATCTACACCAAATTTATTTTTGAACACCCATTTGCATCCAATAGGTTTTCATCCTTCAGGTAAAGGCACAAAGTCCCAAGTATTATTCTTTTCCAAAGAAGCCATCTCCTCTTCCATGGTCTCCTTCCAGGAACCTACATCTTTCATACCCATAGCCTCTTTCACAGTTCTAGGCACATCAGTGTTATAAATCAAAGAAAAAATACAACTAGAGTCATGCAATGAATAACCAAACCTATTAGGTTACCATCTTATCCACGTGGACCTCCTCAAAGATTGAGGTTGAGGTTCTTCATCTTCTTCTGAACTTTCAGATCTGCTAGAGCTCTCCTCATTATTAAGTCCAATAGATGTTTTTAGTTCAACTTTCTCAAGTGTGGAAGGAAGCTGAACCACATCCTCTTTCTTCTCTTCTTTCTCTAGATGCAAGACAATAGAAGAAGGATTGAGCTCTCTAAAGATCACACTTCTACTATACATAACTCTCTCAACCACTGGATCCCAAAGCTTGTACCCTTTCACAGTGATGCCATAACTGATGAAGATACACTTCACATCCCTGTTCTCCAATTTAGACCTCTTGATCCTTAGGTACATGTGCATATGCCTCACAACCAAATACTCGAATGTGTCTTAATGAAGGCTTTTTACCAGACTGCGCCTCCATAGATGTCTTATCAATGAGCGTTGATGTAGGAGACATGTTAGCCAGGTAACAAGCAATAGCAACAGCTTAAACCTAGAACTTTTGTTCAAGGCCAACTCCACTTAGCATACTCCTTGCCCTCTCCATCAAGGTTCTATTCATCCACTCTGCAACTCTATCTTGTTGAGGGGTATATGGAGTTATCTTATGCCTCTCAATCCCCTGTTCTTTACAGATTTTGTCAAAATCTATTGAACAAAAATCACCACCATTGTCAGTACTCAAACACTTAATCTTTCTATCCTTTTGATTCTCTACAAGAGCATTGAACTCTTTGAATCTACTAAAGACTTCAGATTTGCTTCTAAGGAAATACACCCATGTCCTTCTACTGTAATCATCAATGAATAAAACAAAGTAACCAATTTTGAAATCGAAGGAACATTAATAGGACCAAACACATTAGAATGAATCAAGTCCAACACCTTAGAAGATTTGTGAGAACTGGAATAAAATTGAACACAATTTTTTTTCCATAAATGCAATGTTTGCAGAAATCAAACTCGAGGTTATAGTCATTCATACCCTCAACAAGATTTTTAGTTTTCAGGGTCCTTAAACCCTTTTCACCAATGTGACCAAGCCTTTGGTGCCATAACATTTTCTTCTTGGATGAAAGTTTCATCTCCATAGAATGAGCACTCTTAGGTACCCAGAAAGCACAACCATCAGAAGTAGATGCAACAGTCCTCTTCACTGTTGGTTCCAATGGTGAGGATGAAGACTCTGAATCTCTTTTCTTCTAAATAGAGGCACTATTATACTGAACCACACATGCACTAAGATGAAATAGAGTGCCAATCCAAACACCCTTAGCCAACACCATAGATCGTCTAGTCATCTTGCATCCTCCATTCTTGAAAATAACCTGCACACCCACATCATTCAACTTACTTACAAAAAGAAGGTTCCATGCTAAACCAAGGATATATAGAACACCATTGATTCACTTCACCTATCCATCAGGGAATCAAATCAAGACTCTTACATGTCCAACAATCTTTAGGTGAGAATCATCACCCAGGTACAACTTTCCACCATCATATTCTTCATACTTTGTTTAAAAACCAACCCCGATGCGAGGTCATGTGAAAAGATGCACCAGAGTCAATAAGCCACACATCCTCAGATGCATGCATTGCCAAGGCAGTGACAAATGCTTCTCCTTCATCCTGAGAGGACTTGTCAGAATCTGAATCATAGTTCTTCTTCTTTTTCTTTTTCTCCTCCTTGCACTCCTTGTAGAAGTGACCAAGTTTGCCGCAGTTCCAACACAGGGCCTTGGAATTTTTGAGAGACTTAGATCTCCCATGGGATTTGGATCTTCCTTTTTCTTCCTTCTTCTTATCCATTTTATTTCCTTTCTATTTAGATCTACCACGAACCACAAGAGCTTTCTTAGCCAATTCAAAAGACTTTCTCCACATCTCTTCAGACAACAACAAAGAGACCACTTCATCCATCTTGAAGGTGGTAGTGGTACTCCCAATGGCCCTAACAAGGTGATCCCATGAATCTAGTAAGGAACACAGTAATGTCATACATCGATCCTCCTCCTCCATCTTCACACCAACAGAGGTCAACTGGGCAACAAGCATATTGAATGTATTCGGGTGATTAGCAATAGAACCTCCATCTTCCATCCTTAGAGAATATAATTTCTTTCACGAGAATAACTTGTTCACCAGGGATTTATCCTAATAAACATCTCCAAGCTTCTTCCAAAAATCCTTTGTAGTCTTCTCTTCATGGATATTCAGGAGCACTGAATCAGCTAAACAGAGTCTTATCAGACCCTTAGCTTTCTGATCCATTAGATCCCAATCTTCTTTTTTCATGTCCGATGACATGGATTCGAATACTACAATCCATAAATCTTTATCCACCAATAAGTCCTCCATCTTAAGTTTCCACAACTCAAAGTTTCCTCCATTAAACTTCTTTATATCAAACCTCCCAGATGTGCTCACCATCTCTTTCCTGCAACAAAAATTTCAAAATCCTCTACACAAGCTCCCACTCAAATGAAAATCAACTCAAAAATCCCTCTACCCAACAACTAGAACCAAAGGTGATCAAGATCTGATACCAACTGAAAGGAAGCAAGGTATGCAGAAATGTTTCCTACACTGATCTACTGAGGAAAGATTTATGTGAGTTTTACCTTTTACACTTACATATTAAGACGCACATTAACAGAAAGGTAATAACAACATTCAAATGCAAAACTCACAACACAGGATATATGTGGGGAAAACCCTTTCAAGTAAAAACCCCCACACTCCAAATCTGCCTAATATATTATTCAAGAATCAAGAAGATTACAATATACTCGCAAAGCAAGCTTTCATATGAGTATTAACCAACCAGAGATCTAGGAGGTAACTCAACATCTATAAGACTCTTACACATAACCTCCATCTCAATCTCCTGATATATAGGACATACAATACAGTAAACTGTCAACGGTAATTACAAAACCATGAGCCAAAACCACCCAAAAGTAGTACCCAAATTATCTCCAATCAAAGATGTCTTGTGATGTTCCAAATCAAACACCAACATGTGTAAGTCTCCCCTTTATAGCTCTTTTAAGTGTCCAACACGTTTTTACATTTCCCAAAAATAGGAGGTCCAACTTCCAGAGGTCATAACTTTTGATCCGGGTGTCCGATTAACAAACCGTTTAATGTGTCAAAAAGATTATGAAGAGATCTATCGAGCTATAACCCACTTCATCGATTATGACAACTTTTAGGGTGTTTAGGGACCTCTAAGTGCCTCAAAACTAAGTTTAAAACTTTTTTCGACAGTTTCAAAAAATAAAAACTTTAATATCTCACAATCCAGATATGATCTTGAGTCAAAACTCACCTGAAATGTTTACTCAACAATTCCACACCTTTTGGGAAAATTTTCAGGTCAATCCGAGGTCAAATGTAGAGTTACTAAAAATAGTAAGTCCCGCCATTTTTAGCCCTTTTGGAAACTTTGAAAATTCTAGACTATTCTCCAAGATAAAGCGTATTCGAAAAGACCAAAACTGGGAAGAATAGTAACCTTTCATAGTTGCAAGGTTGAGACACTTTTCCTAACAGAAATGTAGAAACAAATATAGAATAGTTAGGGCCAAGCTTGTAAAGAATACTTAAGATCAATTGAGAATCTTTCTTTTCAATACCACATTGTTTCAACTGAAATATTATGGCCTTTAGCTTAGTGAAGAAGTCCTAAATAGTATCAAAACTAGTAGGACATAACGCTATGAGCTCTATTGACACCTAAAAAAACTAGCTCCCAACTTACTCTATTTTTCCTAAAATCCATCTAGGATCCCTACTATGTGCCTTTGTTGTTGAACCCATCACTTATGTCCAATCTGGGGCTATTTGGAATGGGTTCCCTCCAATAGGTTTCCATCTATTTTCCTTTTACAATGCAAGGAAGAAGCCCCAAAAATGACTAAGTCCAAATTCTAAGCCTTTTCCTTGTATTTTCTACCCTTTTTGAAGTTTCAGGGTTTTAGGTTCTTGTCTTCCATCGTGCCATTCCTATCAGCCCCGAAGTCTACCTTAGTTCCTTACAAAATTACCTAAGTATTTCGGGCATCAAAGGTTGAGCTAGTGTCCTTTTATCTTCTTCCAAGCATGTGTTAGTGAGAAAGCTTGATCGCCGAAGTGCACCAAGGCTTCAAGTTTTTTCTAAGTATTGTGGATCATCAGAAGTTGAAGTTGTGATCTACCTTCTTCTTTTGGGTAGACAGAAGGGAGAGGGCCCGATAGCCAAAGTTTGACGGAGCTTTAATATTTTTAAGTTTTGCAGGCATCGACAAGCGGGAGGTGTCTTCTATTTCTTCCTTTTTGCAAGCAGAAGGTGGAAGGCCCAATTGTTGAAGTCCGCCAAGGTTCCAAAAAGTTTCTAAGTGTTGTGGGTGTCAGCGATCAAGATGTTTTTCTTCCTCTTTTCTTTTTGAAGATGGAAGGCGGAAGGCCTGACGGCCAAAGTCCAACGGTGCCTAATTCTTCTAAGTGTTTCAGATGGTGGCAGGCAGGGAGTTTCTCTTCCTCCTTTCTTTTTGAAGGTGGAAGGAAGAAGGTCTAAGGCCCAACCCCCAGTGACTTTTGTTTCTTCTAAGTATTTCGGGGTTGGGAGGTCATTTCCTTATCTTCCAAAATGAATGATGTATGGTGAAGGCCCGACCTCCGAAGCCCAATGGTTTCCCTTTGTTATTTTTGGACTTTGAATATCGAGGCTTCCTTCTTCATCTTTTCAAGAGCTGATAGCATGGAGGAACCCTAATTAGTCGGGGCTCAACTATTTTGCCTTCCATACTCCTCCCACTGCTTGGGAATGTGCCAACAACCTCTAGGATCACCATTAATGCAAAGTGGGTAGTTAAAATTAATGCTTTTATTGTAGTTGGCGGGGTTGTTGAGGGTTTTCCCACCCATTTCATTCTTAGATCTGAGATGTGAAGGCTATAAAGGTAGGATTGGAATTTATTCTAAGGGTTGGTCATCTTAGGTAGAATTTATCTCTACAAGTACTGAGCATCCAAGGTAGTTAGAGCTTCATCTATTGTTCATTTTTAGTTCTTCAAGAAGTAGCTATCAAAAGTGTTTGTTAGATATATTGTAATCTTGATATCAATTCATTATTTTTATCCATTATTGTAAGTGTTCTTTCAGGAAGCCTTTATCACAGTTAGGGTTTTCTCTTGCCATAGTTTGTGATATGATTGTAAAATCTGATTTGAATGAATGTGATAGTTCTTAATCCATTTTCAAGCTTTGTAAATGGTCATTTTAGTATTATATATGGAAGTATATTGTATGTTCTTGGATTACTAAGTATTCTCATGGTTTGATATTGATTTTTGTGCATATGAGTACCCAGATAGGCATTCATACACCTCTTTTAATGTTTTCCTTTGATGAACTTGAAACTCTATAGCCCATTGGATAGGCATTGGTCTGAGAAGCCTGTGATCACCCACACTTTGTAAAAAAATGAAAATGATACATCAAGTCTTAGTTGAAGTTATCGTTCCATAAGCATCCTCCTTTTGCAAGATTGCTCCCATCAGCTTAAAATAGGGGTTTTATGACAACCAATTGCTCTTGGTTCAGTTACAATCTTTGGGGCCAAGGCAACGATTTGAGTTTGGTTGTTCATCTATTTTTAGTTGTTCATCTGGTTTTGAAGTCAATGCCTGCTAAGGTATACCCCTTGGAATATCCCTCTAGAGTCTAAGCTAAGATTGAAGTGTAGAAGAGTCTACCCACTCCTGTAAGTTGGCCAAAATACCCTTAACCTATTGATAAACCTCTTTTAGTCACCCTGATGACTCCCCTACACTAGGTGATTGTAAGATGTTTTAGGGTTTTGGGTTGTAGTTATTTTGGGAACCAACAAGCTCATTCTCTAGTAGATGTCCTCTTATTTCATCCTACTTACCAAAGAGATTTTTCAAAGTGGTCCATACATCATTTGGTGTAGAAACAGATTCAATGTGAAAAAGTAAATCTGGAGATACAAACATACACAAGGTTCCAAAAGCTTCATCCAACTTATTAAACCATTTTGGTCTTTCTGTAATTAGAGTTGGCTCAGTTTCAAGACCCATAGTTACTCTATACAACCCTTGCCTCTTTATATGGCTTGTCATTTTAGATTTCCAATCAACGTAGTTGTAGGGTGTGAGTATTGGTATTGTTGTTTGATCCATTTTATCCAAAAAGAAGATTATTGTTGTAGTTGTGCAGAAAAAAAGAATGCAGAAACTCAAAGAAAGCATGCAAGACACCTCCCTCTTTACTCAATCAATGAACCCCCCAAGAAGAGACGATTTAACACTTTATATTTAGTGATTTTACAACTGCCACTCGCAAGAAATACTTAGTGGTCTTGATCTCAATGCTTTACAAAATCCTCGACAAACAAGTGTGTGCGGAAAGTACAATACAAGAATAAAACCAAGTGAAACTATTAACACCATTGAGAAGTACTTGAAAAATCATGCACTTTAAAAAAAGAATCACCTTGTTATGAGGTTGTATGAAAAAGTTATAAGTCTCCAAAGTTCTCAAAACGAGAACTATGTAGTGTCACCTGTGAGAATCTACAATTTCTAGAAAATTTGTGCACCAAAATCAAAAATTGTTTGAATCAACGCGTAGAGCATAAAAAATTATTCCAAATAAAAAAAAATTGCTCAGTGAAAGGAGCCAATATGAGTCAGAATGAAGTGTTTGAAAATCGCCTTTAATGTCGCCTTTGCCAACAGAGAGGGGTATGGTTTGCAAAAGTAGACCTCTGCCAAATTTGGCAAAATCACTGCCAAATATAGTGAGTTGCCAAGTGTGGAGTCCACCTGATAAATTTAGAACTGCCACTAATTTTGGAAGACCTCTAAATAGGTTTAGCTATCCTCTAGTTTAGAGAGCTTCCAAAGTCCGCCAAAATAGGGGCACAACTAAAAATAAGACACCTCCTGCTAAATTTAGGGATGGCTAAATATTAAGACAAATCTAGTGGCACATACTTTGAACATGAGATAAAATGTCAGCTTCAAGGTCGAATACACATGCAGGGTGCAGTGTTTAATGGCCAAAAGGCCAACTTAGTTTAATAACCAAAAGATCAAATTATCAAAGGGGGTTGGGGGGCCGAAGGCCACTCCCCATGACCCTGATTAAAGGGTCTACGGCCCAAGGGAAAGGAGTTTGTATCCCTGTGTGGAGATCGCTATGGGCTAAGGGTAGAGCCCTATGTATGGGTTGAGCCCCCTTATATGTAGTACTTTTTCAATGCTATTACTATAAATGCTTAGCACTTGAACTACTTTATTTATTTATTTATTGAAATTTTACAAAAAAACTCACTCTAAAAAGTGTGCTGGGAGGCCAAAATGGCCTTCTGGCAAAATTTTTTTGCCTCGAATGCTCCCAACACCGAAACTGGGTGAATTTTATGTCAAAAATCATTTGTTAGGCCTTCTAGATGCAATGGCAGGGTCCTTTTGGGCCAAAAATGCTTCAAACGAAAGTTGATTTTTAGATCTGAGCCGAAAACCTCATTCTGCAACTGTGTCAAATGATCTCCAAATTGGATGAATTGAAAGCCATTTCTGACTTTCTTGAGCCTCTTGGACATGTTGGAATAGCCAGAAATACTGCTAGTATAACCAAAAATGTTGCAGTCATCCAAATCTCACAAAACACACATGCAAAGTAAAAGGGGTTAATGGGTCTTGTTAAATCCTTTATGATTCTCCAGATCGTTAAAAACACAAGAGAAGAGCATATGGGATTCACAAGAACTCACAAAGAATTCATTCTCTCAGTTAGGAATCTATGAACTTTGTTGGTTGTTTTTAATTCCCAACTAGATCTCAAAGATAATCTAAAGAATAGCCAATTCTAGTGATCAATTGCCTTGAGGGATTGGCCATTGGACAGGAAAAGATAGGTTACACTTTTCCTTTGCACTTTAGGCTCTACAAAACCTAGGAGGGTGATCCTTTACAATAATATTAAAGATCTCTTTACCATTTATCTCAAATATTGTTACAAGAAGATATGTTCTCTAAAGTGCCAAAGAATACAGATTTGCTAAAGCAATTGGCTAGATCCTTAGGCTTCTATATATTCATTTGTAGAACATGAAAACAACATTAAGCAAATAACTTATTGTAGATATGGGAAATTCATTGTGATTTTCAAATTAAATGACCAAGGAGTTGTACCAAACACAAATTCAAAGAGATTGGCACCTTAACCTAGGCTACAGAGTCAAGATAGATGCAAATGAAACCCCACATAATAGTATTTTCCCCAGTTCATGAAGCACTGCAATAATGCATTACACTGTCACACTTCAGCAAATTCAAAACCAATTCTACCTACAAATCCCTACAAACTTTCACAACATTCAACATTTTCCTTAAAGCATTTTAATTCACTCCTTGAGAAAAATCCATAAGAAGAACATTCATACACAGGAAAAACTGTGAAGATGAATAAAATGATCCTTGATCAAACTTTATTCATAAATGAGATGAAGATTACAACATAGGAGACAATATATCTTTTAACTTGGTAATATATTCATACTTGAACTGGTATTGTCATACAAAAGTTCACATGTACATCATATTCTATTCTTAGACAGTAACCTATACTAAAAGTGTCGACTCTATTACTATATGCTCTGTAATACAAAAATTCTCTAGGATCCTTTGCCATAGGCCCTGAATTCCCTTTTATAGAAACAAAGGAGCAAACAAGCTTCAGGCCACGTATATCATAATGGGACAAAACATGAAAATTGTCCTCAACCAAATCAAGCATGTCCAGAAACAAAATCATTTCCCACAATGAGCTGGAATAACCATTCTTTATCCTTACTCATCCAAACCCCAAGCATGGAAACAATTCATGATGTCAAATTGATGGTGTTTAGTCATTTGCTTTGCTAACTCAACCACCCTTCACATCTAGATTCCCACCAAGAATGTAAGCCCCATGGACATCCAAATGCTGGTGTCCTCCACTTTGCATCACCTTCCAAACATAGAAACATGACTCCCCATCTTTCAATTTGGGGTTTCCACCTACAAGAACCTTCAAGGTTCTTGAGGCAACCACCTTTTGCTAACTATAGAAGTGCCAAAAACTTCCCTAGATAGAGGACAAGTTGGACATAGAACTAACTATTCTTGTCAACTTGCCCTTTTCTCCCCATCACCAATTGGTTCATCCCGATGAATAGCTCTGGGTATGTCACAGCTAGCCCTTTGATGAGTGCCACCAACATGAGGGAGGGGAAGAAGGAGCAATGAGGCATCTCCTTCTCCTTGCCCAAATTGGAGACTCACAATGACATAAAGTCATTGAAATCTCCAAACAGGAGACATTTTCCCTCACCGGAATGACACTAAAGGATTGTAGGGAAATGAATGGAGCTTTCTCCTTGTTTCTTCACTCCCCAACTCTTTCCTATACCACCAATTCCTTAGAAACATACTTCTCATCTTTTGGCTCTGTATGAACAAAGCACCAGCAAAGAAAATAATAGTAGTACTTCCTAAGAAATCAGGTGGTAAACACAGCATATCAGAATGGTAGATATACTTCATTTTACTTTCAAGAAAGGAATGGTGCATCCAACACATGCAGGGACTCCCATTTATAGTAGAAGAGTGAAAGTCCCTATGCCTGAGTAGTCTTTTCTATCAATACTATAACCATTTTGGTCTAGCTATCACTACAATACTTAGTCTTCAATTGGCAATCTCTGGAGATTTCATCTTATTGCTAGAAGTAAAAATGGAGGTGCGGTCTTGACACCGATCACAATTTTCCATAACCCAAGTCCCCTGTGGATGGAACATTCAATAGAACCCCTATTTCTATAATGAGAATGTCGAGGTAGGTTTCTTGGCTATAGCATTTTATCCATTTTAAAACATCACCTTTTCTTGTCATGTCTCAATGTTAGGCAAAAAGTCCCAACAAACCTAGATATCAAGCCTTCAAAACTGACTTCATACTCTTCCAGTCTTCCTTCAAACTTATCATGTTGTACAATGGCAATAAGAAGGCTCTTCAAAGATCTTAAAATATTGCAATTTTCCCTTTAAAACACATCTATCCCGATCCGAAAAGAGGACAATCATCCAGAATACTTAACCAGCTTCCTATCAAATGGAAGAAGAGGACCTGGCACATGCTCAATTTTTTCCTTTCTATATTAGTTCATCATTTACCATGCACCACAACTATGTTGCCTCATTTGAATATGGGTCATCAATCTCTGGGCAAAGGCTTGGTCAGATGGTGTTGATTGGTCCAACCGGTTTGAAAATATTTTGATACACACAGAGAGGATCGTGGACCAATGAAATTCATCCACCTGAACTATCTTTACAGCTTAGCACAAGGCTCGTTGTTGGGAGGAAAAATCAACTTTATTCACGTGGCAGTTTCCTGCTCCTCTATAGCATCAAACAAAGCTTTAGAGAACTGATCCACGGAACAATGGAAAAGCCACAGGATGACACCACGTGGCACCCATTAGACCACTTTGATGCACCACTGGAAATATGCCAAATGTCTTCCTGCTACTCTTTCATAAGCTATTTGTGGGTCCACCTCAATGGGCTTAGCAGAATGGCAAAAAACTTTAAAATTCTCTGCGTAGGCTTAGTGGAACCTACCAATAGGCCCCGCTGTATTGCTTGGCCAAAGACTTGTCATCTATCATCTCTTCCACAGTTCCGTAAGCAACTTTTTCCTAAATAAAAAATGCTTTGTGGACTGGCGAAAACCAATCAAGAAGAAGCCACACATCAACCTTTGATTTTCTCCCATGCTCAAGCTTGAATATTCTAACCATTGTGGGGTTGATTTTATAAAGGGCGCAGGTAAAATACTTAAGCATATGAAAATTTATTTGCGTGTGGGTTCAAGCAGTAACATTACAATTAAAGGGGTCAGTAAACACATGACACCCTAGACATAACGTTGCAACTTAAAATATTGGCAACGGGGAGCAAGCGCTCAATGAAAGATTAAAACGCAGAACAAGTAAAGACCATAGTATAAGTTTTAAGGCTTATAAGGGTTTCTCCAAAGTTTTACAAGTCTAAACAAATGAAACCCTAGGTATAGAGGCATGAAAATGTAGGTCCTAACAAACTTAAAACTCTCAAAACAAAAGCTCTTATACCATGTTATAAATCTTAAACAAGATGTAAAACCCAAGAACTTTATGAGAGAGATTCTAAGCTACATAAACTAAAATACAAAATAGAAGCAAACCAATGATTCTGAGAGATATGGAAATGTCAATGTGATAGAATTGCATTAAGAGCTCAAAGCTTCATACAAAAGAATGGCAGAGTAACTAGACAATGCATTCAAGATGATCAAAATACAAGCTAGGTAGTGAGTTTATATAGACCAGGGAGAGGGTAGAGGTGGTAAAACTGACCAATAGGGAGAGGCCACCATACGGGCTAAAGATAGCAAGAGCATCTTCCCAAGATAGAAAATGCCACCTCCCTTGTAGGATGCTGACACCTCAAATCACCCACTCACTAATTAAACTCACTTTAACCTAAGCAAGCTTAATAAAAGTGTGGGAAAAACTAGGAAATAGGGAAAATAACTAACCCACTAGGAAAATAAAAACCTACACTAACACTTAGAGGTATTGTTCAGACCATGATGATCTCACACTCACCCAAGAGTCACGATATGTTGACACGTGCATCATCCATAATTGGAGAGAGTGTATCCTCCATGGAATTGACCTCCATTTTTATCATGTCATGCAGCACCCTAGAAAACTCCATGAACTAAAGCATTGACATGAAGAATGTTGCAAAATCCTCAATTTCCTTCTAGTAGGCTTTCCTAAGAGATCTGATGAGCTCGATGGATCCCACAAATAGATTCTACTCTTTGACCTTGGCCAATAGTTTCTTGATTTGCTCTTTTGTTGCCTCCAACTTGGCATGTAGGTCGTCTCCTTTCTCCATGAGGCCCTTGATAGTTTGTGCTTAATTCTCTCTTTGTTTTTCTATCTTGGAGAGATAGTGATCCTGGCACTTAACTTCTATTTCATGGATCCTATCTCCATAGTTATGACACCCATGTTGGCTTTCTCTTGAGCAAGTTGGGCCTTCATGTCTTCAACCTATTTCTTCAACACATAGATAATGACCTTGTCGGTGACCATTTGCCTTTTTGAGGTGGCTAGGTAACTGCATAGAAACGGGGGATAAAAAGGGGATCAAAAGTGGCCACTTTTTTCTTGAAATCAACAAAATCTAAACTTGGATGAGTAATTTGAGATGCATGAACTCAAAATTTAAAGATACAACAAGAACAAGAATTTTAGTACTACGAATCTATTTTCTAAACTTCTAAAGTTTTTAAAAAATGGTTAATATTAAGAGGGTGAAATGGTGGTGCACACAAAAATGTTCCTATTCTTCTCACTAAAATATAACATAGTGTACGGTGTGTGCCCCCTATTTTTTTTGTTTCTTTCAATATTTTTAAAAACTGGTTGGTAGAAATATAGCTAAGAGTTAGTACCACAATCGTATTTTTCGATATTTTTTATTGAATTTTATTTTGTGATTTTTCAAAGTGGATGCATCCTAAAAATTGCATCACAAAGTGTGCACATCACATAACTTGCACAAAAACAATAAAGAATATTAAAAAAATTGAATGTGTAAAGAATGAAACATAGAACAATCCTATATATATTTTTGAATTTTGATAGGCGGATAAAAATTAATAAAGAAAAATCAATACATATGTGATTGAGGAATATGAAGACATGGTCCAATGAAAATAAAAATAAATACCTTAACTTATTAAAAATATTAAAAAAATTATATGGTTAGAAAGATAAGAATTGGTTTGTCATTTTGGTGGTGGCTTCATCAAATTTTTTAATAAAATGAATAAATATGATGATGTTGAAGTTCAAACAATTAACTATGAAAAACATGTCTTTGGGAGGTACCATGGAGGTCAAGTCCTTAGGCTTGGTCATCCAAGCCTACTCCAAGCCTAAAAAGGCGGTATTAAAATTTGAATAAATACATAACATGATCGTATTTGAAAACACAATCACATTATAAAACATGAACATATTATATAACATGATCGTGCTTTATAAAAACATGGCCGTGTTATACTATAAACAAAGCAAAAAAAATAAAAACAAAGTAATAGATAGAGAGAGGGAGAGATAAATAAATAGAGAGATAGAGGGGGACAAGGAGAGATAGATGGGGAGAGTGAGGGGGAGAGAGGGCGAGGGGGAGAGGGGGAAATTGAGAGATATAGATAGAGGGAGAGATAGAGAGATGGAGAGGGGAGAGAGAGAGGGATGGAGGGAGAGGTCTTCACCAAACTAATATCTCCTCTCTCTATCTCTCCCTCCATCCCACTTCATCCCTCCCTCTCACATGTCTATCTCTCTCTATCTCTCCCATGAATGTATATATATCCCATTATCTCCCCCTCTCTATATCTCTATCTAGTCTCCCTCAATCTCTCTATCCTCACTCTCTCTTTATTTGTCCCTCTCTATATCTCCCTCCATCCCTCTCCCTCTCTCTCTATCTCTCCCTCCCTCTATATTTATCACTCCCTCTTCCTTTCTCTCTATCTCTTAATATATATCTCCCCCTCTCTATCTCCCTATTTATCTCTCTCAATCTCCTCCCCTCTCTTTATCTACATATCTCAATCTCCCTTCTCTCTCTCTCTCTCTCTATATATATATATATCCCCCTCTCTACATCTCTATCTACTCTTTGTCTATCTCTCTATCCTCTATCTTTGTCTATATCTCTCTATCTATGTCTCTGTCTCTCTCCCTCTATCTTTCCCTCTCTATCTATATGTCTCTATCTCCCCTTCTCTCCTTTTTATATCTCTATCTACTATCCCTCAATCTATATATCTTCCCTCTCTCTCTCTCTCTATTTATATATCCCCCCTCTCTCTCTCTCTATATATATTTATATATCTCAATTTGCCCTCTCTATCTATATCTCTCAATCTCCCCCCTCTCTATCTATCTCTCCCTATATCTATATCTATATATTTCTATCTCTATCTCTATCTCTCCCTCACTCTATCTCTTCTCTCTCCCTTTATCTCTCCCTCTCTCTGTCTCTTCGTCTCTCCTTCACTCTTTCCCTCTCTCTCTCTCTATATATATATATCTATTTCCCCCTCTCTATATCTCTATCTACTCTTCTATCTGTCTATCTATCTCTCTATCTCTCTATCTACTCTCCCTTTATCACCCTCTCTCTCTCTCTATATATATATCCCTCTCTGTATCTATATCTCTCTATCTCTCCATCTCCCCATCTCTCCCTCTCTCTCCCCCTCTATCTCTCTATCTCCATCTCTCCTTGCCCCTGTCCCCCTCTCTATCTCTCTATCTATTGCTTTGTTAACTATATAATGAAACAATATTACACAATTTCTGCATATTTATAAGTAATAATAATAATTTTGTTTGCACATTTATAAGTAATAATAATAAAAATCTAAGTCAAACTTTCTAATTTTAAACAAAATGATTTACAATTAAGTATGACTAAAGTTAAAAGTCCAACCAAATATCTATGTCTAAACAAAAATGGTGTTTTTGTTAGAAATGAAAGTGAACAACTATAGAATAGAAATATGATTTAAACTGTTATAAATCTAGTACAAAACCAAATGAAGATTATAGGAAATCAAATTACCGATACAAAGAAATAAAGGAATAGAAAAACTAAACACATAACACAATGTTTATGTGGAGGAACTCTTTTAGGAAAAAACTCCACACAAGAAGAAATGCACTAGTCTGTATTAACTTCAATAGCGTTTTCAATACATCACTAATCACCTCCTCTTTAGTCTTCAATCCAACATAACCTATTTTTTTAGTCTCAACTCTCTATAACACCCAACCATAATAGAATGCCCTCATTAAAAGAGTGTTTCCATCTAGGAAAAAAATCCTAACATAACTTCTACCGTCAAATTTGTGACCTAATGATCCAAACGGACTATAAAATTACAATATTTTACTGCTAGGGGGGGTGACATCACCCCTGGACCCCCGGTTAGGTATTGGGATCCAAATGCATCTAAAACAAGACCACTATTGGTGAATACATCTTCCCTTAAATGGAAATTTATAAACAACATTAGTAGTAATTAATTACATAGGATTTACAAGGTTGATGGCACCTTAATCCTAACAATTTTATATAATGTGAATGCATTATACTTGGTATTTACCAAGCCTAAATGTGATCATTTTATGGCTATTTAAACATAATGTGATCGCACTATTGCCAATATTATTGATTTGGCCACTTTTTGATCCCCTAATTTGGTGCACTTGCCCAAATATTGTTGTGGGTTGGGGAATTTTATTATAAATACTAGCTTGCATGCCTCAGATTAGTTTAGATGAAGTTTTCTACAATTGAGCTTTCAAACTTGATGTGTAAGCTATGTCTTAGGTTAGGTGTTATGCAACTAAGATTTTGATCTTGATGCATGATCTTAATCTTGACCTTCTCATAGTTATATAGGGGAGCCTCTATGCATGTTTCCAAAGTTGATGTATTGTATGTACTAGTCAATTTGACCTCATGAGCATTAATATAAGAAGTTTCTATTCTAGAAAATTTGATTCTTGTCTATGCTTATGAGATGATTGTTATATTCCTTGTGCATCTTTCTTTTGTTGATTATTGTATCATGAGCTGTGAATCTCTACTCTGATTATGAGAATATATTTATTTGGTGTGAGCCTTTATTTGTGTTATTTTCTTTTATATTGCAATCTCTTTCTCTTTTCACACCCACACAACGTTAGTCTTAGGTTAGGATAGATCATCTTGGACATACTCTCTCATCCTAGATCAAACATTTATAATCTTGGAACATCCTCTCTCATCCTAGATCATTTGAGCATTCAAGGAAAAATTATTAGAACATTTTGATTGGTGCACTAAAAAGACCAACATTTACTTCGACATCATCATTGAGGACATCTACACAATTGCTTACTACTTGAACTGATCCTTTGCACAACTAAAAAGTTGATCGTTTCTAAGGTTGACCTAAGAGAACCTGTACCTTAGTGATCCAACAACCCTCTAAATCTATTCTTAAATATTACCAGTTATTATAATAAAACAAACATTAGCAAATTCAATGAATTAGGAAGTAGAAGCATACAACCAACAAGATTAGATTTGCAAGTTACAAGACAAATTCATGGATGCAAAAGGGATCTACGAGCATGAAATCAACCCAAAAGATAGTAACATCCAACAAAAATTTCAAGACAGTGAGTACACTCAAGTCATCCATTTTTTGTAGCAAAACATCAAGATCTATGCCAAATCATACTTACTCCCTCACTTAAATTATAATTATCCCTCACATTTACTTTTCTAATTTTGACACTTAATTCTAAATTATCCACTCCCACACATGGCATTCATTAATCTATATTAATTTATGCTCAATTATATGAATTTCATTTAATTTAAGGAAAATTCATTTAATTTCTATCTCCTCTCTCTCTCTCTCTCTCTATATATATATATATCTCCCCTTCTCTTCCCCTCTCTATATCTCTATCTACTCTCCATCTATCTCTCTATCCTCACTCTCTCTTTATCTATCCCTCTCTATCTCTCCCTCCATCCCTTTCCATCTCTCTATCTATCTCTCCCTGTCTGTATTTCTATCCCTATCTCTCCCTCCCTTCCTCCCTCTATCTATCTGTCTGTCTATCTGTTTGTCTGTCTGTCTATCTATTTGTCTGTCTATCTATCTATCTATCTATCTATCTATCTATTTGTCTGTTTGTCTATCTATTTGTCTATCTATCTATCTATCCATCTATCTATCTGTCTGTCTGTCTATCTGTCTGTCTGTCTGTCTATCTATCCCTCTCTCTCTCTCTTGCTTTATTTTTGTAATGCTTTGTTGATTATATTACAAAACAATATACATAATTTTGCACATTTATAAGTAATAATAATAAAAATCTAAATCAAACTTTCTAATTTTAAAGAAAATTATTTACAATTTAGTAAAAACAATAATATCAATTGAGTGTGACTAAAGTTAAAATTCCAATCAAATATTTAAGTCAAACTTTCTAATTCTAAACAAAAATCATGTTTTATATAATGTGGTCGCATTTTGGCTTGGTATTTACCAAGACATAATGTGATCACGTTATGGCTATTTAAACATAACATGATTGCATTATTGCTAAAATTACTGATTTGGCTACTTTTTGTCCCGCAATTTGGTGCACTTGCCTAAATATTCTTATGGGTTGGGGAATTTTATTATAAATACTAGCCTACTTGCCTCATGTTAGTTTAGATGTAGTTTTGTACAATTAAGCTTTTGAACTTGATGTGTAAGTTATGTCTTAGGTTAGGTGATGTGTGGATGAGCTTTTGAGGTTGATGCATGATCCTAATCTTGACCTTCTCATAGTTATATAGGGGAGCCTCTATACATGTTTCCAAAGTTGATGAATTGTATGTACTAGTCAATTTGATCTCATGAACATTAATATAGAAGCTGCTATTCTAGAAATTTTGATTCTTGTCTATTCTTATGAGATGATTGTTATATGCATTGTGCATCTTTCTTTTGTTGATTATTGTATCATGATCTATGAATCTATACATTTATTGTGAGGACATATTTATCTAGTGTGAGTGTTTATTTGTCTTATTTGCTTTTATGTTGCAATCTCTTTCTTTTTTCACCCCCACACAACTTTAGGCTTAAGTTAGGATGGATCATCTTGGGAACATCCTCTCTCATCCTAGATCAAACATTTATCATCCTGGAACATCCTCTTTTGTAATTAGTATTTAAAAGCAATCAAATGCATTCATTTATCACCTTGGAACATCCTCTCTCATCCTAGATCATTTGAACATTCGAGTTGCAGCTATTAGAAGAACATTTTGATTGGTGTACTAAAAAGACCAACATTTACTTTAGCATCATCATTGAGGACATCTACACAATTGCCTAATGCTTGTTGATCCTTTGCATAACTAAAAAATTGGTCATTTCTAAGGTTGACCTAGGAGAACATGTACCCTAGTGATCTGACAACCCTCTAAATGTATTCTTAAATATTATCAGTCATCATAATAAAACAAACATTAACGAATTCAATAAATTAGGAAGTAGAAGCATACAACCAACAAGACTAGATTTGCAAGTTACAAGATGAATCTGTGAATGCAAAAAGGATCTACAAGCATGAACTCAACCCAAAAGATAGTAACATTCAAAACAAAGTTCAAGACAATGAGTACAACCAAGTCATCCATTTTTTAAAGCAAAACATCAAGATCTATACCAAATCATATTTACACCTGACATCAATTATAATTCTCCCTCACATTTACTTTTCTAAATTTGACACTTAATTATGAATTATCCACTCCCACACGTCATTCATTAATCTATATTAATTTATGGTGAATTATATACATTTCATTTTATTAACCTAAATTTACTTTTCTAATTTCAACACCTAATTTTGAATTATCCACTCCCACACACTTCATTCATTAATCTATATTAATTAATGCAGAGTTATATACATTTCATTTTATTACCCTAAATTAAGCCCGGGAAAGTTCCTTTTCCTTCACAATGGGATATTTCAAAGCCTTTTTTACCATTAAAGTTGGGGGCATTGACTCCCTCGAGAAGAACCTTCACCATATTAATCTCCAACATCAAGGTTGGGATAACCGATAACTTGTAATACACATAAACTCAAATTTAATCGAACACATCCTCGCAAGTCACACACGTAGCGTGGAAGATTTCCCACTTCCTACCCCACCTAGTCATTTAACCACTATCATAAACAAGAATAACCAGATACATCATTGACAGTTCCCAAAGAAATTAATAATTATGATTTCGGTTATGGAGGAGGCATCTTAACCCTTAAAATGGCAAATCTAGAAATTAGAATAATAAAATGGCGCAGCATCTTGTGTGTGGCCGTCGGTCTCTTCGGAAGAACTAAAAAAAAAAAAGAATTAGGTCAGCTGAAAGAGCGCACGGAAGCAGTCACAGTAAAACAAGACGTAAATGCGCTTAACTCTTGGGTACCTTTGTCTTTCAAATCAATTACAGATAATTAATCTGTGTGTAAGGTTTCCCTTTTCACAAAGGCAAGCTTTGCATGAGCATCAAAAAATTCAGGTGCATTTACACGTGACCCGCAATCCATCCACAAAAATGATATAAGCTCCCTTCAAGCCTCACCAGATTCCATCAAAGATTTAGTAGAGCTTTTGATCTCGGACGGTGTGTTTCTTTCCGTCCTGAGCTTTTTTTCTTTTCCTCCTTTCCAGATTGTGGAGGACGTGTGGTTTGTTCGCTAAAGAAATTGAGACAATTGGTTTGGTGAGGAAATTGGGGACGTGTGTTAAAAGACAAAGAAGTTAGCATAAAATCTGAAATTGGCCTGTTTGAGCGGGCATGATGATGATGGTGTTTCAAAGAAGGGATAAAGTTATGAGTGTTTTCCTTTGGGCTTTGATACTGCTCATGTTTTCCGGCGCCGTTCATGGCCACCGGCTTTTCGGGTCGTTTAAGAAGGGCGGTTTTGGGATAAATTCCCCCATGCGAAAGCAGGATTCCGGCGGGGTTCCCAAGTTTCTGAGCAGGGCTGAGGCCGAGAAAATGTATTCTGTCCGCTTGAAAGAAACGCAGAAGTCTGTGAAAGCATTTGGTCCGTCTGGTGCGCCTGCGCCTGCCCCTTCTTCTGTGCCTGCGCCGGCGCCTGCTGTGAATGAAACGGCAAAGGCAGGTTTCAAGTCCTTTATGCAATTGCAGCTAATTATTTCTAATCGGAAAAGATTCTAGGTTGTAATGACATTTAATGGTGGCTTAGCAGGTTTTAGACTTTTAAGATTGGCTTCGTTGAAGCTAATTATGATGAATTTTATGTAATCGAAAGTAATGCAGGCGCAGTTTGGAGTAGATTGAGTTTTTTCTGATATGTTTATTTTCAGGTTTCTGCTAGGGGAAGAATTTTTCATGTCACGGACTATGGCGCGGATCCGACTGGTGCGTCTGACAGCACACGGGCGCTCATGACGGCCATTAGCGACGCTTTTAGTGTAAGCACGGAGGATCAGCAGCTCATGCCCGGCGTTTCTGACTTTGGAGGCGCCGAGATTCATCTGCAGGGAGGAAATTATAAGCTGAGCTCCCCCCTGCGGTTGCCTGGAGGTGGAGGCGGCAATATTCTGGTAAAGAATTCAGCTGCATCTTTTGTTAGATTTTATGCATTTTGTTAGTCGCGTTTAGGCTAAATTGGGTTTGTAGAATCTATGAGAGCATGTTGTTCAATTGTCTTTGTTGTGGTAAAGTTTATTCAGCAGGAGTCTCCATGGATGCAGACCGTGGGAAACCCTAATTAAGTGCTGGGGAAAAAATAACTTGAGAAGAAAACGACAGTGGAACAGAACTGAGAAAAAAGTAGTGAGGAAATTAAACGAGAAAATGGTCACAAACAGTAAAAAGGCTCTGAGATGTGTGCTTCTGTGAGGCTATTAGGCACGAAGTTTGTTCTCTGTATTTTTCTCTTTGGAATTAGATCAGTGGTGTGTGGAAAAGGATTTTACATGTCATGCGCTGTGTACTTTTTGTTTCTGGCTCTATTTAATTTTTATTTGACTGAAGATTCTCTTGTTGCAAATGTCTTATTATATTTGTAATTTTGTATCTGTCTTGATTCGAGATTTTAATTTAAGATACTTTTCTTGTTTTCCTTAGATACTTGGGTGGTTACAGAGGAAGTCAAAACAAAATGTATTTGTGTCCTCACAATTTCTGTTACCAATACCTAAATAGGCGTTCCTCAATTTTTTTGGTGCTTTACTTGATTGTATTGATTCAGTTTATGATTAAAATGATTGAATATATGGCTGTACAGGTAAGTCTTTAGATTAATCGGGTTTTTCCCAAATTATTCAGGCAAAACGCTATCTTGATTCAGGTTATGATTGCATACAACTGCATGGTGTACTTTTCCTTGAGTAATTAAAGGAAGACGTCTCTTATTTTCGGGAGTAATGTATTAGGGATTCCTCCTCTAACCCTCATAGCAGTGATTGTTTCTTTCTGTTCAACAGTAATCTTCTGCAGCACCCATACCAGAAGAACAGAGTTTGTAGCATGGAGGAATCAATTTAGTAAATTTTTGGGTGATTTTTGTTGGGCATCAACTAATTTAAATTTGCCTGGTATTTGATTCTGAATACCACTCTTTTACTTCAAAGATTGCCAGCCAAGACCAAAACACTCAAAATATTTAAAAAACTAGCAATAAAGCTAGAACTGTCAAGAAAAGAGAAAAACACGACTTTTGGCCGTACAAAAAATAGGAGACCCATTTTCTAGTAATTTGGTGGTTGTGATCTTGATCGCAATTTTTTTTCCCCACTTTAAGGTCCAAGTGGGCCTTCATAGTTCATCTTCTTTTTGGTCCTTAAATGTTCTCTGTGTAGTTACTGTATATGCAAGTATGTATTTAGTTGTATGGTTCTGCTTAATTGATTAAATAAAAGGAGGTTTAAAGAATATGCTTTTACCATCCGTATTGGGCACTAGTGGGTAAGATTCTCCAGAAATTCTACAAGCTTTGGGAGTCTATTTCAGTACAAAATTCTTCAATTTTTTGTCCCTAGCTTAAAAAATGTGTTTCAAAGCTAACTAACGGATTGAACTTTTTTTGAATATACAGATTCACGGCGGCACTCTGCGGGCGTCGGAAGATTTCCCGAAAGACCGGTATCTGATCGAGCTATGGTCTACTTCCTCTCAGAAAATCAACACCAGTCTGGCCAGCGCGGAACTGATAACCGCCCTGCAGAACGACGACAACGACAGCGACCAGACGGCGTCCTACGAGGACATAACGCTACGGGACCTGATGCTGGACTCCAATTTTCGCGGAGGTGGCATCCTAGTCATCCACTCAGTCCGCACAAACATTGACAACTGTTACATATCGCACTTCAGCAGCGAGGGCATCATGGTCCAGCGTGGCCACGAGACCTACATCCGCAACTCCTTCATTGGCCAGCACATCACCGCCGGCGGTAGCTCCATCGAAAGAAGCTTTTCCGGCACCGGCATAAGCCTCCTGGGCAACGACAACGCCGTCACCGACGTCGTCATCTTTTCTGCCGGCGTCGGCATCGAAGTCACCGGACAGGCCAACGCTTTCATCGGCGTGCATTGCTACAACAAAGCGACGGGATTTGGCGGTGTCGGAATATATCTCCGGTTACCCGGCTATACACAAACAAGAATCCTCGGCTGCTATATGGATTATACCGGCATCGTTGCAGAGGACCCTGTACAGCTGGACATTACAAACAGTTTTTTTCTCGGCGACGCCGCGATAACACTAAAATCGACGCAACAAAAGGTTGTGAAAGGCGTCAATATTGTGGACAATTTCTTTTCCGGCGGCGGAAACGGCGTCTCCATTGTAAAGCTTGACGGTTCATTTGACACAGTTGATCAGACGGTCGTAGATAGAAACAATGCGTATGGGATGACTTTGAAATCGACGGTTGCGAGAGGCACCGTTCAGGGAAACGGGACCACGTGGACCGTCGATTTTTCCCCATTTTTGCTGTTTCCAGACCTTATACAGCATGTACAGTATTCATTTTACAGCCCTGTGGAGTCCTCTTTTCCAAGGCATGCGCTGAGAATTGTTTCAAACAATAAAGTCATTGTTGAGTCAGATGTGGCGGTTCCGGCTACCGTGGCGGTTACTGTGGACCAGAGCGCAACTTTCATTAAAGGCAAAGCCATTTATTCCTAAGGGAATTATTTATTATGTACATGAAGTTGAGATTTTTTTCACTTTACACGTGGGTTTTTAGCTATGGTTGTATTGTTTATAATTTATTATTTTGCAAAGGATTTGGTTTGTTATTAGAGGTGGACCTAAATTAGAAGTCATGGCAAGGTCGTCTGGTCAACAGAACCTAAGCCAGTTGTAAAAGCTTTATTTGAAGCCTGCAATCCCGCTCCCTGGATTGATTGCATTAATGAAAAATTTGTTGTTGAAAATGATGCCATTTTGTATTCTGAGCATTATTAAGCGTAGAAAAGTTTTTGTAATTGTTTTACAGGTTATCTCTGCTACACCGACCCTCGATTTAAATATTGTCAACGTCAGAATGGTTGGCGCCTCAGAGTGGGCCCAAGGTGAAGGTGTTGTGTTTGAGTGGCTGATCGACATGATAGAATTTGAAGCGAGTACCTTCTTTTCCTTGGGTTGTCCCCATTGCGGTAAAAGATCTGAAATAGTTTTTCAGAGGCGGTGAAGTAGTTTTTCCTGACCTTACATGAGGTTGGGCCACCCAATTAATACCGATAAGCGCAGTCACTTTCGTCGATGGGAAATTTTGTTTATGACGGAGAAAGCCATCCAATTAATACTCTGAAAAGCCGCAGTCACTTTCGTCAATGGGAAATTTTGTTTATGATGGAGAAAGACTTGAAAGAATTATTAAGCTGATTACAATTAATAAGTTTTTCTTCCTTATAAACAAAATTTCCTAAAATTTCCTAGGTTTATGGGTGTGGGGTAATTTTTTATATTAGAGAAGTGGGTTTCAAATTGGACACATCTTTATAATAGAATTTATGGTTTTTAGGTACATGTGTCTATAATAGAATTTAAATTTGGCAACCATTTACATATCAAATAATTAATATTTAATAATAAACATTAAAAAAGAAAAAAGTGTTTCCATCTATAATATTATTATATAGAAGTTTATTGGTTACATGGAGAAGATTACACAGAAGGGTTCCATGGAGCTAAGATCGATGACTTGAAGAAGACAAAAAAGAAAGAAAAAATAGCAGAGAAAAGGATTATATGCTTGCTGACGAGCTTTCACTAGGAGCACTAGGAGAAGTAGAGCCATGGAAGCCAAAAGAAGTTGTAGCACCAACTAGAGCAAGGACATTAAGTGACACTAGCACTTGTTAGTTGACTGCAAGGGCATGTTGCAAGAGGAAGTGAATGGCATTGAAGACCCTACAAATTTTGGACACTAAGCTTTGGCCAAAGTAAAGCTGGTGGGCAAAAATTACACTCTTGATTGTTGCCTCGTAGTTATGTTGTAGGCCGAATTTGATGGTGTTGTAGGTGTAGGTAAAGATAGGGTCTTCACAAACCCCCTATTTAATAAAGAGTCCCCCAATGAGTGCAGAGCCGAGAGAGTGGTCATAGTTGTCCAATGTCATAGAGAAGGATTCCTTTGAAATGAGGTATGGTTGCACATATTCGAAGGCCAAAGTCTTTAGAAAGCTCATATGAGATAAAAAGTCATGTTTATGTACTAATGCCTCCTCGCTGGGATAAAAAGGCATTTAAGTTGGACGTGTCTATTTGAGTTTTTAGAAAAAAAAAAAAAGAAAAAGAAAAAAAAAACATTTTTCTACAAATTTTTTTTTTTGATTTAATAATTGTTTTCACTCAAATAAATAGGCACCTTTAAATATAGAAATTTTTTTATTTCGAACATTCAAACAAGTGTCTTCTTTTTAGAAATAATTGGACATTTCTATTTCAAATTTTAAAAGATTATATTTTTTAAATATAAATATACTAGTAGTTAGGCCAGTTCTAAATGGTAGAGAGTCTATCATAAAAACGAGAACACAACTAACATATATTTAAAATTGAAAATATAATTGACATAATTAAATGTAGAAATAAAACTTATAGATATAAAATAAATAAAAGGAAACAAATATATATTTTTATTTTACTTTGTCAATATATATATATATATATATATATATATATATATATATATATATGAAATAACTCTAAATTAATATTTTTAAATTGTATTAAGATAAAATATATATATATAATAACTCTAAATTAATATTTTTAAATTGTATTAAGAAAAAAATATTTAAGATATTTATACTAATATATTATTTAAAGAAATGTAATGTTCTATTAAATTTTTTTAAAGATAGATGTATTTAAAATATATATACTAATATATTATATAATGTTTATAAAATTCCAACTTAAAAAAACACCACCTAATGAATAAATAATTATAGCTAGCACTTGCACCCATAGGAGGTTCAAGAAATATGCTAGGAACAACCGACTAGTTTAGAATTTTTTTTGGGCATAAATTTTTTATTCGAAGCACTCTAATGTCACATATAAAAGCCTATGGACTAATTATAATTTATTATAATTTCTATGTTGAAATTCCCATTTATAATCTCCCCTTGGCTCTAGCCAATTTGCCTATGACGTTCTTTGAAGGGGGACAAATTTCCCAACATTAAGTTGCAGATTCATTCCAAAAAGCTTGGAGTGTGTTCCATAAACTTTGAGTGCATAATACATATACACTACAATTTTTTTGAACAAGGAAATTTGCTCCACTTTAGGCCATTCTTTTACGCTACAACCTTCTTCAATTGAAAGAACACACTTTATTGACTAGAATGAAATGCCACAAGCATAAAAAATAAATAAAGTTCATAAAAATAACATATGGTAAGGTACACATAATCTTAGCATAATTAAATGAAAAAAAAAAGGCTAGTTCTAAATGGTAGCAAGTCTCTCATAAAAATGAGAACACAACCAATATATATTTAAAATTAAAAATATAGTTGACATAATTAAACCTAAAAATAAAATATATAAATATAAAATAAATAAAAGGAAACAAATATATATTTTTATTTTACTTCGTCAACAATAATATATATATTATATTATAAACTATTTAATATTTAATTTTTATTTAGTAGAAAATAAAATAACTCTAATAAATGAAATAATTCTAAATTAATATTTTAATTTTTTTTTAAGATAAAAATATTTAAGATATTTATACTAGTATATTATGTAATGTTTTATTAAAATTTTATAAAAATAGATGTATTTAAGATATCTATACTATTTATAAAAATTCAACTTAAAAAACACCACCTAATAAATAAATAATTATAATTTCTATGTTGAAATTCTCATTTATAATCTCCTTGGCTGAACCAATTCACCTATGACCTTCTTTAAAGGGGACAAATTTCCAAACATTAAGTTGCACATTCATTAAAAAAAGCTTGGAGTGCGTTCCATAAACTTAAGTGCATATACACCGTCCCGTACAGTTTTTTTGAAGAGGGAAATTTGCTCCACTTTAGGCAATTATTTTACGCTACATCCTTCATCAATTTAAAGAACATACTTTATTGACCAGAATGAAATCCTGCAAGCATGAAAAGTAAATAAAGTTTATAAAAATAACATAACGTAAGGTACGCCTAATCTTTAGCATAATTAAATGAAAAAAAATCTAAAAGACCAAATAATCAAGATCACCTAAGATTTCTTAATTTTGATATGAATAAAAATATTTTAAAATAAGTTTCCATTAAGTATTTTTTTTACTTTTTTATACCAAAAGTGTTATAGAGATTATTTCAAAAGTGTTAATTTTATAAAAAATGTATTTGATAACTAATATAAATATTATAAATACATTTATAAAAAAAAAAATTCTAAATTATTTTATTTATATTTATTTAAAAGTTATTTTCTTATACTTTACAAATTTTTTTTTTTCCATCTAATAAAACTTCCCACTCTATAAAAACAGATCCTAAAACTCCCCCCTTAAAAGCGCTTCCTTTACAAGCCTAAATCTGAACATGGTTCAAACGTCTTGAATGTGACAGGGACTTTTTCCTCTGTTTTGTGAAGCATTCCATATGATTCGACGAGTGAACAACATACGCGGGTCGTTGTAGTGAGCAAGTTTCAGTAGCTTTTTCGGTGAACAAAACGAGAAAAGGAATCGTCTTCTTGTGCTACAAGACAAAACTAGGCAGTGTAATCGTTGAGAAAAAACATAGACGCGTGCAGTGGCTAGTTATCTGCAGGCGGACTTGTAAGCCTACCTAATCACATACTCATTCCATAATCTCGGAAGTTTGTATTGCCTGCGTCATACTGTCTACATCTTTATCAAAATCACCTCCTTGAAAGATTCATGTGATAACAACATATGTCTCCCTTCCAAAAGGTCTTCCATTTCCTTCACCTAACCAGTTGTCATCTCCGAATAATTAACGATAACTTTTCCCTTTGTTTAATTTTATTTGTCGCTTTCAGATCAAGCAGGACAGCGTCTGGTTCTGACTTTTGAAAAATTAACACTCGAAGACCATTTTAAGATTTTATACAAGGGAGACTGCTTCAAAAATAGCTGATTAGCTTGAATGAGTACTGGGTATTATTTGGAGAAAATATTATGAAGCTCTCTGCAGCCTGCTTGTGATTTAACAATTGGATGACAAATTCAAATTCTTAAAAGGATTAGAACTTTCGCATCGAAAGAAGTTCAAAGGCGTGTTTCAACACGTCATAAATGAAGTATCAAACAGTCATTCAATTGACTTCGAATCTTTATTCTTTCTATCGATTCAAAACTTACAAAGCACAGATTGATTCATGTTCAAGGCAAATTCAATAAGAGATGTATTGCATTGAGTTATTGTTCTTAGCGCTTTATTTAAATATCATCCACTTTAATGGTTAAACAGTCAATAGTTATTTTACATTTCATTCATAATAAAAAGTGGTAAATATTTGTCCTATTATTATTGGCTGTTTTTAAACATCATCCATTTCAACAGTCAAAAGTTAATTTTGGCCAATAAAAATAGGACAAATATCTACCACTTTTTGTTATGAAGGAGATGTAAAATGACTATTGACTGTTTAACCATTGAAATGGATGATGTTTAAGTAGAACCATTTTTATTGGCCAAAATTGACCTTTGACTGTTGAAATGGATGATATTTAAGACTAGACATTGTTGAGTAGTTTGTGTGTTGAGTGGAGATAAAAATTGTGAAGTAAAAATAGTTTTTGTTGACAAGGATTATGGAGTTGTTGGAATGTGGTTAGAGAACTTAATTAGCTCTACATTAAACCATGGCAGCGTATTTTTTGGATTCATGGTGTGGTTGTCTGCATTGCGTTTGATTCTTGCCAGTGTTTTGATAGTTGGAATTGCATTGGAAGTAGAGGCTGGAGGCTATTGGGTTGCATAAGTATGACACTATTATAGTAACTGTATGTCATTATTTGTAAACAACTTGAATTATTCCTAGTCATTTTTACACAAAAATGATGAAGTGAGATTAGATAATAGCACATTGATACAATCAATGCAAGCCATTAATCCTAAACAATTTAATTTATTGCTAATCATTTTTACACAAAAGCAATGAAGCAAGATTATATAATAAATTATCCCTAGTCATGTTTATGGTTAAGAGAATTTTAAAGTAGTTAAGTCTTAATTTTTGGACTTGATAGGACCCCATCTATTTTGGGTATGATTGTTATAGTAGCACTAGCCCAATTCGAAGATGGTGAAGCATTAAACATAGTCCACTCCAAATTTGAAATGTGTATTGTTCTTTAGAATCTAAGTTGCAAGGTTTTCTACATGGCCTATAACAATGTTTAATAAATTATACTTGTAAAAGTAGGTTTATGGTTGTGTGTAATCTTTTCTTGCCCCCAATTATTTTTGACCTAATTTTCACAAAAAACATTATAGTCAATTAAAATAGGTCACTAATCAAATACATGATAAAGTTTATAGATTATCATTATAAACAAACATTTCTAAATCTAGTTGAGAGATGTGGCTTTTAATAAAGGAGCTTGAACTATGTAAGATGTAAATTAATTCCCTATAGCTTGAAGTGTCATGTGTTGTAGAGGCTCGAGATGAAAAAATTGCTATAGGGATTATCAGAGATTTACGAAATACCGGTGTTTACGATTGTGGAAGAGGTGTACAAAGATGTTCTACAATGATACAAGATCAATCCACAACACACAATAAAACACCACAAATCTAACATTCATTTTAGGAAATGGATGAAACTAAAGATTGGAACAAAGTTTTGAATATGAGTGCAAATGGAAACATGTATGGTTTAGGTTATGTGTCAACTCTTAGTAGAAATCATGCTACTTATACACTTATCATTGCATAAGAAAATCAAATCAAAGTGGGTCTAAAATAAATTAAAAAGTGTTTAAAGTATGTAAATTTGACCATTATAAAAATAAATGAATTATAATTACAAATGAGAAGATACACATCACCATGTATCACTTTCATAAAAAAATAAAAAAATAAAAAAATAAATGACCTCTTTTTACAATAATAACGAAACTAATAATATTGAAGATAGAAGTTTATTATAATTTTATTTAAGTAATATAAAATTTATAATACAAAAGCTTATTTAGATAACACAATAATTTCTAATACCAATTCTACTTAGTAGTAGGAAGTGAGAGTAACATATTTAATTATAGTGAGTACCATATTGTTTCGCCATGTGAGCTTCAAGCTTAAACAAAATATCAAATTTAATGAATTTGATCTGACTGCTAGTAGAATCACGATGTATTATCAAGTGGTTAATAAAAGAGAAGACCCCAGACCATGAATAAATGACTAAATAACCCCACTTGCTTCTTTATCCTAAATGTTTAGTTGTGGACTATAGATTCAATTTCATTTTTATTAAGCTATTGGATTTGTATGAATGTTAGAAAACATAGCAAATAAAATTGACTAGGAGCTATGGGACACATGGTAATCTCCAACTAAAATGACTAAAAGGAAGGTCACACAACTTGATCTTGGACATTCAAACCATGATTGTTGATCTTGATAGGATTTGTCTATGCTATTGATTTTTTATGGAGATTTAACAAATGAAGAAAAAGGCTATGAGAGGGAGTCTTACCCAGAGGTTATGTTCTAAAACAACCCGAGGTGGACATGCTAATTGTTGTGCTAGTGTGTGTTAGGCAAAATGACAACCAATTTTCTTATCTCATTACTACATATATGATTCTAGAATTTCAATAGAACGAATGACTATAATTCTAAAAAAAAAGTTATTACAAAATTTATTGTTTCGAATTTAAAATAGGTTGGTCATTTTAATTTTTTTTTTAAAAAATGTGCTTGGTAAACTTTTTAACTTGACCAGTGACGCTGGTGCGACACGTCCTCCGGCTCCACGTGAATGCTTTTCCCCAAAGCAATGAACCGGTGAGGCCACAACACGGGGGACCTCATCCCCTAGCAAGAACACTTCAAACCCGCGAGCTCGTTGGCCCAGTGAAGGCATAAAGCCTGTGAGCTCGTTGGCCCAATGGGGGTTTGAACTCTAGTGGCTGCCACTACAACCGAGCAACTTAACCACCGAACCATGCCCTTATTGACAAATAGGTTGGTCATTTTTAAAACCTATAATCTTATGAATTTATTTTGAACATTTCAAAAACATATTATGTTGAGATGACAAACTTAGCCAAATAAGATCATTTGTGTAATGTGAAAGTTTGTGCATTTCTATTTTAAGCATAAAATTACTTTAATGTCTCATTTTAATTCCAATATCTTAAATCAAGTTCATTACCTTATGAATGCTACCTTAGAAATTTCTACTTAAAGGTTTGATTAGATAGTTCCTAGGATAAAGCATTCTTATCCTTTAGGATTGAGTCATCTAACTCAAAACTGAATGCATAAATTCACTTACCATAATATTCTTACATGATATGAACTCTAAGTAAATATATTACACAATCACTAGGTTTATATGCATTTTTAAATAGTTGAGAGATTCCTTAAGATATCTTTGAATGACCACAAAAATTAGCCATGCATGTATTATGCTTTTAGATTTGCATGGTTGGATGCAAATAAAACACAAATGAATTCACTAATAAAAAAATACTATACATAGTTTGGATCTATTAGAACAAAATGGCAAGCAAAAATTGGTAGAATAAGTGTTTCTAAATGCCCATGAGCCTTTGATTCTAGCTCCAAAAATTCATTCATAAAGTAATGGCGGTAATTGTTCAACATATGTGCATGTAGAATATGCATGGGAACATTCTTACATTGTAATTCCACATAAAGAATCTATGGGAAATTATTAGTTGCATCCCTCACTTAAAATCAACTTTTTTCTTATAAATTTTAATAACAAATATATTGAGTTAGCAACATTGCCTATCTTATAAATTAGTAGTAAGAATAGTATTCACTACTTTATTGAGCAACCACACAAACATAATGATTCACTGTAGGTGTAATAAGACATATTTCACACATGCTATTGAAGTATATGAAACCATAATTCTCTAGACCCTCATAGAAATAAACCACAAAACAAGATTACATGGCTAGTGTCCAAATGTGTGAAATCTTAAGTGTATTTGCACTTCTACCTGTTATTTCCACAATTATGTAAAGAGGTAGCAAGAGGTAGTGATTTATTTCATTCATATGAGAAACACGAACAATTTGACATGATCAATTTGAACCATAGCTTATTGTCTAAAACCCTTAGGACAAGCACATGAAAAGCATATTGTGTTGTTACCAAAGATGAAGTATGGTTGCACGTGAGATTGTACCACCATGAATGACAATGAGCAAACAAAGAAAGCTACAGGTGCCACAGAGTGGGTAGCAACACAATAGTCTCATGAGAAAATAGAGGAAGAACAATAAACTGGATAGAGGCCATGTTCAATATCACTTGTCATGTAGAGAAAAGATAGGTGCTTCATCATATGGAAGAGAGAGAGCACCCATGCCAAGAAGTTGTATTTTGTCACTCAAGGCTTGGCATTCATTGGTGGAATGACCAAGCACTTGATGATATGCATAGAAAGGAAGTGTTGATTGAATATGCTTAGGAAACTTCTTGTGTGTAGGAGGAAGAGTGATCAAGTGGGCATTGAGAAGCCTCAACAAGATACACTCTTGTTTAGATTAGAAAGATGGAATAGGAAGCAACCCTCTCTGTTGTGGAGAAAGGTTTGATTTATGAAAAGAAGAAGCCATAGAGACCTTAGAAAATGGAGGAGGGGATGTAGACATAAGAGAAGGCCGGTAACCTAAACCCACTATAGAAGGTAAGTATGGTTTAGGTTCCACAAGGACCTTAACTCCTTGTTCCATGCACCCTAGACCATTTCCATTATATTTACACTTAGAAAGAATTTTGTTTCCAATCCTGTAACGTGCCTCCAAATTAAAAAGAGGAGGAGAATCAACATCACTAGCCTTGTCAAAATGAGACGTGCATACACATTTTGGAAGAGAAGCATTAGAAAAATTCACATGAGAAGAGGGATCGATTCTAATACCAAAATGCAGATCCTTTTTTAATGTGGGAGTGTCAGAGTGAGAAGGGTCAGTCTTATATTCACCAGATCAATGAGGGTGAAGTTTAAGGAGCCCCAATCATCACCAAGACATGCATTGGATGAGGAAGGGAAAACATCATGAATAGAGGGTGATGATGGCATTTGAGAATTTGTTGTAAAAGGTATAAAATTATGAAGAGAATAAAGAGTAGGTTTCTTGTGACCTAATTCAACCTGTTGACAATATTGAAAGGGGTCAGGATCAGCACTTATCTTATGTATTTCACCATTATAAAGAAATTTAAGACATTGATGAAGGGTAGATGGAACTACACCCATAGCATGAATCCACGGTCTACTAAGGAGAAGATTATAAGAAAGACTCTACTGCATGACATGAAACTTAGTAGGCAATGTAATGGGGCCTAATGTAATAGGCAATGTGATAGTGCCTAAAGTCGGGTGAGATGCATTATCAAAACCTCTGATGGATATATTTAAAGGAGAAATAGAAGACACATCAATTTTAAGACAATTAAGGAGGTCTAAACTGTAGATGTTAAGACCAGAACCACTGTTAATAAGGGTTCTCTTAATCCCAATCAAATTTATAGCTACAATAATAATAAGAGCATCATTTTTCTTCTGAATTTCAACAGAAGGGAGTTCAGAGAAATGAAAAGTGATATTAGTAGAATTAGAATGAAAACCTTCAAGAATAGCAGCCACTTCTGTGGGCTTCGTGGAAGATTGGATAGATATCTTTTGCAAGGCCTACTGGAGGGCACTACGATGAGAAGGTGAAACTTGTATCATGTCCCAAAGAGAGATATAATCTTGTGTAGCATGGAATTGTTTAACAAGATCATACTTTTTGGTACTCTCTACAGAAAGATGAGGAGGTGGTGGAAGAATAGGATGTGGTAGAGTAAGAGAAACAGAGACAAGAGTAACCTGTTTGTTTCACTGAGTGTTATATATGTGGGCTACTACACGGTTGTGAGGAGCCACAGACATGTTTTGAGTTATAGACTTTTTAATTTCTAACAAGTGATTCAAAGGTCGAGGATTTTTAGGAATACCTCAAATAGTAATCACAGGATGAGAAGGTGGGGACAAATCAGGTGCCCTATGCACAATGATTTAGGAATATAAGAAAGATTTTGAACATTAATGCACTTATCCAACATCCCCTTAGTGGGTGGGATAAGTCGATTAATAGTGATTGTATTAATATTATTATCTATTTGAGAACTACATGATGTAGGAGAAGATGTAGAAGAAGTATGCTCAACATCTATCTGTGGGGGATTTGATGTGAGGTGAGACTCTCCATTTAGTAATGCTTCATCTCTAGAAGGGAGAGAATTGAAATGAAGAGAGGGTAGAGTAATGTTAAGAAATGTATCAATTATTTCATCCTCTTGCACCAAAATATCCTCATAAGTAGGAGGAATCTTAGGAGAGAGATCAAAATAATAGAGTGACATAAGAAGAACTAAGTCACCATCACCTACATTGAATGGAACATCACTTTCATGAATCCTTTGAACAAAGTTGGAAAGTGATATAAGAAAAGAACAGAACATGCTAATTTAGAAAAATGGAAGGAGAAAGTTAAGAAAGGTATTGATAAATCCTGCTGAAGGCTTGGGTTTAGGGCAGTGCCTTGAATTTTTTTTCAAGAAATAAATAATTTTATTTTTTATTTTGAAAGAAAATTGAATGAAAAAGAAGTGCTATAGGTTGAACAATCGGGTTCACCAAAATGTAAGATAGAAAAATGGATACCACTACTTTCTACACTACATTCATTAAGTGTTTAAACAAAAAATGCTATTCTACAGAAAACTAGGAACTGATTTTAGAAAAGAACCTAGCACCAGGTGGACAACCTCACTATCCAAGATGATAGTGCGCTGTGAGGATATCTGCATACCACACTGTAATATGTACGGTGCAAACATTATGAATTTGTGATCTCGATCCTCATTCCAATCTTTTCAACCATTCCTTGAGCCATTGAACTTATTGAAAAAACATGCAAATGCACAGATCGAGAAAACATGTTGGGATGTATAGGAGTTTGCCTTAGTCAAACCCCGTTTTCAGTGTTTCCACCTCAACGACAACTAGAGATATTGATTGATTGATAAATAAAGTGTGTGCTCTAACTTTAAGTGTATCTAGAATTGTTTGAGCAGTGACAAGCAATAATGCAATATTGATAAATAAAACCCTACTCAATGATTTAGAGTGGATTCACAAAACAATCTCTATATGAAAGAGAAAAGCAGAAACTGTATTCAACGGGCACAAAGATAAAAGATATATCAAAACAAGCTTGTGAGCAAGAGCATGACATAATCTTAAGAAAATAAATTGTAGTAATAGTGGTTCTCAATTTTGGTAGAGCTTCACTATGAAATACAATCGATCCTTTGCAATGACAAATATACTTGCTTAAATAGAAAGGGCAAAGGCAAAAAATCAAGGAAAGGAGTCATTTGGGCATGAATAAGAATCAAGAAAATCTTGGAGTATCACACAAGTCAAGAGACAACTTTTAAAAATGACCACAAGACTGACATACACTTTCGGGACATCAACACGTTGTGTAGACATCCATGCTAAGCACTAGAGTCTTTGGAATTCCAGTTCTTGAAAGGTCTAGTCAACTTGGGATAGAGCCAAGATTTAGGCACTTTTATGATTTTTAGATATGATAAGCAAAAAGGGTCAAAGTAGCGCAAAGGAACATCTCGTGGGTCAAGGGTGAGGCCAAGGTTGGAAATGGTCCTAAAGCATGCTAAGGGTACAGACACTAAAGAAAGTGCCAAATACAATGTGAAATTGTGAGCGTGTACAATTTTCGACACTACAATACCAAATCATAAGTGACAAGTTATTAGTATGGATTTTGTGTAAGGATTGCCCATGTCAATATATACATAATACAATTTTGTGGTAATGGATAAACTTACCAAAATATCTCATTTCATACCAAGTAATTTGATTGATGATGCTCCAACTTTGGCTAAAAAGTTTGTAAGGGAAATATTTAGGTTGCATGGGGTTCCTAAACAAATCATTTTAGATAGAGATGCTAGGTTCACTTCAAGATTTTGGAGCACCATGCAATTAGCTTTAGGTACTCAACTGCATTTTAGTACAACTTATCACACTGAGACTAATGGGTAAGCAATAAGATAAAGTGTAAACTAAACTTGTTCAACAAAGGAAAAAAATAGCGAAGTTTTAATTATAATGTGTGTTTAAACCCTAACAACCTAGTTGGGTTTTTTAGACCAAGCCTAAGGCTATTCACTACCAAACCATAATGCAATTGTGTTATTTGTAACATGATCACATCATGACTTATTTGGACCAAAAAAGCATGTTTTGGCCACTTTTTGGCCCCATCTTTGTGCACATACCCTTAAATCATGTTCTAATGCCATAACTAAGTGATAAAATAGGCATAAGGATTCAAACCAATGTAACAATTTGTCTCTCAAAGTGAATCTAAATTCACTTATCAAAAAGAGATCATCATCTTTGGACCCTTAATTAGCAAACACGAAACACTAGACATGTAATGAAGTGTCACTAGAGCCATCAAAGTCATCTTGCAATAATTCCTCACCAGGAGTACAAATGTCATAATTTAATGTGGGACAAAGCAATAAAGCTTCATATCTTGCTAAAGAATCAACATGACATGTGGAAGAACAATCATCATAAAGTGGAACACCATCATGTAATTAAGTATAATGCAATGGAGAAGTGTGATATGGTAGAGAAATATCATCATGAGCCCTAGAACATCATCATGCATGGGAAAAGACAGCTCACACCAAGCACTGTTTCTAGGCTCCTCATAAGATGCCACATCAAGAGAGCATGAAATGAATGATGTGGAGGTGGGGCTAACATCACAAGGCTCAACAACATGTCATGAGTAAAACTAAAGAAGGTACACCCTTATCACATAGAGCATCATCCCTAGATGTATCAAATGAGTATAGGATAAAAAACACTACGTCACTAGCATATGCCACAAAAGAGATCATCATAAAGCATGGTGGTATAAGGTTTACCATTGTCTAAGGAATCTAGGTAAATATATACATGATATAGATCTCACAATGCAAATTGCAGTAAAAGTGTGAGGAGAGTGATAAATAGAGATGAAACAATGAAAGTCCAAACCCTGTGTAAAATAAAACAATGATGCATAAGAGAGCGGGATTCAATCCCCAAACAAATCTTAAATAAAAATACATAAATCAACAATATTAGATCTAAAAATTAGAAATGGAAAGGTCAAAACCCTAGGATAAAACCCTTAAGGGGTTTGAATGTCAAGTTCACCAAAAATGTAAATAAATAAAATGATTTCTTTACTAAAATTAGGTTAAATGAATATCATGAGCAATATAATTTAGTTAATCTAATTTAGAGCTATGAAAAATTAGGTAATAGAATTTGTATATATGGAAATAAATAGAAATGAAAACACTTTGTTAACTTGGAAGGTCGATAGATAGTTGTATGTTGTTTTCATCATAAATTTTGAACCATAACTTTAAATCATGACTTCTTGGATGAATTGGAAGTAGAATGACAAAATCTCAACTAAGTCATTCTTAACATTTTCTAGATCACTTTTGCAACTATGAAATCGATCCCACAAATGTGTGTTTGAACTAGACCCATGAATCTGATCTCTCCATGTGGATCCAATCTCTGCTATTTTAGACTTTTATTTTTATCTTGCCTCAAAGTATTTAACTCTTGTTGCCACATAAAATTGGTTCTTTGTGTTTCTTGGTTTGCATGTGGCAATGATAATTACTCCCTTGTGTCAAATTGTGTAAGGATGTTGAGTCAACAAATTTTGAACAAGTTCAAGGATAGCAAGCAGTTGTGCAGTATGCCCTAGAATGTTGATACAATGGTAATATCACTTGATGATTCTATTATGTTTGTGATGTGTGCAAGATGTGCTCTTTTGCTTAGTTACTAGGTGTTTTAAATGAATTAGGGTTAGTATTTTTATACAACTTCCCAAGTGTCAAATGAAATGTTTTGCATATCAAGTCAAGACATAACAACTACATGGAGGAAAAACTAACAGACCCAAATTTGACTTTAAATTTTAAAAGTTAAGAGGAAATTTACATGAGTGTGGAAGTGATCTAGATCACTTTTACAATTACAAATTTGATCCAAGACAAAAAACAGGAGAAGACAAAATTACATAGCAAAACTAGTTCCTAGGAATAAATACAAACAAGAACAAATAAAACTCTAATTATATGCTAACTCTTCATTGAAAACATACCACTTATACTCTATTTAACATAGCTAAAATAAGTCAAATTAAAGAGAAAATTTAAAAGGTATGCAATTTTCACCTTACAACTTTAATTTGTTAGGTTATGAATAAAAGAAGAAAATTATAAACAAATATTCATATGCATATTATAGAGGACCCTCAATAGGCAGTAGTTGTTCATATAAATTAGTATGTATGGCCATTGAATATATACATATAGTCATTGTGCTTGCATCCATACCATAGATGTTTGGTTAAAAAAGTCAAAATATCATTTACTTTCAAATAAATGCAAGTCACCACAATTAGAAACACCATTACCCTTGCAACATAGTTGATTGACACATGCGCTAATAAAATATAGGTCATGAATTCAAATTACAACTTATTTACACATGCATGTTGAAAAACAAACAAAAAGTATTTTTAAACCCCCTTCAAAATATTCTGCTTCTATTTCTAGTGCCAATGAAAGTGTCTAGTCTTCTATGTTGGTGAGAGCCTAGTTGGATAAAGCACATGTTATACTTTTTTGAACGACTTTATTCGATGAGTAGAGGCATATGTCAAAAATACTTGAGTCTTGAATGGGATGGTTGTGGGCGAAGACAAATGTGGTTCAAGTGCAAAGTTGGTCTGCACTATTGGTGAGATCTGTGCCATTCCAGCCTGCCATAGTTGAATTGCGATAAATGTCTAAGCAAAGGTTTGGTTCACCTAATACAATGAACATCTGTGATCTGCACATTTTTTAAAACATTAAGTTAGTTAAAATTGAATTCCTGGCTTAGACTAGAAGTCAGTTTAGACAAAAGTTTGGAATTGAAAATGAAGGTTGCTCCCAAGTTCCTGCTACTCACGCTAATTGCGGGAGCTGTGTGAGCTGTCCAAAAGCAATAAAGGTGATGGCGTGATTACAATGTTTGGCCAGCATATGTACCCTGAGAGCATGTTTGGCCTGATATTTTCTTAAGACTTCTAGTGTTTTTCTTTGTCTTACTCTGGGCTGTCACTATAAGTAAGATATAAAGGGCAATGAAACATATGCTGGGTTTAATTTTGATATTACTGAGATAAGATATGTCTCTTTCGTTTTGGTTCCTTAATTGTTTTTAGTGATGGAAGTTTATTGATGAAATATAAAGGGTAAATGATTATATGGGTAGAAAATTTGCATTTCTATGTCATTCCAGTATAATTAGGTAAGCATGGACTGTCACTGTTAATTGAACAGTCGTTTATGGACTGTGGGACTTGTTATTGATGTTCTTTTGCTTTGTTACAGCTGTGTTTTTTTTTTTCCAGCTGTAGCTGTTTATAACTGCTGGTCTCTGACTCTTTTCTGTATGTATGTTGCAAATGCTATTACTGATGGTTAATGCTGCTGCTGTTTTCAGCTGTCCTCCTTTTACCTGTTGTAGTTATTAGTAACTGCTGTTTACTGTCATCTTTTGATTGTTTAATACGATACAAAAAGACAAAGTATAATTAGGTAAAGAAAGTAGTTTCTTTGGAAAGAATTTGTGATTTATAAATAGAGAGTATATCTCTTTATGTGTTGTTTATATATATATATATATATTTAATAACTTTTAAAAATATTGTTACAATGTTTTTGCAACATAAAATGAGAGAATAACAAAGTAAATAGGATGCAATGAAACTTAAAAATATTGAAACACAAGATTCTATAGCTAGAGAAACATTAAAATAGGGAGAAAACTCTTGTAAGAGGGAATAAAATTCCTCATGCTAATATGTATCAACCTTTAACAAGCACAATGTCTCAAGGGCATATGCAAAGCTCCATAATGGTTTGAACCAGCTCCAAGCACATGCATTTAGTCTCAGCAACTCTAAACCCCTACTCTTCTACACCACAATCATGGAAAATGAACAAAAGAAGGCTTACAATGAGTTCTCCAACTGTCCCATGCTTTCAACAAGGAATAACAATGTAACATAATGCATAAAATAAGTGTAGGTGTATTTAGAGGCAACATGATGAATGTAACATAGTACCAATATTTTTCCATAGAACTCACATCCTCTAGACCAAACACATTTAAATGAATGATTTATAGTAACCTCTTTGCTCTATAGCTTCCAACAAGAAATGAAGATCTATTCTACTTACCAAACACATAATGTTCATAGAAATCAAATTTACCATTAGAGTAATCATAAAAACTACCAACTATAATTTTATTAATAATGGTCCAAAGGCCTTTTTTACCAATGTGACCTAAATGTTGGTGTCACAACATACATGCATTTTTAGAATTGTCAGTTACATTGGTAGAGTTACAAAATGTGGAGGCATTCAACCTAAGTAGAGTCCCAACACAAGATCCTTTAGCAACCACCAAATTTCCTCTCACCAACTTGTAACAAAACTTGTCAAATATCACATGCAATCTAGAATGATTCAACTTGGATACATAAATCAAATTTCTCACAAGTCTTGGAATATTTAAAACACTAGTAAGAGTTTTTACCCTCCCATGAAACACAATTGTAGCTTCCCACAACAAATAATTCAATGTGAATTATGTGAATTTTTGTCACCTAGATACTCTTCTCCTCCATCATAAGCATGGTAGGAAGAGAACCACTCCTTGTGAGGAGTCATATGATATGAGCAACTTGAGTCAATCAACTAGGATTCATCCAAAATAGTATTAGCAGAAATAAACACAACTTCATCACTGTTATTAGAGGATTTTTAAGTGGATTCACAAGTCTTCTTATTTTTGCACTCCTTAACATGTCCTCATTTTCCATAGTTCCAACACTTCACTCTAGGGTGTTAGAATGGCCTCGAGACTTAAATCTCTTGGTAGACTTTTTCTGATCCCCTTTTAACCCTCCTTTATCCTTCAACCTTACCCAAACATGTAAACCATCATTTAAGCCCTCATCCATGGATTTTCTCCTCATTTCCTCTATAAAGAAAGTAGCAAAAAGGCCATCCAAATTTGGATTTATCATCGAACCACTCAGAGAAAGGATTATATTTCCCATGATTTAGGAAAAGAGCAAAGTAATAAAATACACAAGCATCCTCTTCTTCAAGCTTAATATCAATGGATCCTAACTAACTTAGAATCGAATTAAACAAATTCAAATTGTTTGCAACAAAGTCCCCATCTTTTATTTTCAAAGAATATAATTTCCTTTTCAAATAAAGTTTATTTGCTAGACTCTTAGTTTGGTAGATCTCACCAATCCTTTTCCATAAGAGATATGCGGTGGCCTCCTCAAAATATTTAGTAGGAAAGAATTTGTAAGACACAAATGAATGGTTCCTTATGCCTTTTTATCTAGCCAATCATCATTGGATCCATCTTTAGCTTCCACAACTTGTACCCAGTGCAATTGAACTTATCAATCTTTAAACGAGAGGTAGAGGCCATGGTTTCAAATCAAATATACAAAAACCACTCAAACAAAGAACTCCCATTGTAGCCAAAAAACCTCCAATAGTTCAAGAAAGTCATCCCCTTCTCAACAAAACCAAGGCTCTGATACCAAATATTGTTAAAACAAGCTAAACTACTACAAATGTTGTCCCTTCAAAGAGTACAAATATGATTTTTCTTAATACAACATTGGATTACCCATTAAGAGATTATGTGGATGTTTAAATCAGTAAATAAAAATTAGGAAACCATGATAATTCATCACATAACACTAGATGGACATGGAGAAACCCTTTCAGGAAAAACTTGCCACCATCAAAGGGCGGCTGAAGTATGTACTAATTTTCGGGTAGATGCAAGAAGTTGTGTCCACTTAAGGTGGAAGTTTCGAAGTTAGAAAAAAATCCGAAATCGGGGAACGAAAAACGGGATCCCGTTTATATAAAACGCGATCCTGTTTTGCCTCAGGATCCCGAGCCTAGAACCAAAAACGCAATCCCGTTTTTCCCGGGATCCCGAACCTAGAGGCCATAAACGCGATCCCGTTATATAAAACGGGATCCCGTTTGTGAAAAGTATTAAATTTTTTAAAAAACAACAGAGACCCCATTTTCAACAGCGACAGGCGACAGAGGAAAACGGGATCCCGAGTTCTCAGAGCATCCAGCCATGTAAGTGGATTTTTCCACTTGTAAAAATTACCCATCAATTGTTTATACCTTCCATTGTTTGTTTTGATGTAAAATACAATCAAAATTTAAATTTTGAATTGTTATTTAGGGTTTAGGGTTTATAAAATCAGTAGTTGATTTTTGACAATTTAGATGTAAAATACAATTGAAATTTTGAAAGACTATATCATATAAAATGTTAGAATTTGAACAAACTGTCAAAATTATGTTTAAAATTGAGAATTGAATAGATATATTTAGGCATTTTAGCTGTAAAATACAATTGAAATTTTGAAAATACTGTATCATATGAAAGGAGAGATTTTGAACAAACTGTCAAAATTTGAGTTCAATTTGAGTGTTGAATAGTTCTATTTAAACATTTTAGCTGTAAAATAGAATTGAAATTTTGAAAATACTGTATCATATGAAAGGAGAGATTTTGAACAAACTGTCAAAATTTGAGTTCAATTTGAGTGTTGAATAGCTGTATTTAAACATTTTAGCTGGAAAATGCAATTGAAATTTTGAAACGATTGTATCATATGAAAGGAGAGATTTTGAACAAACTGTCAAAAATTATATAGCAAATTGGGATGATATGTATATTTGTTTTTTATAAAATTTACTTATAACAATGTATGTCATTGTATTTTAAAGGCATTATTGAATAGCTAACTATCATGTAAAAAAATTACAACAAACCATAATAAAACCAAGTTATCACATCCTTCATAATCAAACATTTAGAGACAACTAGAACTAATCAAGAATTGAGAAAATTTTACAGTTTTTGTGATAGCCAACTAATTAAGAATGAAATGAAGCCAACATTTATGTAACTTTTGATATACTCAAGTAGCTGTCCTCACTAGCTAGGTTATGCCCCTGGAATGAACATCGTGATGTTAATTGTGATACGAGCTTGAAACCTCATTGGTAATGCTTTCCCTAATCTTAATGACATTGATGTAGGCTCCACTCATGATCCTTACGAAGATCTTTCCACCACTAACCTCTTTCATGATAGGTCACTATCCTCACCATCTCCTTAGACTTAGAATACCTTGAGCTTATCGATTGGGACCAACACGACCCTTTATGATTTGATGTTTTCCAAAATGATGAAGCCATCATGAAACTTATCAAGTGTCAAGACCACATCCCCATTGTAATCATAAGAAAGACTTTTCCACCATACTTAACACCTACATATATGCTTATTTTGGAGAGAAAGAAAGAACCCTTCAGTCCTGAGGCACCCTAGTCTAGGCAGAATAGCAACAATCTATATAAGAAGAAACTTGTGATCGATTAAAATGATATAATAAAAATGGACACTTCCCAAGAGCTCCTCAATTTGACAAACTTCACCTTCCATTAGATACCACTTAGATACAAGACATGACTCCCCTCTCCTTGTTGAGGACATGCTATAAACATCAACCTGTGAATAGAAGCTTGGACCCTAAACTCTCTAAGATAGTAGCTCCACTGGACCTTGACATCAAAGAAGGCATATATAACCATGTCACCATGTTAAATATTACGTTGATTTCTTCATGTGGTCTTATGGTGATATGCCTTGAGACTCCATCTTTAAAGTCATGCATCATCTTGTGGTTCACCTCAATGCCAAACCTATTCAATAAAAGCTACGCAAAATGCACCCCCAAGTAGCCCTCGTGGTCATAGAAGAATTGTATAAACTCTTGGATGTCCAGGGTTCATTCAGACTATTACTTTTCCTAAATGGGTAGATCTAATGTGGTCTTAGTTAACAAGAAAACTAAGGGAATTCATGTTTGCACTAACTTTTGAGACATCAAAAAAGGATCTACCCCAACTTAGATAACTTTTCTCTACCAAACATTGATATGGTCGTGGATCTTGTGCATAGCCATATATATAAAATTTTATCATTAATCTGGATATAATATGGACCAAGTTGAAACATTTGAGTTAGACATGGAGACACCTAGATTATGGAGCTCGGTCTATGTAAGAAAACACCTCTTATAGACTCAACACAAACTTTTCCCTCAACCCTCTAAATTGTGACTTACATCATTTGATTACCCTGGAACACACTATATAGACAACTCTATACAAATTTGGCAAAATATATTTTCTCCTAACAGAAACTTGTATATGTAGAAGTATCTACTACTACATTAGATTTGATATACTTCTTAAAAGGAAAGAGTTGGGACTAACAACTAAATAGAAAACAATAACTAGTTTTGCATTTTCTAGGAAATAGGAAACAAAATTGAGCTAGAACCATCTTGACTAATTTATCTATTTCTAGCTAGATTGAACCCTAATTCTATATGCAATTCCAACCCTAACCCTAACACTAATTCTAACCCTAATCCTAACCCTAATTCTATATGCAATTCAAACCCTAACCCTTATTATAACCCTAATCATAACCCTAACCCTAACTCTACTTGTAATTGTAATTGTAACTCTAACTCTAGCCCTAACCCTAACCCTAACGAGCTACTTGTAATTGTAATTGTAACCCTAACTCTAGCCATAACCCAAACCATAATTGTAGCTCTAATACTTACCCTAATTTAGCAACCCTTGAATTCTAATTCTAACCCTAACCTCAATTCTAACCCTAAGCCTGATCCTAATTGAAACCCTAACCCTAACTTTAATTAATCACGAGTCATGCTACAGGGATTTCTTCTACATATTTTGTATGCATGTGTTATTCCCTTATTGCATGTGAGTTCACCAATTATTTGGAAGTCTCCTAACTAGGAGGCAGGCTTGTATTCAAGCCCTATAAATTTTGTGTTTATAGGTGTTATGTTTAAAGCTATATGGAGACTTGTAATAGGAGGTCTTGAATTTGGTACCAATGATTGTGAGTTCCTTGTCTAGAATATGATGAACCTTTTGAACAAGAGAACCTTGTAGACCATGATGCATATCTTGAAATTTAAACTTGAACATTATCGTCATGTGAATGCTTTTAGCCATCCTACAACCTCCTATCACCCTTCATCCTCTTATAGGGATATGCCACACAACCTCTCCAAGTTGACCATGCCAAACCCAAAGTCACAATCGTAAGAGGTAAAGAATCTTTTGGCCCCATTCAAGTCCATCCCTAATAGGAGTGATACAATGCTAATAGGGTTGTGAAGGTAATTAAGTTCTTGATTAGCATGTTGGGTGTATCTAAGCATAATGATGATATAGTTAGTCTTGATTTCATTAATCTTAAGATCATTGAGCTAGAGTACTTAATATATATGGTATAGTTTTGTTCAATCAATAGTGGTAGGGAAAATTAATATACTACAATGACATGAAACATAAACCAATAGGTGTCTTAAGATATATTAGTGGTAGGGAAAATTATAGTGGCCCTAACCCTAGTAGAGTAATAAGTTGAAGTAGTGTTAGAATTACTAATAAACTAAAAAACTTTATCCTAGGGTGGTGGGACAAATTACACAAGCCTTACAAAGCCTCTACCACTTCCTTGACATTTTTAACATTGTTCGAATTTGATAGGAGGGATTTATGTCACCTCCTCCTCATCTTAATTCTCATAGTGGATAGAATCATCCAATTTAGCATCAAGACATGAAGGTTTATCTTCATTATCTTAGAAATATCCTCCAAGGCTTTGTGCATATGCTCATGCCACACATTGAAGATGTGGAATTTATCTAAGTAGCAATATAGAAATCCTTAGCCTAACCTTCTACCCCTTCAATATCATTGTATAGAAGGTAGATACAAGTAACATTTGATAGCATGGAGGCACAACTTAGGGATTTCAAGTTGAATGTAAAAAAAATATTCTTCCCAACAAATGCTAGATGTCTAGGAGCAATTTAATGATTTCTTCCATTATCTGCCTAGTCTAGAATATAATTACCTTTTCTTTTGATATGTTTGAAGGAGATAGATTTAAACAAGTATTCACCAAGTTTCTAGGTTCCAATATATAATAGTTTCCAATAACCACAAGCTTCATCTATGCTTTTTCATATGATCAATGTTGATCTTGGAATCTCCCTCCACACTAAGGGATATCTTGTTTAGTTTCCAAGTCATCTTGAGGCCCTGGATATCATGGCCCTAGAATCTACCATATTAGTGTTCCTGACACCAAAATCATAAGCTTTAAGATAGGTAGAGGTTTTCCCTTGTCATCTCTTAATAACATACTCCTCCTACTTCACTAGGATTACCCTTGGCTACCCATCAAAATTTCAAGCTTAATCCATCCCAATGTAGGTGTGGACCAAAGGGTGTGAATATCAACATGGGTATCTCCTTGTTTTAACCTTATTCAAAGCAACCTTGGCCAATTATGAGCCTAATCAGTGCCTCTTCTAGCATGATCATATATTCCTCTTTACCCCAACAATCACCAAGTTCCTAAATGCACCATATTTCTTTAAAATAGTCCAAAATTTGGGATGCATATTCACATTTAAGAATTACATGATGATTGTCCAGAGAAGTTTCCTTACTTAAATGCACATTGAAATTTTGAAATATATATTGCCCATTGTATCAATCATTATGGTAGTCCTAATAGCTCGCTTACATTTTGAAATTTGTACATGCATGTATACATTATTTGTATGTTTTTAATTTAAATTTATTTCAAGTGTAATTTCTTGAAACATATATATATATTCTTGATTTAATTTTAAATTTGTACTGAAGTTTGTATGTTTATATGTATATATATGCAGGTTCATATCTAGATTTTTATATATACATCATGAATCTAGATGATATTCACTTTGATGTTGAGGACTTTCTTAATGCACAAGATGATCCGGCCGCACCCCCACCCCCACCCCCACCCCCACCCCCAGCGCCAAATGCCCCACCTCTAGATGCCCCACCTGCAGATGACTCGCCTCCACCTCCACCTCCACCCCCACCTGGAACTGACCAGGCTCGCTTGCGAGCCATAATAAATAAAAATGTGGATTCGATACAAGAAAAACTGAATTCCATTCGCAGTGAACAATTCATGCCACCTCACGTAGTACGTTTTGCATCTTTGATGCAAAACATTGTAGATTCTGTGAGGTCTATTGACTCAGATTTTGATGGATTCTAGAAATGGAGAGAGGAGAGGTGCCAATTTTATGCTGATGGCCTCTCCTATAAGACTATTTTGGATCTTAAAATCACAAAAGCTCATTTAGCACAATATTTTAGACATCCCATTACAAATGAACCTATTCCTGCAAATAAGAAAAGAATATCAATCAGGTGGTGTAGACATGAAGGAATGTCTGCTAATTTTTGGGATAGATGGTGGATGGTGTTTGATTATCCACCTCATGCTAATTGTGAGGTTCCTTTATATTTTTTGAGAAAATTATATGTAGAGTTTGTTATGAATAAAAAACCCAACTACTTTGATTTTAGATCATTCCAGGGTGTTGGTGGTGGCATGCCACAACAGAGGTTGGGGGCATGGGTTGATCCCCAACGACCGGTGCCTATTCAACCTCTTATTGACCCTCCTGTTGCTACCATTCCTTCGCCCTTCGAGCATCGTGCAGTGGTATCCACACTAGGCACATTGAGTGCACTCTCAGGTAGCCTACATGAGCAGACTTCTATGATGGTAGCTCGAGTTAGAGAGCATGGAGGAGTTGATGATGGAAGTGGTCCTAGTGCCACTCCACATGTGTTGATGCCTCATACATGTACGAGTTGCAATCAGTTGTGTTATGGACCTGATCAGGCAGTTGCACCCACTTCAGCTACACATGCATCATCTGATAATGTGGGCACTGAATCATTTGTTGATTATCTATTTGCTGAGGATCATCCCACTGATCATTCGACACAAGTATATATAGGTTATGTATACATGTTGAATTTAAAACAATTTTTTAACCACGTGTTTTTAATCAACATATAGATGATCAATTAAATTGTAATATTTTAACAATCGAATTGTTTGGTTTGTTTGGTGTAGATGATGGCAACAGGGGTCACAATTGATCGAATTAATTTTTCATCGACACCTGTTCATCTCGGGCACCCATTTGGGGTACATTTTCAATGATTTGTAATTTTGTAAAATTCAGTCTTGAATGTGTGTACAATTAAATATTTATGAACTTATTTATGAACTGGTTCAGGGTTCTTCCACATTGAATCCTCCATCTCAGGGTGTCTCGAGCACTCCTCCATCATTGGGCATCTCACATGACACTCTTACAGTATGTACACATATTGTTTTAAAAAACTGTATATATATACTTAAATTTTTCTATTTTGATAGATACACACATTTAAATATTTATGAACTTATTTATGAACTGGTTCAGGGTTCTTCCACATTGAATCCTCCATCTCAGGGTGTCTCGAGCGCTCCTCCATCATTGGGCATCTCACATGACACTCTTACAGTATGTACACATATTGTTTTAAAAAACTGTATATATATACTTAAATTTTTCTATTTTGATATCAGTGTATCTAAAAACGTGCACATGTACTATTTAATATTTTATAAATATGTCTATGCAGGTTGACACAACTATGAGGATGGGCATTGTAGCACACTTGGATAATCCAAGTTTATATCAGGAGTTGACTGCATTTCAGGTTGTTGAAAAACATATTTAATAACATGTACACTGTAAGTCAATTATATATATGTTTTAAAACTTGATTTGTACACACATGTGCTAACTTAAATATAAATGACATTGTAGGAGCTTGTTAGTGACACGTTTCATGAGCAACACACAACACATGCAGAGCAGGAGGACAGAGGAGATGGGCAACCTGATACGGTATAATTTAAAATTTAGATTAGATTTAAATTGAACAATTAAAATATACGTTGTGAACTTAAAGTAAATTTCTTGATATATATATATATATATATGTTGACATGTACATTCAAATTTTTTTTTTCTTAAATTATAGCTCGATACATGTCATGGAGCTAAGCCTGTAGAGACAGGTCCTAGAATAGAGGATTCACAACAAGTTCCTCTTACGGTATAATAATTTTTAAATATGATAGTTCTTATAAATTAAATTCAATTAAATCATTTTTAAAATCGTCAAGTATATCTAATTTCAACTTGAACTTTCTCTTGTATTAAATAGATTGATTTAGAGCATGGAGACACAGGTCCAAGTGCACCAGAGCATGCCTCTCAGCCTCACACAGTAATTTAATTTTATGATATAAATTATAAATTTAAAAATTGTCATTAAATTATCTATTTCCTTATCATCTTACATCTAATTTCATATAAATCTTTCTCTTTTGCAGAGTGATTCAGGTCATCTAAGTAGTTCGCATGGTGTGAAGAGGACTCTTGATGATAGAGATAGTATGTGATAGGTTATTTCAAACATAGGCTAGATGTATAATTTGACTATTTCATGGACTATTTGTTATATACTGTTTGTCATGGACTTTATATATATATTGTTGAACACATGGACTTTATATATATTTTTGAACATGGACCTGGACTTTATATATTTGACTATTTCATGGACTATTTGTTATATACTGTTTGTCATGGACTTTATATATATTGTTGAACATGTGGACTTTATATATTTTTTGAACATGGACCTGGACTTTATATATATATTGTTGAACCTGGACTATATATTTTTACATGTCACACAATAAATGCAATCTTGTCGTAGTTCAAAATCATACGCATGTCAAAGTAATAATCATGTAAAACCATCATGTTAGTTTAGGTGCATCCATATTTATATATATGTTATCCATGCATACATACATTGCATATACATCATAAACTATAAAAGCATAACATCACATACATATGTATATACAAGCATCCCTAAATTTAATCATAAATCAAACACTAATCTAGAACCATGTGCATGAAGGAAAAGAAATGTAAACATTTGAGATCAACCATAATAAGATATATAGATTGACATCAATAGAAATAATCAATTGTCATATATAAATCTACAAGTGTCAGAGTGTTGATCTAGATTTGCGCTTAATGAAGAAATTGCATTGAAAGAATTTATGTAGTGATGAGGTGCTAATAAAGTTCCTCCATTCATTCACGGTATGCATATTTAGGTCCTGGTCAAATTTTAAGCAATAAAATGGTAAGCAAATCAAAACAAAGCATTAAAAAGTGAGATAAGTTCATGAGGATCTCTTGCCTACTAGGAGGGATCAATCTCTCACATCTTCTCATCTAGAGATCAACTAAGTTATATTAAATGATCCTAGCATGGTTATAGTTATATTTATCCAAGTGCCTTGGTGCTTGAACATCTTGTGTTGATCATGTAATTTAAGATGTCTTAAGGGGTCCTAATTTACGATGTCTTAAGTGGACACAACTTCTTCACCAAATGGGTGGAGGATTGCCTACAAGGATAATTGTTGCTAAAAAAACATGTGAACTATAACTTTGGAACTAGGCCTACAATTTATTAGTGGAGGTGGGAATTTCATTGTAGCATAAATGACACAAATTAGGAATGAAGTTAGTAGAAATCTTCCCCTTTGGTAGCCTACAAAAATTACCTATTTAGAGATCTACAATGATCTCAACTCCCCATAGTTATGAATCATTAGCCTTTCCAAAATCACATGTCTAATAATGACACCCATCTAGCATTTAAATGTATTGAGTCTTTGTTCCCAAATAGTTTGCACATCATAATCATGGCCTCTTTCATTTCACTAGGAAAACTTACAATTGTGTAATCCTCCACATTCCTTAACTTTTTAAATCCACATTAGGACTAGCCCAATCTTTTAACACTTCAATTACATTATACTCTTGAGACCATTACCTTGCAACTATAACATTGTACCTCAAAGTGGGTTCAAGTGAATTCAACATTTATTTGAAAACTACTTCTCTCACCATTATTATAGTCTAATTTTCTACATTATTGATATAGTCTACATTTATGGTACAATGCCTAAAAGTATCTAGCAAGATATCTAAAAAGTTAAACACATCAAATTTTCTATCCAGCCTATGTAAGTAGGATGCTCTAACCTACCAACATTTGTGACTACATCTCCTTTGTCCTCTAGCTAATCTATGAAGAAATATTATATTAAATTAAATCCCAAGGCCTTATGTGGGTATCATGGAGTGTCCTTGCAATCTAGTAACTTAGATTCCATTTATGCTTCTACACAAACTATTTATAGTTGAATAAACTCTCATCACTTTGGTTCTAGTTGACTTCTTATTTTGTTTCACAGTCTTCTCCACAATAAGATTCATATACATGTATTTGAGAAATAATCATGAGAAATCACTTGATTTGATAAGTTGATTAATAAACAACTTAATTTACAAGACAAAAGATTTCATCATAGATTTACTTCATTAATGCAAAGAAAATTGATGGGATATTCCAATATTTTACAAAATGAAACCTTAGTGTAACTTTAATTAGGATTTGTCAACTTTAATTTCAAATCTTAGTGTAACTACTAAAATGAGAACTTCCCTTAGTCCCTTTTAATACGATCTTTAGTGTCCATTAGGACTCAAGGAAATCTTGTGCTTGACATGTTTCATCCTATGAACACAAACTCAGGATGTGAATCAAATTTTAAAATAAGTTTAGGTCTGCAGGAACTTATAAGATCTTAATACTTTACATTTTTAGACAAAAGGCCCTGGATCTCATCTATTTCTCCCCTCCACTTCCTAGCTATGGTCCCATATGGTTCTCCCACAATTTATATTCCTTTGTATCTTCCCTTCCCTCCACTTTGTGAAAGCTAGATTAACTTTAGGATATGATTTATCCCATCCCACTTCCTATCCTATTGTCTAGTTTTACATCATTTCCCCATAACATCGAAACACTCATTTCTTCCTAATTGTAGAAGCCTAACTGCCTTGAAGAAATCATTCCTTTCTTCAATTCATTTCATCCAATTCCCACTTGAAGTTTTGTAACATTTTTTGCAAAAGTTTGCCAAGTTCATATACCCTGTCCCAAGTCAAATTTTTACAACTTCTTCAAAAGATTCCACCCACCCCAAGTACTCCCCTGCATGACTTAGGACCACCATTAATGACTTTCAATGGACATGATATGATGTAATATTTCCTCCAAATTTCTCTTAACATCGGTGGACCCCTCAAAAATATGATGAGTTCAAAATAGAAATAAAGTGAGGAAAAGCACAAGTTAGCACAAAAAATGGGAGTTAAAATGGGTTAAAAATCAAGAAGAAAAGATAAAAATATGAGTTATTTCATACATTAAAAACCACAAGGTCACCCATTTTAGGAATAAGGTCACCACTTTTACTAATTAAGGTCACTCAAGTAACCTAGAGACACTAGGGGCAACCCTAAGACACAAAGAGGTGACCCTAAGTAGGAAAAATGAAGGGGGCACTAGGTAAAAATGTGAGGTAGGAAGGTCAATTTGGGGGTTGAAGAAGATGCTCAAGAGGGGGAAGAACACACAGGACATGCCACCAAGAGTGAAACTACTGGTAGGAGTGTAATTCACAAATAAAAAAACGGGCAAATAAAAAACAGGATCCCGTTTACTACGCAATCTCGTTTATTAAACGGGATCCCGTTTTATTCACGACCGATGGAGTAGTAAACGGGATCCCGTTTTATAAACGGGATCGCGTTCTATAAACGGGATCCCGTTATTCAAAATTTGAATTTTAGGCTCGGGTTTTGCTTTGTAACCCGCTTCAGAAAATGCTTTGGGGACCCGACCCTGACCTCTGGTCCTAGTTTGACCTGCACCTTGAAGGCCCTGTCAATGTTACAACAAAATAGTGACTTTGGGCATATATTTAAAGGTCTATTTTGCAGAATATTTGACGAAATTAAATCCATTATAGAGGAGACAATGTAGATTCTAAATATGTAATTTTTTTACAATTAAATTATTTTTTAAATTTTTTAATCAATTTATGATGAAATAGGTTCATAACCTTGAATTATCAGGGTTTTTAATATTTTAATAACTTTTTATTAAATATTTTTTTGTAAAAAAAATTGTATGAAAACGTACTTTAGACAATTCTTTTCAATTTAAAAAAAAAATTTCAAAAAATGTTAAGTTTAGGTCATCTTATGCGTGACGTACACGATGATTTTTTAAAAGACAAAAAATGACCAATAAAAAATTAATAAAAAAAAAATTATTCAATAAGAAATTACAAATAAATATGGAAAACGTGCTTTAGTGAGTTACAAAGCTTTTCCCAAAAGGATTTTGAAAAATATGATTATTTAGGTCAAAATATGGATGACGTACATGTACATGGTATAGTAAAAAAAAGTGACTTTTAAACAGTGGTTTTTAGAAACGCCTATTCAAAATCAATTTCTATCATCTGGGTATTGAAAAAAATTACATATTTAGAAACTAGACTCCGAGTACTACATTTCATATTTAGTGACTTTTTCCAAGATTCCACATTTAAGTGCTTCAAATTTTAGGTCAAATGTGACAAATTCTGAAAATCAGGAAAAACACTTCCACTTTTTGGCCAAAAAGTGGACACAACTTCTTGCACACACCCTTTCAATGAACAAGAGTACATAAACAACAAACTTCTCTCTTCAATCCAACATTTTGACAACACCTATGAACCTATAAATAACCCATAAAACCTCTATCCAATATATATCATTTATAGAGGAGAGTTGAGAGGAAACCACAAGTGGATTCTTGAAACCATGTCCACTAAAACTATGGTATAGCAAAAACCCAACACCCCCATATACTTAATTAATGCATCCATGAATAGAAAGTGTAACTCATAAGCTATGTTTGACCAAGAACTCTTGACAACTCACATATCCAAGTCTAATGCTTTAGTATGGAGGTTACAAATCATGTGGGTCCCTTCCATTATGCAAAGATCCTCCTCTTCCAATTCTAGAACATAGACCATATCACCTAGGAGAACCTATGGATAGATGTTGGGTCCATCTGTAATAACCCATCTCAATTTTTGTCAACTCTAAGTCATTTGCCTGCGGTTGATGAACATAATGTTGTAAAATGTTTCAATTTGATTCAGTGTAAGGGTGTTAAGAGAAATATTTTACATTCTACACCTTGTCGAACTAAACCAACAACACTAACACATCCATGTGGGTTGGTTAATTCTAGTGGAGCCTCATTTCACAACCCAAACATCCTAATCCTTCTGAGCTACATAGGTTTGGTGAAGTCTCTCAAGAGCCTTGAGATAAAAATGTGCCAAACTTTGACAAGGCTATTGCCTGAAACTCTGGTACGTAGAAATGTTTTATTTGAACTTATAATTGGACATTGAATCAATCTATAATAATCTATCTCAATTTTGTCAACTCCAAATTGTTTGTCCATAGTAGTGATAAACACAATGTTGTCAAAAGCTTCAATTTTGTTCAATGCAAGTGTGCTAAGAGAAATATTTTGTGTCTCACACATCATGGCACTAAATTGACAACAACACATATGGGTGAGATAGTTAATGCTAATCTATCCCTCATAAATCACTACCAAAGCATCCCAATCCTTCTAGGTTACATTGTTTGATGAAGTCTCTTAAGAGCCCTAAAGTAAAAAAGGTGCCAAAATTTGATGGTTTTGTTCTTACAAAATGTTGTACCTAAGAATGTTTCATCTAAACCTACACCTAGATTTTGGGTCCATGTATAATACCTATCTCATTTTTCTCAACTCCAAACCATTTGCCTATGGTGGTGATGAATGTGTTGCAAAAAGCTTCAATTCTATTCAGTGTAATGGAGCTAAGAATGAAATTTTTTGTTCCACACCTTGTGGCAATAAATTAAGATCACCAAAATATTTAGGTGGGCTAGTTAATGCTAGTGGAGGCATCATTTTACTAACCAACCATCCTAATCCTTCCAAGCTACATTGGTCAGATGAAGTATCTTAAGAGCCTTGAGATAGAAAATGTGCTAAATTCTGATGAGACTATTGTTGCAAATCATGGTACCTAGGAATGTTTCATCTGAACCTATAGTTGGGTGTTGGGTCCAAATACAAAAAAATATCTTAATTTTTCTCAATTCTAAATTGTTTACTCATAGTGGAAATGAACACAATATTACAAAAGGCTTTAATTTGTTTAGTGTAAGGGTGCTAAGAGTGATATTTTGCATTCTACATTGAGTTGATGATGCCAACACATTTAGGTGAGTTGGCTAATACTAATAGAGACATCATTTAGCTACCTAGGCATCTCAATCCTTCTAGGCTACATTGGTCTAGTCAAGTCTCTTAAGAGCCCCAAGATTGAAAAATTGCCATACTTTGACATAATTGTTCTCTCAAAATTTGGCATTAGAATTTTTTTGTCTAAACCTACAGTTGGAAATTGGTCCCAACTACAAAAACCCATTTCAATTTTTCTCAACTTTAAATTGTTTGCTCATAGTGATGACAAATGCAATGTTATAAATACTTTAATTTTGTTTAGTGTAAGGGTCCTAAAAGCGATATTTGGCATTTCACACCTTGTAGCACCAAGCTAATTGTGAAACACATCCAAGTGAGATAGTTAATGTTGTACTAGATTTATTATTTTTCTACCTAGGCATCCAAATCCTTCTAGGCTACATTAGTTTGACCATGTCTCTTAAGAGCCCCGAGACTAAAAAGTGCCAACTTTGACATGATTGTTCTCTCAAACTATGGCACATAGGAATGTTTCATCTAAACTTATAGTTGAACATAGGTTCCTCCTACAAAAACCTATCTTAAATTTTCTCAAATCCATATCATTTTCCCCATAGTGGCCATAATGCAATGTTGCAAAATGCTTACATCTTGTTCAGTGTAAGGGTGCTAAGAGAGATATTTATATTTGGAAACTCATGGAACTAAACTAACGGTACTAAAATATTTAGGTGGGCTAGTTAATGTTATTGGAGGAATCATTTTTCTACCCAAGAATCCCGATCCTTTAGGGATACATTGGTCTAGCCAAGTCTCTCAAGAGCAACATAACTACAAAAGGTGACATATTGCTGATGAATTACAAGGCCACATATGATTACAATAAACCTTCTAAGGTCTCAAATGACCTTAATTTTCATCATCCTTCCACTGTGAGAGCAATATAAACATTTGTGGATCACTATTTTGTATTTCATAGCTTTGAATACATTGAACTCTTATTGTGTTATACATTTATAGCCTTCTAAGGCTTATAACTCACTCTTATAGTTCATTTCTATCCTCACATATGCTCCCTTCTCTCTGTCCATGAACATATAATCATTATTCAAGCTGAACAATTACCAAACATTAAGGATTTATCACTCTGGAGCTTCACACAGACATGTATAAATCCCAAAAGATAGACCTTATAAGGTTTCAAATGAGTAATGAGAGAGAGCGAGAGAGAGAGAGAGAGAGAGAGAGAGAGAGAGAGAGAGAGAGAGAGAGAGAGAGAGAGGAGAGAGAGAGAGAGAGAGAGAGAGAGAGAGAGAGAGAGAGAGAGAGAGAGAGAGAGAGAGAGAGAGAGAGAGAGAGAGAGAGAGAGAGAGAGAGAGAGAGAGAGAGAGAGAGAGAGAGAGAGAGAGAGAGAGAGAGAGAGAGAGAGAGAGAGAGAGAGAGAGAGAGAGAGAGAGAGAGAGAGAGAGAGAGAGAGAGAGAGAGAGAGAGAGAGAGAGAGAGAGAGAGAGAGAGAGAGAGAGAGAGGAGAGAGAGAGAGAGAGAGAGATGAGAGAGAGAGAGAGAAGAGAGAGAGAGAGAGAGAGAGAGAGAGAGAGAGAGAGAGAGAGAGAGAGAGAGAGAGAGAGAGAGAGAGAGAGAGAGAGAGAGAGAGAGAGAGAGATGAGAGAGAGAGAGGAGAGAGAGAGAGAGAGAGAGAGAGAGAGAGAGAGAGATGAGAGAGAGAGAGAGAGAGAGAGAGAGAGAGAGAGAGGAGAGAAGCATTCATCATATACATTATAGACCCTTTTAACATAAAATCAGAGCTAAATTGATATTTCACATAAGAGCCAATACATAAATTAATGAAATTTCATTGTCAATGTGCATATATGTTCTATAAAGAATAAACCATTTATAATCACTCTCAACAATGAGTAATTTTAAGCCTTATTATTCAAACCATTTTAAACCCTTAAGCCATGAATACATACAATATATATCTCAATATGTCCATGAAGGTGTACATAATGTTAGGAAATGTGTCTCAACCTTGCTCCTAATGTTAAGGTTACAAATAATGCATTTTCAGGCTATAAATAGAAAAACTCAATTTCTCTGGGCTATAGAGGTCATTTTTGACCAAAATAAAAATTTTGGGCTGTTCAACACTGATTCCTAGGCGCCTATGATGTGGACCTCTTTGAGATCTACAATTTTAAAAAAATAGGCACAATCGGCCTCCTAGATCAAAAGTTATGGTCTTTAGAAGTTGGGCCTCTCACATTGGAAATCTAAGAACATCTAGGACACATAAAAGAGTTCTAAGAGGGAGTTGCACTTATTGAACAAATTATGACATGTCATAGGAATATCTGGATGGAGATAATGGATCCAAAATAGAATTCCCAATTTGGTAAGTGGATTATGATGAGCTTATGATAGGTGGAAAGAATATGTTATTTTCAGCCTATGGACTCATCTTGAGATTTAGTTCTTGGATTTCTAACTAAGGGTTTTTGCATCACATTTTCAGTGGTTTTAGTTCATAGTTTCCTGATCATGTATTTTGTCTTCTATTTATGGGTGCTTGAGACAGAGGTTTTGATAGTGAGTTTTGTAGGTATTGTTATGTACCAAAATTCCTCTAGACTTCTAGTTGGTGATACTCCTATAAAAGCTTAGACTCTACAATTGTATTGTAATATTTGATTAATAAATAATATGTTGATTTGCTTTGGAGTTTGGGGTTTTTTCTCCTGAAAGGGTTTTTGCCACATATATCATTGTGTTGTGGTAAATTGCTTTTGTGTTTATTTCTTTGTAATTGTGTGATTAGTTTATTTTTTGCACATATCTCATGTCATAGATTAGTGTAGGAAGCATATCCCACACTCTATTTCCTTTCATTTGTATCAAAACCTACTCACCTTAGATTCTAGGTATTAGGGACAAGGGTTTTTTGTACTAATCTTGGATTGAGTGGGAGCTTACACAAGAAAAGATCTTGTTGTAGGAAAATTATCAAGAACATCAAGGATAGAGATGGATAAGTTCTTAGGCACAAACTTTGAGATTTGGAAGCTCAAGATGGAGGATATGCTCATGGATAGAGATCTATGGGTTGCAATATACAGATCCAAACCTATAACTACATCTCAAGAAGAATGGGATAAAATGGATAGAAAAGCAAAGGGACTCATTAGACTCTATTTGGCTAATTTAGTATTGTTGAATGTGCGTGAAAGAGACTACCACAATGAACCTTTGGAAGTTGGGTGAGATTTATTAGGCTAAATCCCTAGTAAACAAATTTTTCTTTTTTCTGAGAAAGAAGCTATATACCCTTAGCATGGAGGATGGTGGATCTATGGCTGAACATCTAAATGCTTTCAATTTGATCATTACTGAGTTGCACTTTGTTGGAGTGAAGATGGAGGAGGATGATTGATGTATGAATTTGCTTTGTTCTTTGCTAGATTCATGGGACAACCTATTATGGCTATTGGGAGCACTACAACCAAGTTGAAAATGGATGAGGTGGTGGCATCATTACTTTCTAAAGAGATGCAAAGAAGAATTTTGAATTTGCTAAGGGGTCTCTTGCTATTCATGGTAGATAGAAAGAGAAAGGAAAGAATATGGAAAATAAGTAAGATAAGTCTAGATCTCAATCCTATGAGAGATTCAAATCTCTTGGTAAGTCTGAGGCTAAATGTTGGAATTATGGTAAGACTGACCATTTCAAAAGAGACTGCAAGGAGGAAAAAAAGAAGAAAAGGAGAGATTATGATGATGAGTCTAACAAGTCCTTCCAAGATGAAGGTGATATCTTTGTTGTATCCTTGGTTACACATGCATCAAAAGGTGCATGGTTGATAGAATCTAGTGCCTCTTTCCACAATGGATCTCACATGAGGTTGGTTTACAAAATATAAGAATATGATGGTGGGAAGGTGTATCTTGAGATGATTCTCATCTAAAGATCATTGGCCATGGAAGAGTCCTAAGTTGATTCTTATATGGATGAGTAAGGGAATAAATGGTTGTACTAAATATCCCTACTTTGGCATGGAACCTACTTTTTGTATGTAAACTTTATGATGTGGGTGTGCAGGTTGTTTTCTCAAGTGGAGGGTTGTAAGATGGTGAGATGGGATATGGTGCATGCTAAGGGTATTTGCAATTTGGCACTTTATTTTAGTTGGATGCATGCACAATTAGTATCATAGTTCTTTTGTTCCTACAATGAGGAGATCTACAAAGTCTACACATTCACCATTGGAACTAGCAATAAAGAGGAGTGTTGCATCACTTTTGATGGACCATGCTTTCTAGGTACCTAAGGGAAATCATGCTTTGGAGGACTAAGCTACTAGCATATAGAAGAAAATTTTATGGCACCAAAGGATGGGTCACATAGGTGAGAAGGGTCCCAAGGGCCTTGAAAAATAAAAATCTTGTTGAAGGGTTACATGATTGTAATCTTGAATTTGATTTATGTAAGAATTGTACATATGAAATTGATGGAGAGGGCTAGAGTAATTACTGAGAGGGGAGGGGGGTGAATCAATATTCTATTAAACCTTTTTCTTTATTAAGCCATTAATCCATTTTCCATATTTGATAACAACAAAGCAAATTCAACACAAAAGAAGCAACCACAAAGCATCACACATAAACACCAGGATTTTTATGTGGAAAACCCTAAACAGGGAAAAACACAGCAAGCGTTAGCTCACAATAATTATGTAATAACAATATTGATTTACCAAGGAGGCTCACTGCCCAAAGAAATGCTCACTGCAAGAGAGGGTCACTGCTAAAATAGGCTTACTACCTACAGAAAGAAAGAAGGAAAGAAGGATGGCTCACTGCCAGGTTGAACTACTTTGATTGCATCTATACATGCATGGTTACAGCTCCAATGAAGTTCATAATACTGTCTCAAAACTCTTCATCTTTTAACTGCTCTGTTTCAATTGCTCTGCTTTTACATGGGAACAAGATCTCTCTTCTTTTGCTCTTATTGCTTCACAAAATCATAATCTTTCGCATGTCATACACACATATTCATATTTGCACACTCATACACCAAACACTGAATTAGATCTCTTATATATATCCACAACACTTAGAATCTTCATATTAGGTCAGCCTAATTAGATGAAGCATGTAGTCAAACAATTTTTAACTTGTCAGCCAAATCCAGTCACTAAAATACATAGCAGATCCAAATAACATTTGAAATACCTTCTCATATGTTGGCCTCAACTATACCACCACTTAGGATTAAGTTTCTAAATAATAGAACTTACCACATACAAGTTAAACTTATCATGTTGGCCTCAAACATAGACTGCCACTAGTTCAGTTCATCTGTTAGACTACAACTTTCACTACAGACCACAAGATACTTTCAAAATCATATCAAAGACTCTTCACACATCCCCAAGGTACCTTTAGAATGTCAAGGCATGATATCATCTTGCGGCAAACTGCAAACCATCAAAACTCAGACCCTGTCACAGTCAAACACTATCAAACCATGTAGCAATACTTAACAACTTATAACTATCTTTTCGGTTGACTTTAGACTTTGTAACTCTGGATATAGACACTTCATACAAGTGTTTACAACACCTAAAACTGCATAACTAAATATCTAACACCGGAGGGAATGCCGACCAAAACAAATGAGTGTTCTATTCTGATTACCTTTGTTCTCTGCATGCGGACTTAGGCTACTTGAAGTTATACTTTTGAAACTAATCAAGGTCTAAAACTCAGGATATAAGATCATCTAAGAGTTGGAAACATCATGTGAGAATCACAGGACCAGATCTGCAACTGTGGACCAATGCCAATCCAAACACTGTCTCTCTATCATTATCTCTGTATACTGCCAACACTTAGCCAAAATGACTAAGTCTTCTTCCTCGGACCAAAACCTCCCTTCCAACCTTGTTCCTTTTCTTGTTTCCATCAATGATGACACCTTCAATCATCAAGCTCAGCCAAATTGCCAACAATCTCCCCTTTGGCATTGATGGCAACACTTGATGTGAAAAATTGTTATATTGCTCCCCCTTACTCTTTTCACATTGCTCCACCTAACTTCATGCTTTTCTTTTAATTTTCCAGTTACTTTCTTTTGGTGTTTTTCACATGCCCCATTCTCCCCCTTTGACATTAATGGCAAAGGTGTATGATACAGAAATATGTACAGGTTACCAAAACTTCAAAATTATTTATTCTGTCCACATATATACAGATGAAATCAAATTGCTTAGTATTTTTTGGGAGAATATCTTTGTAGATCTTATTCAAATGTACATATTTATCCATCTGTCCTTAGCATGCCTCAAAACTTGTATGTGCCATTGATTAGAGACACCAGTTCTTTTCTTTTTCAGTAGTAGTAGGGGCCTCAGTATTTTGCCTCATCTTGTTTGCATCTACTACAAGTGCCAGTCATAGAACCATTCTTGAAACTTACTATCTCCCAGAGTTGGATCATTCTTTGTTTGATGACTTCCTTATGGGTCTGCAGCTTATGAATGATAGAGTGAATGGTCTCAACTTCTGCTCTCTGATTACCAATGGCATCCTTCATCGGATCATAGGTTCTTGAGATCTTCATTATTTGAGCTTCCCATCCATCTATTTTCTCCTTTTGTCCTTAGTCTTTTCAGACCATGTAAGACAAAAATTGTGATACATTACACTGGCTTCTTTGATAGTAGTCTGAGCGTATTCTATACTCTTTTCTAACAAAATTTTATCTTGAGAATTTTTTTATTTAGCTCCACTAGCCTTTTGCTGTCAATCTCTGCCCTTACCTTCTTCTCTACTGCTTGTTCAAGGGACTCAAAATGATAATTGATAGATTCATTGAGCTTCTTCAATTGAGTGGTAGGAGCAAGGATGTGTCTCTCTTCAAATCAAGCATAATCTTTTCAAAAACTGCGAATGCATCTCCTATTAGCTCACTGTCCTTCATATGGGACTTCAATATCTCTTCTTGTGCAGTAGCTTGAAAAATTGTCCCAAGTCTTAGTTTCTACAATGGGGACATTGTAGTAAGGTTAATAGGTCCTTGCAATAGCTCAGGTGCAGTCAAAATTTGAGCTTCCTTTTGCTTCTCCCAAAACTCTCTCAAAGAGTTGGCAGTGTCTCTTTTGTCTTCATCATGAGACACTTCATGAGACATCTCAGCATCTTGTCTCTCCAGAGATTCTTCATGAGCAGGCTCTTGTTCATTTACCTCTCTTTCTGGAGCTAGGTCTTGTCTGTCATCATTTGTTTCCAGAGAAAAGTTATCTACCATCTGCTCATTACCTTCTTCTCTTTGCTCACTTTGTCTTTCAGGAACATTGTCCTCAGGTGTGACATTTGTTTCCTCAGAGTTCTTTTCTTCCACGAGTTGTTTTATTTTTTCAACTTGTCCAGAACTTATTGCAGAAACTATTCCACTTTGATCCCCACTTTGTTTTGTATTCATTTCCTTTTCATTCCCCTGATCCCCCTAGACGGTTAACTATACTTTGTTCCATGTTCTGTTCCATATTTATCTCTAGAACTGCATATCAACATCAACATTCTGCTCTTCATTAGTGTCAGCAATAGTTGGGATTTGCAGCTCATGTAACACATTTAGTGTTATCTCCTTAGTCTCCTTGACCAGATTTTCAGTGTCACCAGACATTAGAATGTGACCCTTCTCTTTGTTCTAAACTTTTCACTAAGTATCTTAGTGGCTTTGACCTCCTCTTCCCTGGTACACAGTTTTAATAGAACATATTCCTTTAACTTAGCATCTTTTGCCATAGCTACTTCTTTTCTTGTTGTCATGGATGCTGGTTAAACTATCTAGTAAATCATCTATAACTTCAATCAATGCTTTGCAAAACATAACAAAAAATGTTACAACAAATGTTTCAAGTATCACCTTATCTGTATCTGAACTGTCATCAGATATACTAGAAATAGGCTTCAATATTCCCCATGCTGAGCTATTGCATTGACTGTGGGCTTCCAAGGATAATAGTTGCTTTATTTCCATTTAGTCTCAAATCTTCTCTCCTTTCTTCTTCTTCTTGTCTTTACTCTTTCCAGAGGGCTTCTCTTTCTTGCTTGCAATTGTTTCATCTATTTTTACTTTCTTAGCCTTGACTTCTTTATCTATTTTCTATTTCCTCCTCCTCTTCTTCTTCTCCAAATCCAAGGCTTACATATACTCTCTTTTTGGCCTTTGCTTTTCTTTTCTTCTTCTTCTCCTCTCTAGCTTCTTCTCTGGCACTTGCTCTTCAATATTGGTAGCTTTGTCTTTTCTTTCTCAACCTCTGTAGCATGGAGTGGTCTGAAGCTCTTAGAGATAGTTGTTGCTATGGAGGAGGCTCTTGTTCTCCTCCCAGATCTAGAGGTAGGGTTTTCTTTCTCAGATTTCTCTTCCTTCTTCCTTCAGAGCTTTTGATGTTTGTCCTTCTGGAGCACTTGCAACCTTGGATGCCTCTGCCTTGGCTCTTGCTTCATTTATTTGTTTCATCTATAAATCCTTTGCTTTTAACAAACTCAGTTGCCCACTTTCTTGCATTCCTCTTGATTTCAGGTTGTTTAAGTTCCAAATGGACTTTGAGAGACAATTCTTGAAATATTCCAAGTCTTTCCTCCTTAGGATCTTTTGGTTTGCTCAACATCAGGTCTGCCAAACTAGTTAGGATGTCCTTTGTGACTTCATATCCCATGGCTGGGACCCACACAGTTATGGGTTCTATAGCCTCCATAAGGTATTTATATTTGTCCATCATAATACAATGTCCTTTTCATATTTCTTCACTATCTTTTCAGGGATCCTAGCCCTAGCCTGCATTTTCTTTTGGAAATCTTAAAATAACCCCATAATGCTACATTTTGTTTATCAACATTTCCTAAACTCTATAGATGATTTCTAATTTGTACTGCTACTGGTGAGTGATCAAACCAACCAATATTGTCCATACCTGGTAACTCTTTCAGAAAATAGAAGAATAGACAAATGATCAGAGTTTCATACTTGAAGGGGTATTTTGTGTCTTTTGTCCTTTTTAGATTTCCAACAATTGTTGCTGGAGTAACTCACATAGGTCATAGTTTGCATTTTTCTTTACCATTTCATATGCTATGTGTATAGCAATTGCTGAGACTGAATTCTTCCTATTGGAGAAGTAGACCTTATAACCAATCACCATTGAGGCAAACCTTACCACTGTATTTTCAATATCATTCACTGTTAGTGCCCTTTTGTCAAACTTGGCATCAGTCAATTACATCACAGTGTTATTCTTCACAGATTTTAATATCAAAATTATTCTAGTGGAACACATGCCAGTGACTGCCTTAATGACATCCTTTGTTATCATATAAGGCACATCAAGCCAAAATAACTCATCATGAATCCTACTCAAAATATACCCTAACCCAAGCATCATCTGAGAATATTGGAAAATCCCAACCAGGTATCCAAATTCTTCTCATGCAGAGCACTATATTCTTCTTTCAATTCAAAATTATCATTTGTCAACTCATCCAAGTATATTTTCCCTAACTTCATATGATCATATTCTTCCAAGTTTGCGTGTATGTATGCCCTAATGTCTTTAGTGTGCATAGCCCCATGCAGAACCTCAGAAAATGCACCATCTAGATCAGTTTCTAGGGATTTGAATGGGTGTTTCTTGAAATTTGGGTCGAGCCTCTCGGTAATCTCTACTACTTGAGGAGTAGACATCTTTACACAAAAAATTTCAAGAGAGAGAGAGCTGTAAATACCTTTTTGTTTCCAGTTAGGGTTTCTTCGCACCAATCGCTGAATACTTGGATCTGCCTTAGCTTCACTTCTTAGATCTCCTTAGACACTTGAGGGTTTGAATGCAATGTGGGGTGTATGCACAAATATGGGGGACCAAAAAGTTGCCATCATGGGACTTTTGGTCCAAAACAGGCCAAAATGCAAGCGCGTTATAACGCGCTCGCATTTTGACTTGCTTTAAAAGTTTAAAAAAACTTCATTTTTTGCCATTCACCCATGGCTAGAGGAGTTTGTACGTGAAAAAATAGTGTTCAAAGCATGAGCATGTTCAAGAAAAGTCTCTCCAAGAAAGTGCAAGGGGGAAATTGACACTTTCACGATGCCACCTCATTGCTAAAGACATCGTGAAGTAAATTTGGAGGGCCTAGCAGTCGAAAAAGGTAGGGTTTGTTTAATTTTTGTTAGTTTGAGAAGAATTTTTGACTTTTTCCATTGTTTGATTAGTTTTTTTATTTGCATTTTTAGTTAATGAGGCAAGAGAAAAGCCAAATCCAATTGAGGAGGGTCAAAACAACCCTCAAAACCCTCCAAACCCTCAAAACCCACCTTCACGTCCTTACAATGTAAGGGATACACAAGAAAACTACCTAGGGCAATAGAAGAAAACAAAAGACATCTTAAAACCCTTATTCAAATGCTAAACAATCCAAGTGCAAGTATCGATCGTAGGAGAGCACTTGTGAAGTCAATTAGAGGATATTATTTCCCACACCAAATCAGTGACAAAACAAATCACCAAATTTCAAGACTATAGGGAGAGGGTCAGCAATACTATGCCAACAAATTGTCATATGAACAAGTGAAGAATGAAAAAATTACAAAATCTCAATTATGTGCACACTTTATTAATCCTAAAACTAGCCAAAGATTAGAAGAAACTTGCAAATGGTTCCCTATTCCATTGGTGTAGGATTGAAGAAATATCCAAAACTTTTGGGTTAGATGGTACATGGTCTTTGATGAGTGCCTATGCAACAACAATGAGGTTCCACAATATTTCTTGAGGAAACTCTATTGCGAGTTCATCCTCAAGAAGATTCCCAATTATTTTGACATTCGAGAGTTCCAGGGTAGAGGTGGTGGCTCTGCCCAAGATAGAGAGGGGGCTCAATGAGATGAAAACTGTGTACCTTGATTCCTGTTGAGGCCAGAACGTGTGTCACTCCCTTCAACTTTGAAGGAGAGTGTTGAGGTGGAGACATTACATTCATTGACTACTCTCACACAGTCTCTAGCACATCATGTCGATGATCTTACCATGCCAATGAGGGTGAGAGCAGTAGGCGTCATTTGTCCCCACATTTGTGTAGTTCATGTGGGAACCTGTGTGATTATGGGACGCAGGAAGCACGACAGGACTCTCAGCAGGATGCTGCAATGCAGGGGCAACATCCAATGTTGGAAACATCCATATTGGATGAGATTGTTGTCATCGATGATGTCTTATAGTAGACATTTGATATTGACTCTCAGGTAATTTTTTACAAGTTTCATCTTGATTTAATATATTGTTATTTGAAATTTGTAATTAATTTTATATGACTATCTATATTATAAGTGAAAAATAATGTATGTAATTGTCTGTGCAATGAAATTCCAGGGTCAGAGTCTTCATCTCGCCTCTGTTAGCCATCCATTGGTGGGTTATGAGAGGAGGTCAAGTCAACAGGTATATAATTTATCACATGATCATAATTATTGTAGATATATCAATGGTAATATTATTTTGTGACAATTTGATGATTTCAACAGTCACCAGCACCTCCATGGTTTCCTTGGTTCCTTGGACGCAAATCCACCACTTATACGGAGGTAAATTTAATCATTTCTAATCATTATACATTTTTAAAATAATGTTATGCATTTATTTTGGTCGAATAATCTTGAACTTGATTTTCAGATGCTGAATATGGACACTCCTCATCTTCGTGAGTCAGTGCAGGTAGGAATTGCTGCAGCCATTGTAACATCCAAATCCGACATGACAAGAAGTAACTAAGTTTTCACGATGGTAAATTTTTTTTTTTTTTACAAGGTAATCAAATACATAAACCTCATCTATAATACCTTACAACATTTTTCATTTTATCATAAACATGATTGCATTCTCATAAAGACTGAAAGAAATGATATTCATAATACACTTTGTTTTCTAACAAATGAAATTTTCTTGAAATAACAATTATTGGAAACATACCATTATCATGCATCTCGATTGTCAACCCATCACGTTCAAGACTCGGCAGTTCCTTAATATTGGGAAGAGAAAGTATCTTCAAGGAGCTTAACCTCCAACCACAGACCGTCGGTCTCCCGCACTCCTTCCTAACCGGAAGTGGCCCTACCCTACTCAAGAGGATAGACTTAGGATAACCATCGGTGTTTGCCATCTGAGCTCTGGTGTTGTAACCTACGTGTCTTGTTATCATGCAGATCCTTAGATACCCTCTAGTCATGCACGACCCTCCACAAGAAAACGCCATCCAGTTACGGTGAACGTTCGATGTACTTGAGGATAGCACACCACCTTGGCCAAAGGATTTGTATTTAGATAGCGTTCTACAAACGCTTGAACTTGGTTCACCCACCCTACTCGACTTGAACTGGTCGAAATCCTACAGTTTCCATTTGTATAATTTGAACTAATTGATGACCTTGATGACCTCAAGGGTTTAGGTTATCCTCCTATTATAGCGCATAGCACAACATTTACTCTAATCTCGAGTTTAGAGCTTCATAATCCTATTTTCCTATAAAATCATTATTTAAAGAAAATGTCCACTCCTAAGGGTTTCATAATTGTTTACACCACATATTCAAGTGTCTAAACCATTTTCTGTTATCCCGGAATTCAAGGATTCTAGACTCATAAGGTCTACAAAATGATACTAGATTCGTTGCATGCCACATAATCTGGATTCAGCATGCGGGTTTTTCACTCTACAGGCTCGTTATAAAACATGACGGTTTTCGACACAATCACATTAATTCCCTACTTCACTTTCCAAGTCAAAATAATTCCGCATAAGCTACTGAGGTAAGAATCGCAAAAATAAAACAATGAAAGATTTGGACTCTTCCTTATGATCCTAGAGATGTCCAAACATGTGGTCGACCTCTAACAAAAGATAAAAGACGAAAACGTCTCAAGCTAGTTGTAACTACTACCTCGGCTATCTACACATTTAAGTTTACGCCAAACATGCTTTGAATCTGTGGTTTTAATCTCCCACACATCACGCACGCGGAGCAACATGATTTCTCGCAATGTAGCTATTGTTTTAAGTACTCTAGAGTAGTTTAACGTTGATAGCTCAGTCTTAAAGAAATTCTTAATATTCTACGTCTTTACCGACGGTTTAAAGTTTGCAGCTCACAATTGCATCATGCAGTGATCAGTCTTTGATGAATGCACATTTGAGAGGTATGCTCTAACATCATACGTCGTCAACCATGAGAGTTAATGATCCGTTTTCTAAGTTATTGAGTTCTAACAGACAACTGCAATACTATTTCAAAGGTTTCTATTGCCATAATACAGCAATGATACTTTCATGATGATAAACTTCTCACAGAAACACAGAAAAAGACGTTTTCATCATACTATATTTGTTGTAAGCGTTTTACCTTATTCAGCAAAGAAGAACACAACGAACGCCGAAGCCTCCCTTTAATCCTCACTACCGACCACCACTGATAGTCTCCTTCCGTTATCTCGTAGTTGATTTCTATGACAACCCCGACAGACTCCTCTCACTGCCGTTTATATCCTCCTTTTGAAGCCACCACCTCCTCCACGATGAAGGTTTCAAGTGCCTTTTCAAAATACTCTGCCGTATCACTCTTTCTCCAGCTCATGTCAGTCCTTACAAACTCTCCCTTACCTCCTCAGAAGTCCATCCACCACAGATAAAATGATAACTACTTAGAAGAACGAACCTCTCCTTCAACACACAGCCCCCGATCTCTCTCCCTGCCTTCGCTAATATCTCCACTCACGTTTTTCCCTACCAACCACAACAGCCACTCCCTAAAACTCCTCCTCCTCTACGCGGTTTTTCCTTCCTCTTCTCAACCGCTTGCCACTACTCCATCCTCTCCTTCACATAGCAACAGACTTTTATCCTTCCGCAGTTACTTTCCTCCTTCCCATTCTCACGACGGCCTAAAACTATATCATCTCTCTGCCGAACACCACGAACCATCACCCCTCCTTTCTCCGCAGCTTTCTCCTTCACAACCATAACCGACTACTCCCTTCTCCACTCACGTCATGAAGGAATCTCCATTTAAGTCTCTAACTCAAATGTAACTACCACTTCGCATACCTCCCATGCCGCGTAGGTGCAACTCTCTAAAATACTGCGGTTAGTTAAAGATTCTGCCCAATCATCCCCGACGCCTTTGCACTCACCTAGTGACGGGGATTCAAACATAAATGTACGGTTTATGGCCACTCTAGCACCCATCCCCCTCTCTCTCGCGCTAAAGAGAGAGTGGTTTTTAAAACATAAAAAGACCTCCGAAACAAGCCTAAGCCCATGGTGGTTGACATAACTAATATAACCGACTTCAAGACTTAATACAACCATAAGAAAGATTTAATTCCTTCGGTAATGAGGCTTGCCAAGGACATAACAACCCGTCCTTACTAGGACAAAAGGCATCAACCTTCCTAAAACCAACTTAATATTGAATTGAGGAGTTTACGCTTGTCACGGTGACGGTTACGAAATGATTTGAGCTTCGTTGGGGTCGAGAAGGAAGGAGAGGCAAAGACCATTTTACTAAGAAACTCAAAGTCAGATTGATAATAACTCGTAGTAAAAGTTGGAAGAAGAGACTTACTTTTAGACGACGACTAAAATAAATGATTTCACGCTATGGCTACAAATCGACATTCGTTGATCTACCAAAATAGAACAAATTCACGAGTTCGATGCGTTTTACGTCAATCACAACGGATTGATCGTAACGCAAACAAGTTCCTACAACGTTAAACGCACTAAGCCGACTTCTCGCGATTTTCGACTTCGAGACAAGATTTGCAATTTCACCACAAGATGACTCAATAAATACTTATAGACGTGAATATTAAACATCTAAAATACGTCGACTTACTATTATGGTCTTACGACGCCATCGACGTCTCCAAAATTCTACAAGATGACTTCCGACTAGGATGTTATACTTTATCCTTTGACGTCGACATCAAATAAACTACCCAAACTGACAAACAAGACTTACTTGTTGGTTTCCAGGCTTATCTATCTGTTTGGCGATCTCAGTGGCAAACACCTCTAGTTAGTTTCCAGAGTCTATACTCTCTCTCGAAGATACTTTCTCTTCCGTCGAACACTGTCCACCTGTTCCTGCATCGACAGACTCGCATGCAATTTTGTGGTCAAAGCATCTATGTTCAAATCAAAACATAATATATCCAAAACATCATTGCATTTATTATAGTGACTTTTAGTCTACAATATCACCTTCATCATAATCATTAGATTCCACAATTCAATACAACAACTTTGTAAGATAAATCATCAATTTCCGTGTCGTTCACAACACATTAAAATACTAAAATTTGCAAGAAAGTAAATAGTATAATTGTTTTCAAAAAGAGGGATGTGACAGCCATGATGTCTTCAAATCCTTTGACCGAGGTATGAGCCAATAACATGAAAATGTCATAATTTTGTATTTCTTGTTTTATCTCATGTCATTTGATATACATAAGTGATATTTATGTTTAGTCAATTTTGCTTCTTGATGCTTCTCACAGGAGGTCACAACTCCAACCCGTCCAACTACAGATAAAGAGAGAGACAAGATGATGGAGAGTGATCATCAGATGGAAATAAGTGATCGATTACATATGTGATGTTATATATTTCATACATTTTCTATATTAATGTGCATATTGTTTGATTGTATTAACAGGTGGAGCTGGATGAACTTCTGTCGAAGAGGTCTACTTGACGACAGAGAGAGGATGAGTCACAGATTGGCTCTCCATCTTCACAGTCAAGCAAGGGCCACCGATTATTTCATAAAAGTCCATAGGAAACTAGTTTTTGAGATAATTTTTGTATGCCTAGATGGCTTTGTATACATACTTTTGTATGTTACCGATGTATATTTTTGTATATGTGCTTGTATGACTTTGTTTGGACATGCCTATATAGCTTTGTATATAAACTAGATGTTATGTTCATGACATTATGTATATGATAGTTTATATTAAATTTTTAATATGACGATCAATTATCATTACAGGAATTTGGTTTTACACGTGCCAATTGCATTTGCATGAAAGTTTATAAATCATTTTCAAATAATCCATTTTGTGCATATCTTGCAATCATTGCATTTTGTGAGATTGTGCATTTCTTTGAGGCATCATTTCAAACAGTTCACGCGCCTTGTCTATGCTTCCACACTTTCCATACATGTCTACAAGGGCAGCTGCAAATACAATACATGTGACAAAATTCCTATATCATTTATGCTTTGATGGTTGTCCACACCATGTTCCCCAGATCCCATTCTGGCATAGGTAAGGAGGAAGTTGGATAAGGTTGTGCAATTTGGTTTTAGACGTGCCAAAATTTGCATTTGGTTGAAATTTGCTTTTCTTTCGTGCATATCTTGCAATCATTGCATTCCATTAGACAACATTTCTTTGAGGCATCATGTCAAGCAGTTCATGTTCGTTGTATATGCTTCCACACTTTGCATACATGTCTTGTAGGGTACTTACAACTACAACATTTGACAAAATTCCTATACCCTTTATGCTTTGATGGATATCTATACCGTGTTCCAAAGATACCATTTCTAAGGTTTTGGAATTTGGCTTTACACTCACCAATTGCATTTTCTTGAAACTTTCTAAATACTTATCAAAAAATCCATTTTGTTCATATCTTGTGATCATTGCATTCCATGAGGTGACATTTCTTTGAGGCATCATGCCAAATAGTTCACGTGCCTTGTCTATGCTTCCAAACTTTGTATACATGTCTTTGAGGGCAGTTGCAACTACAACATCTAACAAAATTCCCATATCTTTTATCCTTTGATGGATGTCCATTTTGGCATAGGCAAGGAGGATACTGGCTAAGGTTGTGGAATTTTGCTTTACACCCGCCAATCTTATTTTCTTGAAAGTTTATAAAGCCTTGTCAAAAAAATCCTTTTTTTGTTCATATCTTGCAATCATTGCATTCCATGAGGTGACATTTCTTTGGGGCATCATGCCAAACAGTTCACATGCCTTGTCTATGCTTCCACACTTTGCATACATGTCTACAAGGGCAGCTGCAATTACAACATGTGACAAATTTCCTATAGCCTTTATGCTTTGATGGTTGTCCATACGCTATTCCAAACATCCTATTTGGGTGTACAGATAGGGAGGATGTTGCAAAAGGTTGTGGAATTTGGCTTTACATGTGCCAATTGCATTTACTTGAAAGTTTCTAAAATCTTTTCAACAAATCCATTTTTTGCATATCTTGCAATCATTGCATCCCATGAGAGGACATCTCTTTGTGGTGTTGTATCAAACAGTCCACGTGCCTTGTCTATGCTTCCACACTTTGCATACATGTCTCGCAGGGTAGTTGCAACTAAAACTTTTGACAAAATTGCTATATCCTTTATGCTTTGATGGATGTGTATACTGTGTTCCAAAGATACCATTTTGAAGGTTTTGGAATTTGGCTTTACACCTGCTAATTGCATTTGCTTGAAAGTTTCTAAAGCCTTATCAAAAAATCCATTTTGTTCATATCTTGCAATCATTGCATTCCATGAGGTGACATTTCTTTGGGGCATCATGCCAAATAGTTCATGTGCCTTGTCTATGCTTCCATACTTTGCATACATGTCTACAAGGGCAACTGCAATTATAGCATGTGACAAATTTCCTATATCCTTTATGCCTTGATGGCTGTCCATACGCTGTTCCAAACATCCTATTTTGGTGTATAGATAGGGAGGATACTGGCAAATTTTGTGGAATTTAGCTTTACACATGCCAATTGCATTTACTTGAAAGTTTCTAAAATCTTTTCAACAAATCCATTTTTTGCATATCTTACAATCATTGCATCCCATGAGAGGACATCTCTTTGTGGTGTTGTATCAAATAGTCCACGTACCTTGTCTATGCTTCCACACTTTGCATACATGTCTCGTAGGGTAGTTGCAACTACAACTTTTGATAAAATTGCTATATCCTTTATGCTTTGATGGATGTCTATACTGTGTTCCAAAGATACCATTTCGAAGGTTTTGGAATTTGGATTTACACCCACCAATTGCATTTGTTTGAAAGTTTCTAAAGCCTTATCAAAAAATCCATTTTGTCAATATCTTGCAATCATTGCATTCCATGAGGTGACATTTCTTTGGGGCATCATGCGAAACAATTCATGTGCCTTGTCTATGCTTCCACACTTTGCATACTTGTCTACAAGGGCTGCTGCAATTACAACATGTGACAAATTTCTTATATCCTTTATGCTTTGATGTCTATCCATATGTTGTTCCAAACATCCTTTTTTGGTGTACAGATAGGGGGGATGCTAGCAAAGGTTGTGGAATTTTGGTATTTTGACCTCTAATCATGGATGTCACAGTCAAGACAACAATGGATCAGTCCATTATCTCTTTGCATTTTGCCCAGAAAACCTTATGAAATATGGGCTCTAGTCAGGTAGAATGAATAACATACATATCTGAATGTTGCTCACACATGTGCAGGCATAGATTAAGGTTTTAGGCATTGAAACGTGTGCACCGGTGGCAATATGTGGTCATATTGTTCTTGAGTCATTTATAGAATTTTATCATATTGATGGAAACACATTGAAGATAGAAGCATTAAATGATCATTTATGTTTATTCTCTAACTTTAAGGAGTTGCTTATTATGTTTCCTTCTTTGTTAGACAGTTTTACTTCACTTCTTCATGATTATCATAGCTTGCATCCTTCATCTATGAAGAGTGATTGTGTTGTGCATGTCTCTAATGAACTATTACCTTTGAGCACACCTTCTTTGCATGATATACCTACAGATGATGAAATAGTTCATTGTGATTTGATATTGTTTATTCTTCTTCATATTCCATTTTTCATAGTACGCCTAATGACGATCATATGGGTGGTGGTGAGTACATACATACTAATGATCGAGACCTTGTGATGCACCTTGTAGGACATGCATTGATGACATAATCTTACCTCCTACTAATGACATTCTTGTATTTGATAATGATACTCCTCTCAAATGCCATGATGATATTATTCATTATGTACCATCTGTTGAAATGTACCAGACAACTAAGAGGGGGAGGTGAATCAGTTGTCTTCAAAACTTTGATCACTTATGAACATTAATACAGATCAAAGAATGAGACTTTGGATACCACTGGACTGATGCATTCTTATGCATCTCAGTTCAGATCAGGAGAGATAATAACCCCTAACTTTTCTCTGAGATACTCAAAGGTATCCTTAGGCAGAGGTTTAGCAAAAATATCTGTAATCTAATCCTTTGTGGACACATATTCCATTTTTACTTCATTCTCTGTCACCTTTTCTCTCAAAAAGTGATACCTTATTGATATGTGCTTTGTTCTTGAGTGCATCACTAGATTCTTTGAGATGTTTATGGCACTTGTATTGTCACAAAAGATTGCAATTGGATCTTCATACATAACTCTTATATCCTTCAAAGTCTGCTTCATCCACAACACTTGAGTGCAACAACATGCTGCTGTAATATACTCTACTTCTGTAGTAGACAAGGAGATTGAATCTTGTTTCTTACTCAATCATGAAACCAATCTATTACCCAAGAAGAAAGCACCTCCACTTGTACTTTTTCTATCATCAACATCTCCGGCCCAATCTGCATCTATATAAGCATTGAGAGTGAAATCATTATCCTTTAGATACCATAAGCCATGATCTGATGTGCCTTTCAAATACCTCAAGATTCTTTTGACTACCATCACATATGATTCTCTAGGATCTTCTTGAAATCTTTCCACAAGACATACTACATGCATTATATCAGGTCTGCTTTGAGTTAGATAGAGTAATCCTCCAATCATAGATCTATACATTTTCTGATCAGTCTTAGGTGATTCATCCGTTTTTCTTAATTTCCAGCCAGTCACCAAGGGAGTACATACTGGTTTGGAGTCTTCCATCCCAAATTTATTCAATAACTCTTTCACATACTTAGACTGAGAAATGAAGATTCCTTTATCTGATTGAGTAATTTGCAGACCTAGAAAGAAATTCATTTCACCAAACATAGACATCTCAAATTCATTTTGCATTTCTCCTGCAAACTTCATGCACATATCTTAATTCCAAAGATAATGTCATCAAAAAAGACTTCAACAATCAGGATTTGATTATCATTGATTTTGAAATAGAGATTGTTGTCAGTAGTACCTTTATTGAACCCTAGTTGTAGCAGATACTTGTCTAACCTTGCATACCATGCTCTGGGGGCTTACTTCAGTCCATACAATGCCTTTTTCAATCTACACACCATATCACCTTGGTTTGATAACTGAAATCCTTCGAGTTTCTCAATGTAAACTTCCTCTTCCAATTCACCATTCAAGAATATAAACTTCACATCCATCTGATACACTTTGAAATCTTTGTGAGCTGCAAATGCCAGAAATATTCTGATTGCTTCTATCCTAGCCACTGGAGAAAGTCTCTTCAAAATCTATTCCTTTAATTTGAGAATATCCTTTACACACAAGCCTTGCTTTGTTTCTTACAACTTCTCCATTTTCATTCAGCTTATTTCTAAAACCCATTTAGTTCCAATGACATTCTTATCAACAGGTCTAGGAACCAAGTCCCAAGTTTGATTGTTCTCAATCTGCATCAGTTCTTCTTCCATGGCTTTTACCCAATTTTCATCATTGCAAGCTTCATTCATAGTTTTTGGTTCAACTTTTGAAAGAAAATAGTAATTCACTTGTTCTTCTACAACTCTTTTTCTTGTCAGCACACCTTTATTTTTGTCACCTATAATCTAATCTTTAGAATGATTAATCCTTACATACCTGGGAGTCTTAACAACATTTTCTGGAGCCTCTTCTTCATCCTGACTGTCTTCTTTCTCAAGTTTTTCTTCATTTGTTATAATCACAGGTTCATCTGGTTCATAGCAACTCAGATATGATATTCTTTCCTTGCCTTCATCCACCTTCATATTAGCTCTCTAAACAATCTTATTCAGTCTCTTATTGTAGCACCGGTGGGCCTTACTCTTGGTATAGTAACCAAGAAAAATTCCTTCATCACATCTAGCATCAAACTTGCCTAGTTCTTCATCTCTTTTGATATAACATTTGCTTCCAAAAACTTTGAAATACTTCACTATAGGAACTCTTCCATACCATAATTCAAAAAGAGTTTTAGATTTGCTACCTTTAACTTGAACTTTGTTTAGGATGTACATATTAGTATGTATGGCTTCTCTCTAGTATTCTTCTGGTAGGTAAGCTTCCTTTAACATAGTTCTGGCATCTTCTTGAACTGTCCTATTTTTTCTTTCAACAACTCCATTCTGCTAAGGAGTCCTAGGTGCAGACAACTGTCTCTTTATCCCTTGTTCTTCATAGAAAATATTGAATTCATTTTATGTGAGCTCACCTCCTCTATCAGACCTCAAGCATTTGATCCTCAATTCTAACTCATTCTCAACCATTGCTTTGAAAAATTTGAACTTGTCTAGAGCTTCAGATTTTTCTTTTAGAAAAGTGACCCAAGTCATTCTAGAATAGTCATCAATAAGCAACATAAAGTACCTGTCACCTTGCAGACTTCTTGTTCTTGTGGGACCACACAAATCTATATGTACTTGCTCCAACAATCCAGTAGAGAATTGTTCTTTGCTTTTGAAACTTGTTTTTGTTTGTTTCCCAAATTAACACTCCTTGAAAATGGTGTTGGCTGGCTTCACAAGTTTAGGTAGATCTCTTACATCCTGTGCATAACTTATCTTCACCAAATTGTCAAAATTGATAAGACACATCCTTCTATGCCACATCCATCTCTCATTTGTCTGAGACAATAATCAATAATCATTAGTTCCTCTTAATTGGTAAATGTTACCTCTGGTCTTCTTACCGGTAGCAATCACTGTTCCGGAGCTTTCCATGATTTTGCACCCATTGTCTTTGAATCTCAGATCATAACCTTTGTCACACATCTGACCAACACCCAAAAGATTATGCTTCAAACGCTTCACATATAGGACATTATCGATATTGTGTTTTCCATCAAAAGAAATAGATCCTTTTCCACAAATCTTACCAGCTGCATTATCTCCAAACCTAACCAGTCCTCCATCATACTTTTCCAAACTCACAAACTTGCTTTTGTCATCAGTCATGTGATGAGAGCATCCACTGTCAACCTAAACAGCCAAAGCACTTTCTTCCACTAGTTTTTCTTCCTTCACATAGCTAGCAGGATTGGTAGATACAGGTTCTTCTTTAATTGCAATAAACAAGCACTCATTTGCACTAGTACTAGCATCATCAGATTCATCATCTGTAACACCTTCATCATCAAGATCTCTAACATAGTAGCATTTGTTTGGAACCCTAGGTTTACTCTCAAATCTTTTTCTATTTCTTTCAATTCTCTCAGGACATCTAGAAGCACAGTGACCAATCTTACCACATGAAAAGCATTTGAAAGGTAATTTGCCTTTGAACTTACCAGAACCTCTCTGCAGTCTGTCAACAAAGTTTGCTTCAATTTCATCAAGCTCATCATCAGGTTCCACCTTGTACTTTTCAGCTTTGGAGATCTTCTCTGAAGTACTGGCTTTGAAAGCAGTCTCAATCTTTGGCGGAGCATCACCAAGCTCTCTCATCTCAAAAGCTGTAAGCTTCCCTAGCAACTGATCCTTGGTGACATCTTTCACAGTCATTATTTCTTCAATTGCAGCTACTTTGTGACTGTAGGATTTAGGTAATGACCTAAGAATTTTCATCACAACTTCCTTCTCTTCAATAGATCCTCCCATACCTTTTATTCCATTGACAATTTCATCAACTTTTGCATGTAGGCTATTATATTTTCATCTTCACTCATCTTTAAACCCTCATATTTCATTTTTAGACCTTGCAATTTAGCTTTTTTAATAGACTCATCTCCTTCATACAGATTTTTTATCTTTTCCCATACCTTATTAGTAGTTTCTAGATCCATGACTTTTATCAACTCAGTGTCCAACAAGGCACTTAAAAGAGCATCTCTAGCTTTTATGTTTAACTCATATTCTTTGATTTCATCTTCAGTTTACAAAGCATTCTAAGGCAAGGTATACTTTGTCTCTGTCACTTTCCACACTTTATAACCAAGACAAATGAGGTGGCTTTTCTTTTGTACCTTCTAGAGAGCATAATTCATTCCATCAAACTATGGGGCTTCCTTTCTGTAAGACATCCTGGATCTTTCCTCAAGTGGTTAAGCTTTCTTTTGAGGAACCTGCTCTGATACCAATTGTTGAAATGTACTAGACAATAGAGAGAGGGGGGGTAAATCAGTTGTCTTCAAAACTTTGATCACTTATGAACATTAACACATCAAACACTCGTTCACTGTTATTCAGATTTAATCATGAAAGCATGATACAAGAAATTCAACACAACAACATCATCAACACATGAGACACTAGGTTTTTTACATGGAAAACCCTAAAAGGGAAAAACCAAGGTGGGTGTTAGCCCACAAAAATATATATGTTATAACAATACCGAAAAATAGAGGCTCACTGCCAATATGCTCACTGCAAATGTTGAGGCTCACTGCCAAGGATTAGTGAACTGATTTGATAGCATCTACTCCATGCCTAGGTTCAGTTCCATTGAAGCACGGTAAAAATCCTCTGCTCTGCTCTTCTTACACCTTCACACTTATCTTTCCATTTTTGCACTTCAACCAAATTTTCGCAACTGCATTACATGCTTTTATACAATTCATCAACCTTGGAATGTACATCAAGGTCGGCATTGCATTCATCAACCATTGGAACAATCTCCAAGGTTGGCATTACAAACATACATAGAAATAGGTCTGGACCAAAACAAAATTAGCTAAGGGAAAGATGTATGCAGATCATGTTACACCTTAGCTGGGACTCAAAAGCAATCTTCCATGCCACAACATGCTTCCATAATATTCAATGGATCTCCACAAGTAGTGAAAACAACTAGGTCGGCCAAGACTAGTGTTAACATTAAGTATTCTAAGAACAATCTTCATCCACAATCCAAATTTCTCTTTGCAAACCAATCCAAAGGTAGGAACATGATAAGGAGACATCCATAAGCACATTGTAATCACTAGGAACAACCACACGATCTCTAACCACTTTGTTAAGAAGATTCTTCAAACCGGAGCACAAGAACAACACTGTCAACCACTATTATAAAGAAAGGATAGCTTGCGGACCACCAAATCATGAACCATTGGAGTTGAGGGCACTTATCATCATTCCAGACTTAACTCTAGAACCGTAGATCATAATACTTCAATGTGGAGGAATGCGGAGCAAAATACATTCTTCCTGTCACCAGTGAATACTCAGAAAAAACAATTTTCACTTTGGTGATCATAACTCACTCAATTCTTCATACCAGAGGCTCAAACTTAGAGCATAGCATATTCAGACATGTATCTAAATAAATTCCAATCCGCAGACAAGAATATTCATTCTATAGAAAATGCGGTGCAATCTATCGAACTGTTCTATTGTATTAGAAATATTTATTATCTTCAACACTTAACTTATTACAAGCAAGCATCAAAACAAGAGAACGGTTGACATCAATGACAACACAGATATGTTGACATCAATGAAAACACTAGTTAGTCACATACTTGCAACACCATCTTCCAAGATTAGAGATATGCATGTTTTTTGGTACTAGATATTTATGATTGTTTACCTAGTGTTGAAAATTGTGTTTATTACCTTTTTCATATTCTTCCTATATATCATGATGATTCTCTAAATGTGCTACCTCACGTTATACATGATGATGATGAGCCTCTCATGATTTTTCTATTGCTTCACATGATTGCTTATGCTTTTATGATGATAGATTAGCAACTTATCATATTAGAAGTCTTAGTGAGGAGTTGTTATGCAATGATTATGATGGTTTTATGGATGGCTTACATTTTGATCTCATGATCTTTATCTTTCATATTTCATCTTTACATTGTCTTATCTTGTCTTGTGTACTTAATTATGTTTTTTCTTTGGTCCTTTCTCTCAGTCCTTTACATCTTATATTTTGATCCTTGGTTTTATATCCAATGATACTAATGGCTGTTTGCTTTACATATGTTCTTACACTATTTGATCTAACTTCTTAAAGCATTATCCAATATACTCACATTGAGTGAGGTTCTAGCTTCTTAGAGCATTCATGGTCTATCATTATATTGAGCATCTTGTCTATGGTCCATCTCTTATCATTGTTTCTACCTAGCTATTATGAGCATTTACGTTCAAATATTGACATATTTTTCTATTTTAGAGAATTTACATCATTGATCCTACATTTTTATATCTTATATACCATGCCTTATGATATTACATTGGTATATCTTAAATATCACAATCTCATATTACTAGATCTTGTGTTATAATCTCATCTTTTAACATGCACTTTATAGAGAATAGATGTTAATCACACAAATAGGTTAATCACCATGTAAATAGCATGAAATTATGTAAATGCAATGTATTTTGACCTCTAATCATGGCTGTCATAGTTAATACAACAATGGGTCAGTCCATTATCTCTTTGTAATTTGCCCAGAAAACCTTATGAAATATGGGCTCTAGTCAAATAGAGTGAATAAAATACATCTCTGAATGTTGTTCACACATGTGCAGGCATAGATTAAGGTTTTAGGCATTGAAACGTGTCCTCCACCGATAGCAATGTATGCATAAATTAGTCATGAACTTGGTGATATTATAGGAGATGCTTAGAGGTACTACAAGTAGCTAGAATTAATTAGGTGTTTGTCATACAAAGATCAAAGACAACCCTAGGTTGACTATCATGTATCAAAGGCATTAGTCTTCCTAGAGTATACTTATACTCTGGCGTTACGAATGCGAAGTCTACAAGTAGGGAGTGTAGAAGAGAGAAAGAAGAGGACTATCATAATGAAGAGATAGTTGTGTTGGTAATTAGAGAGTAGAAATCCTAAATTAAGAAGGGAAGACAACCCCATCAAGTCAATCATGTCATTCCCACATAAAGACAACCCTAGCAAGGCTAATAGACCAACTATGACACAGTACACTTATGGACAAGCATGTAATCATGAATTAGCATGCAATATATGGACAACCATATATCCGTTTGATGAGCAAAGCTTCCATTTGGGGGGATCTAGTAATTAAAAAACTAGTCATCTGATTGCTAGGACAGTCATCAAGATCCTAAGAGTTTTTACTAATCATCATACCATTATTCACATTTTAGCACTGTCAACACATATTAGGATAGTGTTGTCCCAAAAAAATAGAGAAGGTTGTTATAAATATCTTAGAGCACTCATTTTCTAAATGTACAGTTATATGCAAATGGTAGCAGTCATATGTCAAGCTTAGAATGGTCATATCAACCTAAGGACTACTTAATTGAATCCTTAGGGCTAGGAGTGACATTTTGCATTCCATAGGTCGTGGGGTTGAACAAACTTCACCAACGCATCAGGGTGGGTGGGTATATGCCAGGGGAGGTCTTATTTCGTGTGCCAAGCACCCTAGTCGTTTGGGGCAGCAGGCTACCGACAAAGTCCCTTAAGATCCCTAACATGAAAAAACTACCAAATTTTGACGGAGTAGTTCTCAAAATTCATGGCAGTTGGAAATGTTTTGTTTGGAACTACAAGTGCAATGGGGTCCTTCCACAATAACCTCTCTTGGTTTTGGTCAACTCCAGTCCATTTGACCGTGTCGAAATGAAACGCATTCTAGCAAAATGCTTCAGTTTCATGCAGTGGAAAGGTGCTAGGAGTGACATTTTGCATTCCATAGGTTGTGGGGTAGGATGGACTTCCCAACACATCAGGGTGGGTGGGTAAATGCCAGGGGAGGTCACGTTTCATGTGCCAAGTTCCCCAATCATTCGGGGCAGTAGGCTACCAACAAAGTCCCTTAAGATCCCTAAGACACAAAAATTACCAAACTTTGACGTAGCCGTTCTTGAAATTCGTGGCAACTGGGAATGTTTTGTTTGGACCTACAGGTGCACATGGGGTTTGTCCACAATAACCTCTCTCAGTTTTGGTCAACTCTAGTATGTTTGACCATGCTGAAATCAAATGCATTCTTGCAAAATGCTTCAGTTTCATGCAGTGGAAAGGTGCTAGGAGTGACATTTTGCATTCCATAGGTCGTGGGACCGAACAAACTTTGCCAACATGTCAAGGTGGGTGGGTAAATGCCAGGGGAGGTCTCGTTTCATGTGCCAAGCACCCCAGTCGTTCGGGGCAGCAGGCTATCGATAAAGTCCCTTAAGATCCTACGAGCAAAAACTGCCAAACTTTGATGGAGCAGTTCTCAAAATTTGTGGCAGTTGGGAATATTTTGTTTGGACCGATAGGTGTATGTGGGGTTTGTCCACAATAACCTATCTCAGTTTTGGTCAACTCTAGTCCGTGTGACAATGCCAAAATCAAATGCATTCTTACAAAATGCTTCAGTTTCATGCAACACAATGTTGCCAGGTGCCGTATTTTTGTTCTAGTCATCATGGGGCCAAAATGAATACACCAACATGTTGGGGTGGGTGGGTAAATGTTAGGGGATGTCTCATTTCATGTGCCAAGCGTCCCAGTTGTTCTTGGTTGTAAGCTACCGACAAACTAGAAAGTTGCTAAGACTGAAATTTTACATTCCACAAGTTGTGGGGTTGAACTAACTACTCCAACATGTCTGGGTGGGTAGGTAAATGCTAGGGGAGCTCTTGTTTCATGTGCCAAGTGTCTCAGTCGTTCCGGGCTGCAAGCTACCGACAAACTCGAAAGGTGCTAGGAGTGACATTTTGCATTCCATAGCTCGTAGGGCCAAACGAACTTTGCCAACATGTTAGAGTGGGTGAGTAAATGACAAGGGAGGTCTAGTTTTGTGTGCCAAGAGTCCCAATTATTTCAGGTTGTAAGCTACCGACAAAGTTACTTTGCTGGTAGCTTATAGGCCAGAATGACTGGGATGCTTGGCACATGAAATGAAACATTCCCTAATGTTTACTTGCCCACCCCGATGTGTTGGTATATTTGGTTTAGCCTCACGATGAGCATATCAAGAAATAAGGCACCTAGCAAGGTTGTGTTGCATGAAACTAAAGCATTTTGCAAGAATGCATTTGATTTCAACATGATAAAATGGACTAGAGTTGACCAAAACCAAGAGAGGTTATTGTGCATAGACCCCACAAGCACCTGTAGGTCCAAACAAAACATTCCTAGCTACCACAAATTTTGAGAACTGCTTCGTCAAAGTTTGGAAGTTTTTGTGTCTTAGGGATCTTAAGGGACTTTGTCAGTAACCTGCCACCTCAAATGACTGGGGTACTTGGCACATGAAACAAGACCTCCCCTGGCATTTACCCACCCACCCTAACACGTTGGCAAAGTCTGTTTGGCCCCACGACCTATGGAATGCAAAATGTCACTCCTAGCACCTTTCCACTGCATGAAACTGAAGCATTTTGCAAGAATGCATTTGATTTCAGCATGGTCAAATGGACTAGAGTTGACCGAAACCAAGAGAGGTTATTATGGACATAACCCACGTGCACTTGCAGGTCCAAATAGAACATTCCCAGCTGCCACAAATTTTGAGAACTGCTCTGTCAAAGTTTGGTAGTTTTTGTGTCTTAGGGATCTTAAGGGACTTTGCCGGTAGCCTGCCACCTCGAACAACTGGGGTGCTTGGCACATGAAATGAGACCTCCCCTAGCATTTACTCACCTACACCGATGCGTTGGCAAAGTCCATTCGGCCCCATGACCTATGGAATGCAAAATTTCACTCCTAGCACCTTTCCACTGCATGAAACTGAAGCATTTTGTAAGAATACGTTCCTTGCACCATAGGCAAATGAAATTGATTTAGCAAAAATCAAGGTAGGTGTTTGTAGGTGGACTTGACATCCACCTATACATGCAAAGAAGATGTTCCTAGGTGTCACAGTTTGATGGAACAGTCGATGCAAAGTTTGTCACTTTTTTTTCTTAGGCCTCTTGAGAGATTGTTTGTGTTTGATATAGCCAAGAATGACCATGAGGCTTTGCCACTGAAAAGACATCCCCCCTAGCATTTACTTGCCCACCCAGATGCATTGGCACCATCTGTTTGGCCCCAGGAGATGTTCTGGTAGTTGTAAATTCAATACTATAAAGGTGTTCTCACTTGATCCAATGTCTTGTAGGGCATCAATTGAGGTTGCCCTTACCACTGCTATCAATTGTTTGTCATTAAAACTCATTAACACTCATTATGCAATAGTAACATCATTAAAATGAATTAGAACTCATAATAACATCATTAAAACTCATTATGAAATAGAAAGTAAATGACATATCATCATGAAATAATCATGAAAACCTACCTTACTTTGCTTCCAAAGGCAACTTCATTAGGATTATGTCTGTCTCCATCATACTAAAATCATGCATGCAAATGCATTTGCACTATTTAGCTAAAATGAGTAGTTAAAATATACAAGGTGAAATCAGGATAGCAAAGAAAAATAACATACCTTTTTGTCATTCCACTAATTTAATCCAATGAACCATCAGGGTTTGCTCTACTCTTTATTGTGTCAAGTATTGCCTCGTGATCAGACTCACAAACCTTCCACAAGGTCCTGTTCAATGGTCTACCCCCATATTTGATAAAATGAATGTTTGAAGCCACAACAAGGTTAGAATAATGAAGAATCTTCCTATGTGGCTCAAAGTCCTCGAACACCCACACATCAGACTTCTTCAGTGGGTACCTTCTAAGCCATTTTCTAATAACAACCACTGATCTTGCAGGGTACTTGATGTTTTCTCCATCTATAATAGGGGAATCTAATTTCTTTTTTGCCTCAACATAATGACACAAATAATAATCCATTCCTTCTTCATTGTCTTCAGCTACAATAATTGCATAAACATGCCCTGCATTGATACGTGCATTCAGTTAGATGAATACAGTCAACAATACAATAAAAATATAAAATAAGATGGCATATTGAATTTTATTAAATTAGAATGCTGACAATACCTGGTTGAACTAGATCTGAAACATGGTCAAAATCAATTGATGATTCAATCTCTGTCATTTGTAGTGCTGTCGGTAGTCGATAATGGTCAATCAGGCTTCTTGTACACCAATCATCAACCCACTCCTTTGACTCATAGTTATACCAAGCTTCATATGTACATGAAGAACAAAAACATGCCATATGTCGCGTATGAATAGTCCATGAACCTGCATTAGAGCTTCTAAAAGAGTGTAGCTCACTTGATCCTGTCAATGTACAATAGTCCTCATATTTTGCAATGTTAGTATCATCAACCAACCAAAAATATCTACAAACTGTAGACTTACCTTCATTACCTAGACCCATTGTAGTGTTACACCATTCGACAATAGATCTTACATATGTCAACTTTGCATTGTCTTTGTACTTTAACTCTTCTCATGCCAATGCTCTTTTGATACACGCTCCTGCACCATCATGCTCCCCCTTTCCATGCCTAGCCTCACAAAAATTCCACATATGTTGAACACCATTCACCATATGCATCTTGCTCAACCAAAGGAAAATCCGCGCATTCTTGAATTGTGATACACAATTATTTGACCATATGATATGCCTTGCATACTCGTACACTATATTGTCATGAAATGTAGACATAAACTGATACACTGGAATCTTTTGAATAACCAAATCACACCTCTTTTCTTCTTTACCATCTTTTGTATTGTAGGCCACTGTTTTATACTTTCTGAACTCTACTAGTTCGTTTCCAACCACATGTGTGCTTTCCATATGTTAACATATTGGCATACATTGCAAGCCACCGCAATGCTAACATGTGCCATCCAAGCATAATTTCCTATAGAATATTTGACCTTCTTGTAAAAGCCTCCCAAAACGATCTAAAAAATTAAACGAAGTAAAAATAAAGTAATTAATCCGCTTAAATACAACATCACAATTATCAAAGTAAAAAGATGTAATTAATCTACTTAATTACAATATAAAGATAAAAAGGTGTAATTAATCCGCTTAATTACAATATCTCAAGTAAAAGATAAGTCTCATCAAGAAAATCATCAAAGCTTACAAAAGTCACATGCTCAATCTAGGTGAAAGCACTATAAATAATATACAAAAGTCCTTAGGCATTCATGCCATATTACATCCAGTCACAAGTTACAATAATCATGAACAACAAGAATAAATAAATCAATACGCTCATCAGTCGCGACGAACCAAGTGGTCCTCTTGTGAGCTGAGAGACGAGAACATGGCCCAGGTGATTTTCCACCCAACCATGAAGTAATTACACTTCCCTAGATCCCTTCATGAAATGAAGGAAACCCAGCCCTACATGAAATGTCTAGCTATCTAGAACAACTGGCAGGTGGGAACTCTTGATGCAACCTGATGTCTAAATGTGCAATTCTAAATTATGAAAATGCAGATTGTCTCACAACAGGATGTGGCATATATATATATATATATATAAATAAGTTTGCTAGACAAAATAATCATATTTTTCAATGACAACTCAATTAGATCTAATCCTTTAAAATAGTAACCTGGTTCAATTCCTGAAAAGAGGAAAAGCCATCTCTGATAATCCACATTCAACATCCTTACCCAGAAAGTAACCCAATAACATTCCTAGATACAAATCTACTTTTCCCCAAAGAAACAAGTAAATAAATAAATAGAATAAACAATCAATGTTCAACTACAATTCAATTCAAGATCCCTTTCCCAAAAACATCAATAAAGGAAACACACACTTTCCAAGCAATAATCCATCATTTGTTACATACAATTGCATCCATAAAACTATCAGGGTGATATAATTACCAAGTTCATAATTCTATCATAATTCACAATACAATAAGTATTCTAAGTTATTTTAAGCAATCTCACTGTCAAATCTATGACAGGAACTATCTCAGTCGATTTATCTATAACAAAATACATTTATAAGTCAATCAAAATCTTACTGTCACAATTGTGACAGGAAGTCTAGAAACAATAAAAATAGTCTTCCTGTCACAACTGTGACAGTAACTGTAGTAGAAATAAAATAAACAAAGTTTATAACTTTTCCTGTCATTTGATGATAGTGTTTAAAAATAACATTTTTAACAATAAATCAATAAAGGAAAGTAATCTACATGATTCCCTTATTTTCATCTAAGTTTAAGAGTTTGTTTTCACACATCAAAAGGTCATTTCCTAATAGAGAATTGATTTCTAACAGCATATAGAAAGATTTTAGCGGTATTACTAATGTCTGACAGAGAATAATTTAACTATGTTTGGTAATTTAGCTATGGTTTCCAATAGTAAACAATATCAAGAAAGAGGTGATTTTCATATCATAAAACCAGCGATCAGTAAAAGACAAAGATTAGGTATAGCAGGTTGATCCTATATACTATGCTATATTTGAACAGATTGCGACAAGAAAGAAATAAAGGTAGGTCGATTCTCAATAAAAGAATAGAGCAAGAAACAATAGGTCGCCCCACTTCATGTCAATGGCAGGGTTAAATTTAACCAAGAAGCAGTAAATAAAGGGATAAATCACAGGCCTGGGGCTACTACTGAGTGGCCAGACTGGAGATAGGTCAACGCCAAGGATGAGAAGACAAACATCAAACAATAGTAAGGAACTATTGACAGGAACAGACTAAGTTTTAGGTGTTTTTAAGATTGGTGATAGAAGTAAATCCTAGGTGGAATAGTTTAAATAGAAAGAGGCAACACAGGCCAGAAAGATCATAGTCAGGCTGATTTACTTAGTTTAAATAGTCAATCTACAAATTTTATTAATTGCAAAATAACAAGGAAAATACCTGGATGAGTTCACCTATAAAAGAAAGGTTGATACTGCCTCCCAAATCACTGCCTTTCTCCTGCTTCCAGTCAGTCCAATTGAAAGTCTCTGCTTCCTTCATCGCACACAGAAAAAACAACTCCTTGCTGCAAAAAGATCGTGGGTGTCTTCCTCTACTGAACGCCCTCTCTTTTATCAAAAATCTATCTTATTTTTGGCATCCCTAGATTAGATTTAATCACTATTTTTTTAATTAATTGGAGCTCTTCCTCCGTTTGCATGAGAAAATGGAATATTAAAAGCTTCAATTTTCTAAAATAATATCTTTTATTAGCTTACTGTCGCATGCATGACAATAAGTTGCTTTTTAATTCTTTTTATTTAACAATTCTAAATATAATACTACTATTATTAACATAATTTAACTATTTTTACTAAAACATAATTATTTTAATAAATTAAAAAGCGAATTAATAAAATAATATATATATCCATATATACCTATTATAATTTAATATAATTGTTTAAATCTATTTTACATATTGTCTTCCAAACATCTATACTCATTTAAATAGAAAATGTTTTTTTTTTTTTGATATAGTAAACCCTGGTTGGGGACCAGGGACCCATAAAAAATAGGGCTGAACCCTTGAGTCTGTAACATCAAACAAGACACAAAAAAATAGTATCATCGAGTAGTATCAAAGAGAAGGGCAAATTACCACGACCCTAGCTCTCAGCAGACATAACCAGTGACCTTATAACAATTTTAAGACACAGATTTTACAATTAGTAGAGGAAGGGCAAATTACAGTGCCCAATCCCCACTAGAGAGACTCCAAAAAATAGACTTTCATACCTAAACCCTGACCAAAAAACCACTAACAGAAAATTAGACCAATCACTTATCTACTTCTTCGGTCAAGTCCATAATCCCCTCTTTGTTGCAAGTACAGGTGTGGAAAGGCTTTGACCAAGCGGGAATAGGAACCTCTAATTTTTCTGCCACCCCTCAAGCAATTTCTTGGTATCCAAAACTATCTGCATGATATCATGCGTATGGCGCATCACCACCTCATGATTTTCTCCTATCAGCATTGAGACCTCCACCAGATCTTCATGCATAAGAACAGACGCCGCCGCCACCGAGAGCATCGTGGCCACCACGATAGACTGTACTGCTTAAAAAACATTCCACCTACCCCTTGCCGTTCCCGGGTCGAGCAGCAAATTCGCCATGGCTTCCTGAACATTGACACCTTCCTGCCCATCCACCTCTTTTGCCACCTTCAGCAATCGAAAGAGCCATTCCCTAAGCATCAAATTTTTTATCTCCATCTCAATGTATTTCATGAACCCTACCAGGGCGGCTTCCGCAGAGATCTTTTTTGCCCTCTTCCGCTTCAAATAACTCCTCTTCATCCTGCCCCCAATTGAATTATCTATCCCTCGGCAGGGATATGCCTGTGCTTACTTGATGGCCCTGCAACCTCCTTTCCTTTAGACATCTTTCTTTGCTCCACTCCAGAATCCATTGAAACCACACCAGCTGTCTCAAAACATAAGCTAAAATTAGGGAAAGCAAAAAACACACCACCTCTCAAAATGAGAGGTGGCCAGCTATCTAATCCTATCTCATGTGCCCACAACACCACCCCACTTCAAATCATAATTGCTATTCTGTTTGATTAATGAACTCCCCTTTATCAGGAGGATTTATTATTATTTATTTAACATATATATAAAATACAACCATATATATTCACTATTTAAAAATACAATACACCAATTAAAATATAATTCAAAAAGATATTTAATTCTTATAATCAAATCATGCATTTGAAAAGGAATTTTCATAACAATTAAAAACACAATGATTTTCTAAATATCAAACCATCAATCACAATTATTATGCACACATTGATGCATATGAAACCATTTCAAAAATTTAGTATGAAACTATGTGAGTGTGTGATTGCATCAGAGTTAACCATCCCAAACAGTTCTTGCCAAGTGGGTAGAACACCTCTACCTCAGCCATGTTCTCATCTTTGACGAGTACCTACATTCATTTGCACTCAACTCGACGTCAATAGGTTAGTTCCAAAAAACATAGCCAAAGCAAAACATCATGATCACATCGATAATATTCAATATTTAAACCAACTTTCCAATTTATTCAAATATAACTTCACGATAATTACCTTCACACATGTGGAGCTTGCTCAATGTAAAACAATCATGGTAAATGTTCACTAATCTAGAATAATAATATAGTCCATAAAAACGAGATGTGACACTTCCTCTCTTTCACATAAAATTGTTGATATGAAGTCTCTTGAAGTAGTTGGTGGGGCACACATGCTACAATCCTGCAAAACATTGTTAGTATGCAAATCTAAACATATAGACCGATAAACATCAAAATGGTTACAACATTCAATATGTAATCTATAACAACAAGTAGTGTGTGTGTGATTTATTTTGACATAGGAAGGTTTTAGCATTTCAAAATATCTTTGACAAATTTTAATTTGAGGATACATCTCTTGAAATTTCTTGAAAAATTGTGTTTGGGTCACATCTAAAAAATGCTTTGGATGTGGCTCACGGTTTCGAGAACCAATTCTCCTTCTCACAACATCTCTTTCATTAGGAGAGACCCTTGTGTTATTTTTCCAAAATTCTTCAATGATGGATCTCAAAGCTTCAACAACAACTTTGTCTTTCCAAGGGAGTCTCCCAGAGAATGCCCACAATTCATTGTTGTTTGGGTCCTCAACTCTTTCACATCTTCCAATGGCTCATTAGAGTTTTTCTACTTATTTTCAATGCTTGACTTGTCTTTCTAACGAGGCGAGCTTTCTTTGTTTGTTGGCTTAATATTGCCGATGTAATGACACGTCGTGTGACATTACTATCCTTGGTGCATGAGGTGGAACCCACACTCTCATATGCATTCATTAGATTCTTGACAATTGATTTTCACTTGAGGCATCCGATGTTCTTAGGCCAAGAATTTTCATAGTGGGCCTAAATTTTAGATTTCTCATCAATTCAACAAATAGTTGACATCTTCCAGTTTCATTTAAATTCTTAAAGAATAATTTCCATATCTTATTCGCATATCTTTGGTAAGTGCGCTTGGGAATCTTATCCTACATGGGCTTCAACACATTCTCATCGATATCGATTAGAAACTTAGGCTTCCTATGCAAAATTCTAGGAGGCGTTTTAATTGGTAAAGTTGACTCAACATTAGGAATTTCTTCAATATTTACTTGAGATGGGATAGATGACGTACCTTCAATTAGAGATGAAAAAGATAAAAAGGCTTGAAGTTGAGATGGAGAAGATGGTGTACCTTTAACTTGACGTGTGAATGATGGCGTGCCACCAAGTTGAGAAGCAAATGAAGATGTACCTTCTACTTCACCTGTGAAAGATGGAGTGTCTCCAATTTGAGAAGATAATGATGGTCTTCCTTCAACTTGACCTGTGGACGATGTAGTGCCTCCAACTTGGAGATTCACTTTCCTCATTGAACGGAGGTTTTGTATTCATTCCCTTTGTGCAGCCAATTCCATCTCTCTCTTAGCTTCATTATATGTGTCATGTTCCTCTTTAATTGGCAATGGTGGAATGTCTTCTTGTATGGTTGACAATTTCCTACTTTCCTGAATTCGCCCCATTCTTTCTCTTTTCCTCTCATTCTCAGCTTCACGCTCTTCTGGTGTTAGAGTCTTTGCTCATTTCCTTGACATGATGATGATTTCTACAAGCATGATGAATAAGACAATGATAATTAAAGAACTTTTATAATGACTGATCAGCATTGATATAACAGTCATAATTGATATAATAGCCATAAATGACTGAGTAGAAATAATATAACAGTCATAAATGACTAATCAACATTGATATAATAGTCATAAATGACTGATAAACTACTGTTACTAATGTAATTTCTCATGAACACGACAGTCCTTGATTGTTACAACCATAAGCACCCTTGAAGCCTTCATGCAACTTCTAAAAATTGTGTTAAAATGACTAGATTATGATTGTAGAAGAATGCATGACCGAAGAGTGTTGAGATCCTAAGGAATTATGGGTTTTCCATTGCATTTAGGACTGTTAAGAGGACTGTATAGTTAGAGTATTGTGAGATCAAATGGTTTGAAGATGGTTGATAAATGTATATATCCCTAAGAAGGGCTATTGAGGAACCTATTGAAGTCAAAATCCATTGGTAGGGCACTCATAAAAGAGTGTAGGCTAGTCATGTGTGTGTTAGATTATCATTGGAAAAGAGTGAAGTATAGTCATATGTACATAAGGATTTTATTTTACTAATGACTAACATGATTTGGTTCTGTTATATGGATATTTGATGATTATTCTGTCACTCTAAATCCAAGAGATGAAGTGATATTGAGGGAAAATACTGTCATACTGTATATGCTATGGGATGAAAATATTGGACCTTATTTGTATTGTCCTACTTAGGAAGATTGTCCTCTCAATATCATATCAATCATAAGAACAATTGGGTCCGTCTTTATGCTATAAGGTTATCATGAACAACATTGAAATGGTGTGACATGAGATGCAAGAAAAATCATGAGTACTATGATTGCTATAGCAACCCTAAGGTTGTCCTTTACCAAAAGATTTTATCACATGACCTATGAATATGATTTCCATGCTGTTAAAAGGAGAAACAATGCTAGTATAGATAATAAAACCCTCATCATTGAATATGGAAGGTGTTGTTAATAAGAGGGTAATCATGGTCTTTGCTTACAAGGGGTATTTTACTAGTTGGAGAAGACCATTCTCACATGATAGAGTAATCAATTGGGACTAAAGAGTATCCAAATGATTGATATTGGTGGATGACGGTCATCAAAGAATTGTTAAGACATCAAGAGGAATATTAAGTGCATTAGTTGTGTAATGAAGGTACAAGTTGGTTTCATGGTTGTGAGGTGCACAGAAGATCTAAGAAGGAGATCAAGAGGCTACATGAAGGCAGAAAAATAGTAGAAAGGGTGGCAATAAGAAACCAGGATTATGGAAGGACATTGCAAGTAGTGTGATTTATGACAAAGAGATTTGAAGGGCTATTTGGAGGCCATGATTGGACTGATTATATGCAAATTAGAATTGTCAAGCACCTTAAATGGACTATCAACACAACTAGGACTATCATGATAGTCAATAGGAACATCAAACAAGGTATGAAGATAATTTCATATCTTGTCAAGGTGTAAAGGAGGGGTTTTCTAGGAATAACAAGGTGCAAAAATTCAGGGCAAAGTTCTATTTCATGATGACAAGTTGTCCTAAACTATAATATTTTGAGTATATCCCATATGTGAACATTATCATAAACAATGATAGACAAATTGCTAAGTATGGAGGTCATGTTGAGGGAAAAGACTATCAAATTGCGCTATATGACTATTACAAACAACCACATAGACTATCACATCATAAACATAGAAGACTATTGATCATGAAACTCTAGATCACTATTAAGGTAAGATATTCAAAATATGCAATAGGCTCTCACTACCCTATTCACAAGGTAAGAGATGACAACATGATGAAAAGAAGTGATCTTATATACAGATTAGAATTGTCAAGCACCTTAAATGGACTATCAACACAACTAGGACTATCATGACAGTCAATAGGAACATCAAACCAATTATGAAGATAATTTGATATCTTGTCAAGGTGTAAAGGAGGGGTTTTCTCAGTGTTGTTATATGGAGCCTAATCAGACTCGGAGCTTAAATTTTCCCCACTATCATGATAGTCAATAGGAACATCAAACTCTATTTTGTATATGACATAAGGCTTGATAAAAGTGCCTAAAGATTAGGGTTTTCTGTTGAGATATTGTATTGTAGCATTTGTAGTGGTATTGAGTTGCAAGGATTGCTGGTTGTAATCGATTTGATTGTTGGATAATAATATTGGACTCTCTGTTGGTGGAAGTAGCCTCAATTTGGGTGAACCACGTTAAAAATTATCTCTTGCTATTATTATTTCTGTGTATTTTTCATTCCTCTGTTTAATCTTTATTTGCATTTAATTGATATCTTCTGCATGTAATTCCTAACAAGTGGTATCAAAGCGGGTTGTGTTTGATTATCGTCTATGTGAAGGTCTCATGGTTGAGTGGGAGTCTCATGGTTGAGTGGGAGCAATGGCATACGAGGGCAAATTGAAGGTAGATAAATTCAATGGGCAAAACTATCAGTTATGGAAGATGCAAATGGAGGATTATCTCTATCAGAAGGATTTATGGAGGTCGTTGAAAGGAATAGACAAGAAACTGACAACAATGATTGATGAGGATTGGAATCTTTGATATAGAAAGGCACTGGGAACCATTCGGTTGTACCTGACACCATCTATGGCATTCAATATAATAGAAGCGAAGACAATAGATGAACTGATGAAAGCTTTGGCTAAATTGTATGAAAAACCCTCAGCCTCAAATAAGTTATTTCTCATGAAGTGTTTGTTTAATTTGAAAATGATTGAAGGTAGATCTGTGGCAGATCATTTAAATAAGTTTAATACTATTACTAGTCAGTTAACTTCTATAAAAGTGAAATTTGATGACGAGGTGAGGGCTCTCTTGGTTTTATGTTCTTTGCCAAAAAGCTAGAAGAGCTTGGTAATGGTTGTAAGTAACTCTATCTCTGGTTCAAATACTTTGAAATTTGATGATGTTGTTGGTGTTATCCTTAGCGAGGAAATGCGACAGAAAAGCTCAGGAGGGTCCACATTAGGTAGTGTTTTGAATGCAGAAAGTGGGGGCAGATCAAAGGAGAGAGGAAAAGGTTCTGGAGGTCATGGGAAGTCATGAGGAAAATCAAAGGACAAGAGGTCCCAATCCAGAGGACAGAAGGATTGCTGGTATTGTGGGAAACTAGGTCATTTAAAGAAAGATTGCTGGTCTCAGAAGAAAAAAAGGAGACAAAGAAGAAGGCAATAAGGAGACAAATGTGGTAAGTAATAAATCTGAAGATGATGCTTTGATTCTTTCCCTAGATAATGTTGATGATTCATGGGTTTTAGATTCAGGGGCCTCATTTCATGATATGCCCCATAGAAGTTATTTTCTTGATTACGTCCAAGGGGATTTTGGGCTGGTTTATTTGGGAGATAACGAACCTTGTCAGATTGTTGGAAAGGGAAGAATCAAGATTAAGTTGCAAAATGGGAATCATTGGCTACTACAAGAGGTAAGTTAGATTCCAAGGCTGAGTAGGAATTTAATTTCAGCAGGGCAGCTAACTGATGAAGGTTGCATAGTTACTTTCAGTGATAAAAATTGGAAGGTTTCAAGAGGTGCCTTAATAGTAGCAAAAGGTGTGAAAGTAGGCACTTTATATCTTTGTACATGTCATACTGTTCCTTCTACTTTAGTTGTCGCAGAGAAAAAACAAACAAGTTCAAGAACAGTTGCTGCGGGTTCGCAGGAAGAGATTGAAACAGTTGCTACAGGTTCTGAGACAACACTGTGGCATAATAGACTTGGGCATATGAGTGAAAAAATTATGAAGGTACTTCATTCTAAGAAAGTTTTACCAGGTCTGGAATGTATTAATATGGATTTCTGTGAAAGTTGTGTGTATGGAAAACAAAAGAGAGTTAGTTTTCTCAAGGATGGGAAGCAAAAAAAAGATGAAAAGTTGGAGCTTGTGCATACAGATGTATGGGGACTGGCTCAGGTATCTTCTCTCGGTGTCTCTTGGTATTATGTTATATTCATAGATGATGCAACTAGGAAGGTTTTGATTTATTTTCTTAGCCAGAAATCTGATGTATTTGACATATTTAAGAAATGGAGAAGCTTGGTTGAGAATGAGATGGGCCGTAAAAGATTAAAATGTCTCAAATCTGATAATGGTGGTGAGTATTGTAGCAAAGAATTTGAGGATTATTGTTCCTTTAATAGAATTAGTATGTAGAAAATGGTTCCAGGGACTCCACAAGAAAATAGAGTGGCTGAGCACATGAATAGGACAATAATGGAGTGTGCAAGGAGCATGAGATTGCATGATGGGCTGCCTTTAAACATGTGGGTAGAGGCTATCAATACCGCTGTATATTTAATTAATAGAGGTCCTTTAGTTCCTTTGGGCTGTGGTATTCCAGAGGAAGTATGGACAGGTAAGAAGGTGAGTTATTCTTTTCTCAAGACCTTCAGATGTGAAGTATTTGCACATGTAGATTCTGAAAATAGAACCAAGCTGGATGCAAAATCAAAAAAGTGTATCTTTGTTGGATATGCCATTGATGAATTTGGTTATAGGCTTTGGGTTGTTGAAAATCTAAAAATTGTGAGAAGCAGGGATGTTGTATTCAATGAGAAGGTGTTGTACAAAGATCAGTTGTAGCAGCATGAGAAGAAAGAAAAGGATTTTGTGGTGTTGGATGATACTCCACATAGTGATATTCTAGTGGTTCCTCATACTACGCAACAACAACAAGAAATATCACAAACTCCAGTGAATGTTAGACAGTCAACAAGGCTAAGTAGACCTCCTGAAAGGTTTTCTCCCTCTTTGTATTGTATTTTGTTAATAGATACTAGTGAACTGGAAGGGTATGATGAAGCTATGCAGGTGGATACAAAGGTTTAATGGGAGTTTGCAATGAAAGAAGAAATGGACTCCTTGTTGAAAAATCAGACTTGGGAATTATGTAAGTTGCCTGCAAGTAAAAAGACTTTACCAAAAAAATGGGTTTATAGGCTGAAAGAGGAAGATGGAGGTAAGAAAAGATTTAAAGCCAGGTTAGTTGTAAAAGGATTTGCACAAAAAAGGGCATTGATTTTGATGAGATTTTTTCTCCGGTTGTTAAGATGACTTCTATTCGTACTATTTTACGTATTGTGGTTGCTGAAGATTTGCATTTGGAATAGCTAGATGTGAAAACTGCCTTTCTCCATGGTGATTTGGAACAGGAGATATATATGGAACAACCCTAAGGATTTGAGGTTAAAGGTAAGGAGAAACTGGTGTGCAGATTGAATAAGAGTTTATATGGCTTGAAATAAGCACCTCGGCAATGGTATTTAAAATTTGATAGTTTTGTGGCTGAGCATGGCTACAACCGGTGTAATTCTGACCATTGTGTTTATTTTAAGAGGTTAGATAATGACAACTACATTATTTTATATTTATATGTTGATGACATGCTTGTAGCAGGGTCTAACATGGATCACATAAGAGAGTTAAAACAATAGTTAGCACAATCATTTGCTATGAAGGATTTGGGGGCAACAAAACAAATCCTTAGTATGAAAATTTGTAGAGATAGGAAGAACAGAAAATTGACTCTAGATCTCAAGTTGATTATGTTGAAAAGGTGTTGCAGAGATTCCATATAGGAGAATGCAAAAGCTGTCAGCACACCTTTGCCTAGTCATTTGAAATTGACTAAGGAGATGTGTCCTAAGACATAAGAGGAGGAAGAAAAAAATCCAAGGTACCATATGCTTTAGCTATAGGAAGTTTAATGTACGTAATGGTATGCATGAGACCAGATGTTGCACATGTTGTAGGAGTCGTAAGCAAGTATATGAGTCATCCCAGATTGGAGCATTGGAATGTGGTAAAATGGATTCTCAGATATTTGAGAGGTACATCCAATAAACACTTATGTTTTGGGGGCTCTAATACTGATTTAGCAGGATATGTGGACTCAGATTTGGTAGGGGATATTGATACCAAGTGGAGTACTATAGGTTATGTCTTTACTATAGGTGGGGACAACAGTGAGTTGGATCTCCAGGTTGCAAAAGGTAGTTGTTTTATCCACCACGGAGGTAGAGCATGTAGCTGCAACAGAGGCAAGCAAGGAGATGATATGGCTGCAATCTTTCATGAAGAATTGGGCAAACAACAGGCTAACATTTATTTGTTTACGGACAGCTAGAGTGCCATGCATCTTGCAAAGAATTCTGCCTTGCATTAAAAGACCAAACACATATAGTTGAAGTATCACTTCATTCGATCGGTGTTAGATGATGGACAGTTAAGGCTGGAAAATATACATATAGATGAAAATCTAGTGGATATGTTTACAAAGGCAGTGATAGAGGAGAATCTGAGCTCCTCTTCAACTTTGGTTGGTCTTCAAGACTGAAAACAAAATAATCAGAACAATAGAGTCTAGGGTGCTTATTTCCAGTGGCAGCTACAGGGTCAGTGGTGTTATGACCAGTCTCTAAGTGGGAGATGATATGGTGTGGAGTCTGATCAGTCTCCAATTGGGAGATTGTTGTTATATGGAGCCTAATCAGACTCGGAGGTTAATTTTCCCCACTTTTATCGTCGTGGTTTCCCCCCAAATTATTTAACAAGGGTTTGGGGGCAGTACCCCCAAGACAGGGTCAAGGGTGCAGCAGGCGTTATTTTTCTATTGGCTGACATAAAAAACCCTATTTTGTAACTGACATAAGGCTTGATAAAAGCGGCTAAGGATTAGGGTTTTCCATTGAGATATTGTATTGTAGCATTTGCAGCGGTATTGAGTTGCAAGTATTGCTGGTTGTAATCGATTTGATTGCTGGATAATAATATTGGACTCTCTATTGGTGGAAGTAGCCCAAGTTTGGGTGAACCACGTTAAAAATTGTCTCTCGTTGTTATTATTTCTATGTATTTTTTCATTCCTCTATTTAATCTTTATTTGCATTTAATTGTTATCTTCTGCATGCAATTCCTAACACTATGAATCATAAATGTATAGGATAGTTATAGTAAAGTAGAGGCTAGTTGCAACAACTTGAGGTGTACCCATGGAGTGATGGGTACTTGCAACAAAAGGAGTGAGGTGCTTGGGGTAGGCACACTTGCTAAAATAGGGAGATCACTAAGGTTTGAGGGTAGCATAAGAGGCAATGTTGCAAGGTGGCCAAGGGACCATGAAAAGGATTGCTGGTGTTGCACACACACATGCAACCAAGGTAGCATAATGAGAGTTGTCATGTGGAGAAAGAGAGGTTTCAAGATCAACAATGAGAAGTTTGGTATTTTATGCTTGAAGAGTACATGGTTTCTAGTAGAGTAGAAGCAACCAAATAAGAACGGGTCATGAAGATGAAGAGGTGATAGTGGAAGTGTTGGTTGCTGATGTGGATGTAGGAGGAATATGTAGGTGTTGCATTAGTTATGTAATGAAGGTACAAGTTGGTTTCATGGTTGTGAGGTGCATAAAAGATCTAAGAAGGAGATCAAGAGGCTACATGAAGGCAACAAAATAGTAGAAAGGGTGGCAATAGGGAGAATTGATTATGGAAGGACATTACAAGTAGTGTGATTTATGAAAAAGAGATTTGAAGGGCTATTTGGAGGCCATGATTGGGTGGAAAATAAAATTGCAACAACATTGAAGGAATCCATTCAAGGAAGGATGGAAAAAAAGGATAGTTGAGTAGATGTTGGTAGCAAAACAATCAGCTGCAAAGGATGAAGGTAGGAATTCAATGCCTATTATGAGTGGTAGGTAGTGGTGGCTTCAAAGAGATTGTAGAATGCATATACTATATCAAATGCAAAGGTATTGACACTTTGGGAGAAGACAATCATAGTTTGTAAGTTGAACAAATGCACACTATCAATAACAAACATGTTTCAAGTTCTGCTCATTTCATATTGTTTGTTATGTATCATGAAAAGATAACCCTATGAATAAATCCCTCATAGATTGTACATCAACTCCTAAGATTTGTGGATTGTTCACTTGATCTTGTTGAAGAGTTTGATTTTCGGTAGAGTTAGGGTTAGGATAGAATAACGAGGTGCAGAAATTTAGGGCAAAGTTTTGTTTCATGATGACAAGTTGTCCTAAACTATAATATTTTGAGTGTATCCCATATGTGAACATTATCTTATAAAATGATAGACAAATTGCTAAGTATGGAGGTGATGAGAAGCTGAGAAGGAAGAAGAATATAATGATGAAAACATATTTGATGACTAAGTATGAAAACATATTTGAAGAACATATCTTAGAACATAAAGAACACAAAGAAGATAAAGACATACAGACATAAAGAACATAAGAACATATATAAGTGAATTAAAATGGACATAACTTGAACATACCTTAGAATTCAATATTGGAATTGACTAATTCTTCAAAATATGGCTTCAAAATCCTCAAATTCTTCTTTTTCACAAGTTTGATTATGAATTCTATATAACTCTAGAATAGGATTAGTGAAATTTATGGAAAAAACAAACATATATCATCAAATTCAATCTATATATCAATGGTAATTAGCTTTGAAATAATATCACACATGAAACATGAAACTTTAGGTTTATATAATCAATTTTTCTCCAAAACATGCAAAATTAGTTCTTCTACATTGAAAAAAAAAGGTGGTGGATTGATCTAAAAATGATTCTTAATATGTCAAACAACATGAAAAAGCATTTTCTTGTCTGATATACTACATGAAAAGTAGGAATAATAGTCATGTGGGGTTTGAATCATGGATCCCACATGCTTTTTGGCCATTTTTTTTGCTTCCCATAATGCTAGCACATTCTGGGAAGCATGAAAACATTAAGCTTCACCCATACAAAAATCATAACCTTCTCAATGTTGGTGCCAAAATCATGGTGTAGGATGTCATGCTCTCACATAAAATATATTGTAACTATGCATGTAGTGCATCAAATAGGTAATTAAGTGATGGTCCAAGAGTATCCCTAGACTCAAATATCCATGTGGTTCATGAAATAGAACTTGTCTATACTAGGAGGGACAAATGTAACCTTGTATCTACATGGGAGAGTCTCTCTCTCTCTCTCTCTCTATTTCTCTATCCTCCCTCTCTACAACTATATATGCCTCTCTTTCTCTATATCTCTCTCCCTCTCTCTATCGACCCCTTGGAATGTGAGAGAGAGAGATATAGAGATAGATAGGTACATATATTTAGATAGAGGAAGGATAGATAAATAAAGAGATAAAGGGAGAAATAGATAGATAGAAAGGGATGTATATAGAGAGGGAGGGAGACATAGAAAGGGGGAGGGGGAGAGGGATAAATAGAGAGAGATAGAGAGGGACATGGACATGGATAGGGAGAGAGCCCAGGGACATGGAAAGAGATGGAGAGATAGAGATAGAGTTAGAGAAAGGAAAAAATATAGAAAGAGGGGAAAATAGAGAGATAGAGAGGGATAGGTGGAGATAGAGATGGGGAGAGGGAGAGATGGGGATTGAGATAGACAAAGGGGTCTATAGAGGGAGAAAGATAGATAAAGATGGAGATAGAGATAGATATATATAGAGAGGGGAGATATAGGGAGATAGATCTAGCGAGGGAGAGATATATAGGGAAATATAGAGAGAGAGGTAGAGAGGGATATATTAAGAGATAGGGTTATGGGGAGAGATAGAGATAGGGAAAGAGATGGAGAGATGTCCAAAGACATAGGGAGAGAGATTTCAAGAGGTAGAGGGAAGGGGAGAGAGATAGAGAGGGAGGGAGAGAGAGGTAGAGAGGGATAGATTAAGAGATAAGGATTGTTGAAATACATAGGACAACTAAGAGGGGGGTGAATCAGTTGTCACAAAAACTTAACTTCATATGACTATCAAATCATCAACTACTTAATTACTGATAATCAGATTTAACCATGAAAGCATGAAACCATAGACTTAATAACAATCACGCATCAACACAGTAGACACCAGATTTTTACGTGGAAAATCCTGAAAGGAAAAAACCATGGTGAGTGTTAGCCCATAGAAATATATGAGTTATAACAATACCGAAAAATAGAGGCTCACTGCCTACAGGGCTCACTATCCAAATTTGGTCACTGCAAAGAATGGCTCACTGCCATGGGGTGGCTCACTGTCAAAGGGTGGCTCACTACCAAAAATGGTGAATTGATTAAGTAGCATCTACTCCATGCCTGGGTTCAGTTCCTTTGAAGCGCAATATTCATCCTCTACACTGCTCTTCTTACTCTTCGTACTTATCTCTTCATTTCCGGACACTCACACACTTTTTGGAAATTCATTACAAGTCTTTATACAAGTCATCAACCTTGGAATGTACATCATGGTCGGCAATACATTCATCAACCGTTGGAACAATCTCCAAGGTCGGCATTACAAAAACATACATAGAAATAGGTCTGGACCTAATATTTAAATTAGCTAAGGGAAAGACGTAAAGATGTATGCCGGTCATGCCACGCCTTAGCTAGGACTCAAACACTATTCTTCACGCCATGACATGCTTCCACAATCTTCAAAACATCTCCGCAAATAATGAAATCAACCAGGTCGGCCAAGACTGGTGAGAACACTAAGTCTTCTAAGAACTTTCTTCATCCATGATTAAAATTTCTCTTTGCGGACCAATCCAAGGGTAGGAACTTGATCAGGAGACATCCACAAGCACATTGAAATCATCAAGAAACAACCACACAACTTCTAACCATTCTGTCAAGAAGATTCTTCAAACCAGAGCACATAAACAACACAGGAAACTACTGTCATAAGGAAAAGATCACTTGCAGACCACCAAATCATGAACCATTGAAGTTGAAGGCTCTTAACATTATCTTAGACTTAACTCTAGGACCACAGACAAAAATACTTCAATGTGGAGGAATGTGGAGCATAACACTTTCTCCCTGTCACCACCAAACATACAGGAAAAACAATTTTCACACTGGTGAACATAACTTACTCAAATCTCCATACCGAAGGCTAAAACTTGGAACATAGCATCTTCAAATAGACTTCCAAATAACTTCCAATCTGCAAACAAAGATATTCATTCTATAGGAAATGTGAAGCAATATTCTAGACTGTTCTTCTGTATGTAATACATTGTTTCCACTGCAACTCATTGTTTCTACTAGAGGAGCTAATTTTCTCAATATCCTCAACATCTAACTCATTATAAGCAAGTAACAAGATAAGGGCATAGTTGACATCAATGACAACACCGGTTAGGCACATACTTGCAACAGGGATATGTGGACAGATAAAGATAGGGAAAGAGATCAAGAGATGTCTAGAGACATAGGGAGATAGATTTGAGGTAGAGGGATTGGGAGAGTGATAGAGAGGGGGAGTGAGATAGTGAGGGAGGGAGAGATAGAAAGGTAGATTTAGAGAGGGGATCGATAGAGAGAGCAAGATAGAGATGTAGACACCCAAAATTGACTCATTATCATTAGCATTCAAACATTGCATTACATATCATCTGCATTTGTCTAACACACTTGAATAATATCCCTAACACATCTATTTCTTCTATTAATTAAATAAATTTTTATTTATTTAATTAATTCATTAGCTATTTCCTCTAAGCTATAATTAAACAATCTTTAATTATCTTCTTTCTATTATTAAATAAATTTTATTTATTTAATTAAAAATTCCTTTCACAAGCCCACTTTCTAATTAATTAAATAAATTTTATTTATTTATTTAATTAATTTCTCTTATCATATATCTCATGAGCCAACATGTGTGCCTCTTTCATTTAAAAAAGATAAATGGTACTACATATTTTATTTAATATCTTTTACATGTAGTACTTTTTTATGTACACAAGCACACATAAGCCCTATCTTCCCTCCACTTCTCATCTTCACATTCACCTATGTCCATCATTCAATCTTAACTATTCACATAGCTACTGAATCTCTACCGTTGATTGATTTTGGTTGAGTTCTATATAAATACTCTCTCATTCCATACTACATCAAATCGAGAATTCATATAGCGTCTACATTATCATCCTGAGCATATTGAGCACTTGTGTATTCATAGCATCCATTGAAATTATCATCATTATCATCCATCCATCATGGCAGCTTTTATCTTCATAATTGTTCATTGTTGAAGAAGAAATCCACATCATAAACAAGGAATCACACAATCTAGGTGATATTGTGCTTGAATTGCATGCTTTTGATTTCATTTGGATTAGATTCTTTGATGATGGTAGGGTTAGGTTTTCATGGCTATGCTTGATCTTATTAACCTGATTTTTTACCTATCACATTTTGGCACGCCCGGTGGGACTCACGTCCTTGATTAACTTTTCTATTTGAAGTTATTTTTATGAAGATCAGATTTTTTCGAGCTCTTACGGCAAGTTCCAGTCGCTTTTGAGCAAAAATCCGTCACTGTCTGAATATATGCATCGCTTCTGAGCTGAACCCTACCACCCTTAACATTTTCTGGATCACTTATAAGTGAATAGTGGTCACTTTCTATCTGTTTTACATCACTTTTACGCTAACAGTGGTCGCTTATGCATTTATCTGAATCGCTTTTGATCTGACAGTGATCGCCTTTAGCTAATCGAATTGCTTATTGCAAAACTAGGGTTTTTGTTGCATTTTATTTCTCTTGCAGATCTGAGTCACTTATGATCCATAACCAGTCGCTTCTTGCCTTTTTGCATCACTTGTGAGCTTTATCAATCTGCATTTTGTGCTCTTCGTATCGCTTATGATCTGTAACATTTCTCTTGTGGTAGAATACAATTCATTTTTGATCGACAGTGGATTGCCTCTGGTAAACTGTGTCACTTTCAGTCTGTATCATTTGCAGTTTGTTTTTCTTGGCTACTAATTAGGTATTTGTGTAGCATCTTATTGATAGTCTAAGAAAAGGAGGTTATTAAACTACTAACATATCTGTTGCAGCTTCGATCGGTCCAAGACTTGTGGTTTTTCACTAAATTAGGAACATTTGGGCTTGGTGCTTAAAACGAATCATTGTTTGCTCCGTGCTTGATTTATCTTTTTTGTTTGCTTGCATGTGATTGATTGTAACCCAAATTTAATAACAAAAGTATCCTCTCCCCTTGCCTATCAAATGGATCTTGGGTGTATGAGAACTTGTTATTATCTTTAGAGGGCCTGCCTTCTCGGTGTGAGAAGGGATACAACCCAAGCAGTAACGGGCTAAAGCCAAGTCCTTCCAAACCGCTATATAAGAAAAGTGTTTGTGTCGAAAGCCACAAATAATGGGTGTTGTTGTGTTATACCGACAGCCAACCTCCTCCAAAACCCTCCAAGGTGTAACCCTTGAAGGCTGGGAGACTCCATAATGGAAAGTAGCACTGCCGCACGTATAGCCACCCGAACGGATGTCCTTATTAGCAACTTTGTGTAGTAGCCAAAAACCTTCTATTTTTTGACGTAAAAGGTGGGACCTTTGAAGCCACCCCGATTCACCTGGTTCTTAGAAGAGATAGCAGGGACAATCCTAAGGTTTGGTGAGGGACAAGACTTTTGGGAAACCTAGATCTTGGTATGCATGAGAAGTGTGTACTGTGGGGAGGAGCTGGTGCTACCAAGATCCTGAAGCTATCAGCTTTGAATAAGCACAGCCAGCGGATTCAACAAATACAGTCCTTTCCTAGCCTAGGTTGTACAAGTTTGTGATTGCTGTGAGTGTGAGTGACTGCAATTACTATTTTCTTGTCAAAAATCACAAATTAGACATATTTCCTGATAGACACAATCGCTTTTGAGCTTAAACTGCCCGCATACAGACAATTGAGTTGCTTTTAAACAACAGTTAACCACTTTTTGCCTAAACTAAGTCACTTTTAAACAACAGTTAGCTACTTTTAGCCTAAATCAGATCACTTTTAAACAACAGTCTGTCCCCTCTGGTCTAAAATGCCTCTCTCATGATAAGCAATAAATCACTTTTGAGTCAATATTAATCACCTGTGAAAAATTGGCTCACCTCTGGTTAACATTGTAACCTACTGTCAGAACCAAAACCAGCTCACATTTAAGCTATTACCAGTTGCCTTTGGCCTTTTCTAAGTCATATATGAGCTATTACTTGTCACCTGTGGTCTAATACCAACAAATCTTAGTGACTCAGTCGAATTAGCCACAAATCCATCTTGCTCAGTCTTAGCATTAGCTTTCAGACCTGTCTCTGATCATTAGCAGATACCTGGACTTTGTCTCCTTCTTTGAGCTTATCAACCAATCAAATTTCATGAGATTTTCATCTTTTTGAGATCCCAAACCAGCAAACTGAACATCAAATCAATCAATTCAATCAATCAGCAAAACATTATCTCCTAGCTTTAGCTTCAACAACATAGCAACCCTTAGCAAACAACTTTTTCCCTTGAGTGTGTGAGCTATTCTCTAGGGAAGACCAGCCAACAACAAATCAACCAAGCAACCTAATGTTAACACTACACTGGCTGCCACTACACCAAAAGCTCAAACTGCTAGTGAGGGTGCCATCAGAGAGGTTAGCCAGAGTCCGCGCGGGCTTGAGAAGGGAGGGGTTGAGGGTCGTGTGCCTAAGCTACAACATACCCCCCCTGAGCCAAGCTGTCTAACACAGGACAAACAGACACGAGGCGAGTAGTGCGCATCGGCGGGAATCAAACCCCTCCCTAGCAAAGTCACCAATTTGTTAACACTACACTGGCTACCACTACACCAAAAGCTCAAACTGTTAGTGAGGGCACCACCGGAGAGGTTAGCCAGAGACCGCGCGGGCCCAAGAAGGGAGGTGTTGAGGGTCACGCACCTAAGCTGCAACACCTAACACCAAAGCAAACCAGCCAACCAAGCAAACCAACAACAAATCAACCAAGAAAACCACTAACAAAGTAAATAGCCAACCAAACAACCAGCAAACTATCATCTTTTTGGGTCTCAAAACCTTGACAAGCTAAAGTTCAGTTTTCAACATCGACATCATGCCTCAAACTAGGAGTCAATATAGAGCTGAAATGGAAGCCAAACTGTGAGCTGAAATGGAAGCCAAATTGCAAGCTGAGATGGGAGCTAAGATGTAACAATCTAGATCAACACTTCTTAAAGACGCAACTTAATTTACGACTGGTATGCCTCCTCATATGTTTATGCCTCATGGGTAAACCATTGGAGAGTCATCTTCACAACAAGTGCAACCTCAAACATTTTTGGAGACGTTTGAGGAACAATCCCAAGAAGACTTATCAGAATTTCAGGATACACATGTGTGGGATCAAGTTGAGAGACTTGTTTTATCCGAGCCTAATCACTACTTCTTGCAACTTGCTCACATGGGCGCTAAATTACCAAGAGATTTTGACATATCCGCTATTAGAGAGCATGATCCAAACACTCCCACTGTTGTTGCAAAGGGACCATCCACTATAGTCACACCATCCCCCATCATATCAGAAACTTCATCTTCCAACACATCTCTTTCATTGCCTATTGTTACTTCATTTGATCCACCACGCTTGGAGTACACTCTAGAACCTTTGATAACGCCAACCAATGTGCTCCCTTTCATTTCACAAAATTTGAACATTCCACCTTTCCATGTTCCTCAACATTCTCCTTCTCCTACCATGACCGTTTCCATACCTCAAGTAACACAAACTGTCCATGTGGTCCAAGCGCAAATGCGCCAAACATCACAAGCTATCCCCATATCCCATAGTGTGCAAGCTTCCCAAACTATCCCCACAACACCAATAGTCCAAGCTTCACGACCATCGCAACTTGCTATATCCCATGTGGATACCACATCTCATACCAACTGCTAATACGCTTTCCACTACCTCTACTAATCCCTCCATTACACCATATAATCCCAATGTTAGTCTTATTGACATGAGTGACCCTACTATCATTTCTCAAGCTAATCCTAGCACTACGGTCACTTACGTTGAGCAACTTGCCTCCATTCCATCATATCCTTACAATCCTTCACAAACCATCAATCCATCTTATGCTACCCAAGGCTTGCCTATTGTCACCCAACACATGACACATATCAATCCCCATGTTGTCCAAAATACAAACCCAAGTGTCCATCCTTCTTTCGCATCCACTAATCCTTCCATCACTTACCATGTCACAAACCCAACTCCAAATTCACAACCATTAACTAGTGTCAATCCATCTTCCACTTATCATGTGATGTGAAATCTTGGTGCTAATTCGTCACAATATACCCAACCATTGCTTGTGTCTCAAGGACAGCACTCCTCAACCACATATGTGTCACATACCAATCCTTTGCCATACATTGTGAGTACGCAACCTCAACAAACGGTTATGGCTTCATATATCCCACAACAAAAACCTCAATATACATCATACCATGTTTCACCCCCTTTGCAACAACAACAATTATCTCTAGCGGATGTTCAACAAATGATCAACCAAGCAGTAGGACAAGGCAAGAAGACATTTTCTCTAGAAAACATATGCACTTATCCATTTGACAAGTCACTTCATATGACACCTTTTCTGCCACACTTTGAAATTCCACAATTTGACAAGTACAAAGGAAAAGGAAATCTGGAAGACCATCTTAGAGCATTCTTTGTGGCATGTCTTGATGTTGCTCATGATGATACATATCTTTTGAGACTATTTCCTCGAAGCTTAGCAGGACAAGCTCTTAAATGGTTCTCTCATTTACCTCCAGGAATTAAGTCTTTTGCAGAGTTAGCAAATAAGTTTCGATCACACTTTGCTTTTAACATTGAACATGAGGTGAACATGAATGACCTTGTCAACAATAAACAACGCAATGGTGAAGCCTTTTCCTCATTTACTCAATGATGGCGTATAATGGCTAGCAAACTATCATGGGAAATACCTGAGAAGCAACAACTCGATATCTTTGTTCAAAATCTTCATCCTGGGCTATCATTCCAACTACAATTGCAAAGTGCTAGCACCTTTGATGAACTTATTTCCAAAGGAACCATCATTGAACAAGCTTTAATTGCTAAAGAAACTATCAAGATCTTTCACGATAACAAAGACTATCCTCAAAACTCTAATGATAAATCTTGCTTTTGGAACAAAAATAAGAATGTTGTCAACAATGGTGTTGTGGACGCAAAGAACATACAAACTATGAAAGATCCCATTAACATTCAAGCTGCTTCTCCAACAACACAACCTTTTCAACGAATGTGACACGACAAACTTCCAATCCGCACTGACAATTTACACCATTAGTGAAACCTATGGAAGTTGTCTTTCGAAAGCTTCTCCAAGCGGGTGATATTATGTTACTAGATGCACCACCCAATGGTGAACCGCTCTTCAAAGCTCCTTGGTACAAATAAAATGAGTATTACGATTACCATAGAGTTAAGGGACACAAAACAAATGGTTGTATGCATTTAAAACATGTTATCCAAGATTGCATCGATCAAGGTTTAATCAAAATTACACCTTCAACAACTCAACCTGCACAATAATCAACATCGAACTATGATCTAGAGGCTTTCAAGAATCCACTTCCATCTCATGACAAATCAAGTAACCCTCATGTCGGGAATGCCATTCAGTACAACTATGAATCATCTACCATTGGCCGCATTGACCATGCTCGCATTTCTACCATTACTATCCAAGGCAAAGCACCTGACTATGCTGTAACCACTCAAAGAGGTCGAGTCACCATTCAAGGAGCACTTGTTCATCCTCCTCGACCGTTCTCTAACTATAATATCCTAGACCACCTTGGCAAAACACCCACACACATATCCATTCTTGAGTTGCTTCGCATATCCCCTGCTCACAATGCTATCCTTGAAAAAGCCTTACAAGAATATTCAGTGCCCAATGATATTGATATCACACAATTCCAATCTATGGTTGCTAGCATTGAAGCCCCTTGTCATTTAACCTTCTCTGACAAAGATCTTCAGCCCTCCATTCACCCTTCACACAATGAAGTCCTCCACATTGAAGTGTTTGTTAAACAACGCCGTATCAAACGAATCTTGGTAGATGGTGGATCTGGTCTTAATATATGTTCTTTGAAATTAATAAAACAATTGGGATATTCTAAGAAAGATGTTGAGACCTCCAAGGTTATTACTATCAGAGCATATGATGATGCCGAGTGAGATACTGAAGGGATTATTTTCTTGCCTATCCAAGTTGGGCCAGTCACTACTGAAACCCGTTGTCAGGTTCTTGATATTGATCTTCCTTATAACATCATCCTTGGTCATCCATGGATACATGCCCTCAAGGAAGTTCCTTCCACATACCATCAATGTCTCAAATTTCCACACAATGGTGTTGAGATTACTATCCATGTTGATCCCAATCCATTTAAATTTTGTCGTGCCTTTCAAGCTAAATATCAAAGTCCAAACTGCATTCCTATCAACATCGAGGCATATCCATCTTCATCATATATAGATCCATCCGACCTACTCAAGCCATCATCCAGTAAAGCCGCTTCCAATCTCCGTATCAAGTACTCCAAACATGGTCCTGATGAATACACATTGCAAGAATCTTCATCCACATCCATTTCCGATACAGAAGCTGGATCTTCTTTGGTAAGAGAGATTTCTAACTTTGATACCATCAACGACTCCTCCTTTCATCTCACCAACCTTTTTCTGGGATCCTCCATCTTCATGCTTTTTGTAACCCCTTCATCTCCATCTAATGAGGAACTCAAGTCTAGTTCTCCAAGCACTCCTAGTCCTAGTCCTAGTGTCAAATGCCGGCCTCCCCAAGCTAAAGATGTCATAAATTCCTCCATCCATCCTAAGTCCACCATTTCCCGTCAAAAACCCCATCCTCAATTCCACAATCATGTGACCATACATCTTCCACCATCCAATTTACTTCCGCTTCTTCCAACTCCTACACCTTCAACTTTACATCCATATCTTCAACTTCCATAATCCTATAACTTGCAAAAGCATGTGACCATACATCTTCCACCATCCAATTTCCCTCCACTACTTCCAACCCCTAATATCCCTCCATTTTCCTCACCTCCATTATTACCAACGCCTAATTATCTGTTTATCCATAAGCACCCTTCTAATCCCAATCATGACCAACCAATGCACATATTTTTTAAACATGAAGCTTCCACTCATTGCACCAACCCCCACTTCCATCAAATCCATGGGATTCAAAAATAAAAATTTGGATGCCTCTACTTCTAAAGCCAAAAATCCTACTAAGAATCCTAAAGATTCTCATGCCTTAGGGCATCAAAGCAAAAAATCATAGCCTAGCGCATCTAAACAACTAGTTGAGCCTATAACTCCACAAGAAGAGCCTATGACCAAAATGGTTTGGGTTCCTAAGCAAACATGCAAGCCTACCGAATGAGGCATCCTTATCATAAATGAAAAATCCCAATCATCTCCTTCCACCCAACCATTCCATTCCATTCAAAAATCCCACAAACAAAGCAAAAATCATGAAAATACTAAGTATCTGTGGGTTCCTACATAACTCCATCACCCATTTCATAAGCAAGCATCTCTTCCATTTCCTACACCAAATTTTCTATCTTAAGCTTTAATGTTTAGCAGTGTGTGCAACCGCGGGTTATGATTTCCTTCATTCTAATTACACCCCAAATACCTCCATATCTCCATCCTTCATCTATTATCCTACATGTCTCCCCCATCACCTTCCTATGGTCCATGCTTTTACATAAGATTTTCATCCTAATCCACTATCTACCTACTCCATTTCCCTTTCATGAAGTCCCTTACCAACATCTTGAAGCATAACAACATGGTCCATGTGATGACATTCATCTCTAGCAAGACTACCAATCAAACTAGACACTTGAGTCCCTCCTATCCATTATCATGGTGAAAACCTGGTAAACAGGCGCCATGTGTAATTGTCATCCTATCCCATAAAAAAAAAATCCATCCAACAGTGAAAACCACTTTGTGACGCTTTGGATAACAAAAAGATAGTATAAGATAAATAATCCGTCGTCTAGTGAAAACCTGGTAAATAGGCCCCTTGGATAAGTACCATAGTGAAAACCTGGCAAACAGGCACTATGTGTAGCGACCAACCTCCATTGTCTGCTTGGTTTGTTTGATCACCAATCTTCCTAACATATTTCGCCATCCCATCCCACATAATCCATATCATAATCCACATGTCATCGCAATAAACAACTTTTCCATCTTTGCCTCTATCAATGCTAGCTATCATACTTGAGACATTGTTGCAATAACTATCTCTTTTAGCACCTTAGTATCTTGACCGCACACCTTCTTCATCATCTCTCCTTCATAGTAAACCTCATCCCGCACTGGGGGCATTTGTTGAGTCTTATTTGGAAGTGGATACTGCTAGCTCTAGCTCATAACGCATCAAACATTTTAGCTCACAACACAACAAATTTTCAACTCCAACCATAGCGTTCATCCAACGACAAACATGGCAAAACAATTTGCAACTAGGATTCATATCTTTGCAATCAATTCGCACTCATTCGACATCCAAAAATAGTAAAACATCGCCAATGCAAACATTTCAAGAAATAAGTTGATTCTTTCAACATCACTTGTCCACGCAATAAGCAAGAACTACATCCCAGCTCTATCGTTAAAGCCTTGATCCCATGGATATAGGGTATGTAGGCAATTTGAGATGCGAAGGAAGCACTCTGATTCAGGCTAAGACGATAGCCCCTTCTCTTGATCATCCATCTTTCATCTTTCTTCTAATCATCCTTCAATCTTTCATGTCACATTCTTCTATTTTTCATCACACACATCATCAATAAAACCCAGAACTACATATTCATCATGTCTCATCATCATCATAAATGTGCTTTGATCCCGTGGATACAGGGTATGTAGGTAGTTTGGAATACGAAGGAAGTTTCCAGTACTCAAGCACATATGATCCACCCCATCTTCTTCATCTTCTCTCATCTTCCATTTTCTTCTCTTTGATCAGCTCAAGCAGGAAGCAGACTATGTGTATACTAAAAGCTCCAGCACTTTAACCAATCAAGAGTAAGCCAGAAGCTATTTGTTCGCATGCCTTAAGCCAACATTTTCTATAGCATTTTATCAACATTTTTAGCCTTCAACAGGATGCAACTTTCCTTTTAACAAGGCCCCAGCTTAAATCCATCTAAGAGCACCTAAATTTGGCAAGAGAACATAATGATAGTATCTTTTGATTTATCTTTTGTCCCTTTTCTATGCCTAATCAAGACTGCCTTGATCTATCTATATATTGGTATGTTGCGATGAAGTAAGGAATGGGGCATGGTCATATTGCTTTCGTATGTTGTGTTTGCGGGATGATCTTATTCTCTTCCTAAGCATATTGGTATATTGTACGTGTTGGGATTAGCATCTTACATATCAATATCTCTAGCATCTGAGAAGCTAAACAATCTCTTATGCATTTGAGACTATTCTATGTCAAGACTAGCTCCATACATATAACCAGCAAGTTGTCACTATGCGTAGTGGAGATAAGCTCAAACCATTGCTTGTAGCGTCAAAGTCCATCTCAAAACACTAGCTATTATTCATATCTTGTGCATGTTGGCTCAACATCTTGACCTCATGTGTTCAGACAAGATTGTAGCATGCTAGTTGCACATTGGATATCTCGACACCTTGGTCTTCTATACCCTGGTGCATAACATCCACATGCTATATCAAACATAAGGATTGTATTTCTTTTTATTGTGAGCAATTACTTAAAAAGCTGCCCATTACACCATCTATTCATCCTGTTATTTGTCTATATAGTCCTCAGCCACGATCAATCATTTCCATCGTCCTTCGTCCACATCTCTTACCCTGCAAAACAAGTGTGTTAGATATACATAAGCCCATCACATATCATCTCATTACCATCTATCTATATGCATAAGTCCATATCATATCATTCCCTACATGCGCTTATTTCTTGCCCATGTGCGACCTATTTTACCTATGCAATTGCTTCTTGACTAACTGCGAGCTGTATTTCTATATGCGTCTACCTTTAGCCCATAAGCGATCTATATCCTATAAGCGAGCATCTTTTCTTTACACGCGAGCTGAACCTATGCATGCGCCTATTTTTAGGCCATAAGCGACTTGATTTTATCTATATTCGCATTTTGCTTCTATTTACCTAGCCGACTAAAAGTGACCTGTTCTTTCCGTATGCAACCAAGTTGCGCTAAAAAGTGACCTTCGCTACCTTAAGCGACTTGTTTCTCCTCCTAAGCGACCTGCACTGCCTATCCTAAGACCCAGTCATTTATGGTGACGTGTGTGCATTTATGACACTTCTAGCCTATCAAAATCACGCTTTTAGCAAAAATTTTGATACATACAGGTACGCCTGATCCCTCTGGTCATCCATGTGTCCTCACTCACTTGGCACAATGATCTCTGCATGGAATCACCATCCTCATAGCTCTCCAACTCTCATCACACACCAATTCTAAGGAGCTCTAGATCTCTATAGATTTCTGAACACAATTGAGCACAAATGAGCCTATTTGCCCTTGCAGAACCTACTTATAGCCCTATCGCAACCCTCATTCTTCTATGCCAAAGCCTTTTTCTTCTGCTTCATCCCATTTTCACCCACCCAACCCTTTGTTTTCCTCGTGTCAACCTTGCGACCTAGCTTTTCTTCTATTGCGAGCCAACCCAGCCCTTCTTTGTTAGCCTGGCTTACCCCTCGAGGGGGCATCACTTGCCAGTTACATTGGGGCATAACTTTGTTTATCGAAGGCATATCATATCTTCTTTGATACAACGCTCTATCAAACATTGTATCAAAGAGGGGCAAAATGTAGACACCCAAAATTGACTCATTATCATTAGCATTCAAACATTGCTTTACATATCATCTGCATTTGTCTAACACACTTGAATAATATCCCTAACACATCTATTTCTTCTATTAATTAAATAAATTTATATTTATTTAATTAATTCATTAGCTATTTCCTCTAAGCTATAATTAAACAATCTTTAATTATCTTCTTTCTATCTATTTTTATAAAGTAAATTTTATTTATTTAATTAAAAATTCCTTTCACAAGCCCACTTTCCAATTAATTAAATAAATTTTATTTATTTATTTAATTAATTTCTCTTATCATTTATCTCATGAGCCGACATGTGTGCCTCTTTCATTTAAAAAAGATAAATGGTACTACATATTTTATTTAATATCTTTTACATGTAGTACTTTTTTATGTACACAATCACACATAAGCCCTATCTTCCCTCCACTTCTCATCTTCACATTCACCTATGTCCATCATTCAGTCTTAGCCATTCACATAGCCACCGAATCTCTACCGTTGATTGATTTTGGTTGAGTTCTATATAAACACTCTCTCATTCCATACTACATCAAATCAAGCATTCATATAGCGTCTACATTATCATCCTGAGCATATTGAGCACTTGAGTATTCATAGCATCCATTGAGCTTATCATCATTATCATCCATCTATCATGGCAGCTTTTATCTTCATATTTGTTCATTGTTGAAGAAGCAATCCACATCATAAACAAGGAATCACACAATCTAGGTTATATTGTTCTTGAATTGCATGCTTTTGATTTCATTTAGATTAGATTCTTTGATGATGGTAGGGTTAGGTTTTCATGGCTATGCTTGATCTTATTAACCTAATTTTTTACCTATCACAAGAGAGACATGGAGAGAGAGAGAGATAGAGGCTGATATAGTTAGAGAGAGGGATAGAGGAGACAGAGGAGACAAAGATATCTCTCCTAGGCTCAGTCTCCTCTATATCTCCCTATCAGTCCTCTCTCTCTAAACCCTAACCTAAACCTCTAAAACTTAACCCTAAAGCCTAAACCCTAAATAATGCCCCTAAACCCTAACCCCTAACCCCTAAATACTAAAAATGAGCAACCCTAAACCCCTAACCCCTAAACCATAACCATGGAAGCAACCCTAAACCTCTATCTCCCTATCTCTCCCAATCTCTATCGGTCCCCTCGCTTTATCTCTCTCTAAACCCTAAACCCTAATCCCTAAACTCGAGCAACCCTAAACCCCTAACCCCTAAACCCTAAGCCCTAAACCCTAAACCCAAGAAACCCTAAACTCAAGCATCACTAAACCCCTAAAGCCTAAATAATTCCCCTAAACCTTAACCCCTAAACCCTAAACCCTAAACTCATAAACCTCAAATAATGCTCCTGACCCCTAAATCCTATACTCGAGAAACTACGCTAAACCCCTAAACATATAGTTCGATAGGAGATGATGGAGGGTCAATGGGAAATGGATGTAGAATTCTTGGATCTTGATTATCATTATCCTCATTGGGATGTGATTTGATAGGATCTGAGTTATTTGTTTGATTATCTATGTTTTATTGGGGACCAAGTGTCTCATTATGGGATATTGATGGATAATGAATAGGACTAGTGGGATGATGGATAGGGCTAATGGGATGATGGATAGGAGTGATGTGGGTTACTTGCTCATGGATAAGATCTTGATCATAGATAATATCTTGATCACATGGAGGATAAGCATGGATAGTGCGGTATTAGATATGGATAGGGTAAGTGGGGATGTATTGATATTCATTGGATTAGGGAGTAAGAGGTGGTGATGTGGGTTCACTAGGAGATGTTGGAGGATCAATGATGGAATTGATGTAGATGGGTTCACCATGAGATGGTAAAGGATTTGGGATGGGATTAGATGGGATGTTTGGATTTTGATTAGGATGGGTGGTTGGTGTTTCCGCATGCTTTGGACTAGGCTCTTAACATAGCTATTGGGTTTCTTAGATGGATGTGATAGGTTCTTGGATGGGATCAATAATCTTTGGATGTTTGACAACATGGCTACATGATGGGGTTTGATTTGGACTTATGGTAGGAGACTCTTCAATGAAATAGATAGACATAGGAGTGGATGATGGTGTTGGAGTGGTAGACATGTTATTAGGACATTCTTTGTTAGGCTCAAGGATAGGAATTTGAGTACACGATGTTCTTAGATTCCTTGCTAATAGTCCTTGGGTCAAATCCTTCATGGCTTCATGGGTTGATGGACTAGGATATGCATATAGTTGATGGACAATGATGGAAGATGTTGTGGGGTTAGGATTAGGATCGAGTGAATGGACACTACAACAAATCCTGTGATTAGCTCCATTTTTTTCTTCCACCCATTGTTTTAATGTATTTTTCTCCATTTTTTTTGAAAAAGTCAGCGGCTATTTATTGGATGGCGCTGTTTTTGGCATTTTTTGCGCTGACCAGAACAAGTCGATGCTAAATTAGGTGCCAATTATTCCTAATTTATCTCTTAATGTAGTGCCTAATTTTAGCACCTGTGTTAACGCCTTATTTAACGCCTTATGTAGTGCCCAATTTAGCGCCTGATGTAGTGCCTATTTTAGCACCTGATTTATGGTTACTGGGTTTAGGAGTATTATTTAGGGTTTAGGGGTTTATGGTTTTGGGATTAGGGGTTAAGGTTTAGAGGTTTAGGGTTTAGAGTTTACCAAGAGATAGAGGACTAATAGGGAGATATAGAGGAGACCGAGGGAGAGATAGGGAGATAGAGATGAGAGACATGGCCAGAGACATAGGAGAGAGATTGAGAGGTAGAGGGACAAAGGCGATAGGGAGAGAGGGGAGAGATAGGGAGATAGAGGTTTAGGGTTTAGGGGTTTCTCAATTTTTAAGGGGTTAGGGGTTAGGGAGTTTATTGTTTAGTGGGTTAGGGGTTTAGGTTTAGAGGTTTAGGGTTTAGGGTTTATAGAGAGAGAGGAATGATAGGGAGATATAGAGGAGACTGTGGAGAGAGATAGGGAGATAGAGAGTGAGGCACATGCACATGGTCAGGGACATAGGGAGAGAGACTGAGAGGTAGAGGGATGATAGAGATAGGGAGATAGGGGATAGATAGGGAGATAGAGGTTTAGATCAGTTGCTTGGATTTAGGGTTTAGGGTTGCTTAGGTTTGGAGAGAGAGAGAGAGAGAGGAGAGAGAGAGAGAGAGAGAGAGAGAGACGAGAGAGAGAGAGAGAGAGAGAGAGAGAGAGAGAGAGAGAGAGAGAGAGGAGAGAGAGAGCGAGAGAGAGAGAGAGAGAGAGAGAGAGAGAGAGAGAGAGAGAGAGAGAGAGAGAGAGAGAGAGAGACGAGAGGAGAGAGAGAGAGAAGAGAGAGAGAGAGAGAGAGAGTGAGAGAGAGAGAGAGAGAGAGAGAGAGAGAGAGAGAGAGAGAGAGAGAGGAGAGAGAGAGAGAGAGAGAGAGAGAGAGAGAGAGAGAGAGAGAGAGAGAGAGAGAGAGAGAGAGAGAGAGAGAGAGGAGCATTATTTAGGTTTTATGGTTTAGGGTTTAGTGTTTAGAGAGATGACCAATAGATGGGAGATATAGAGAGTGAGGTACATGGCCAGACAGTCGGAAGAGATTATAGGGATATATATGGAGAGTGAGGGACAAGGCCAGCGACACAGGGAGAGAGATTAAGAGGTAGAGGAATGATAGAGATAGAGAGATAGGGAGATAGAGGTTTAGGGTTGCTTGGGTTTAGTGTTTAGGGTTTTGGGGTTTAGGATTTAGGGGTTTAGGGTTTCTCAGGTTTAGGGTTTATGGGTTAGGGGTTAGGGGCATTATTTAGGGTTTATATATGTTTTAGGGGTTAGGGTTTAGGGTTTAGGGGAATTATTTAAGGTTTAGAGGTTTAGGTTTCCTAGATTTAGGGTTTAGGAGCATTATTTAGGGTTTATGGTTGCATGTCAAAAGAAGACCTCTCTCTCTAAATCCCTCAACCCTAAATAATGCCCCTAATCCCTAACCTCTAAACCCTAAACTTGAGCAACCCTAAACCTCTATCTCCATATCTCTCCCTCTATCTCCCTATCTCTCCCTTATCTCCCTCTCTCTAGCTATCATCCCTCCTCTACCTCTCAATCTCTCTCCCTATCTCTTTAGACATCTCACTCACTCTCTATCTCCCTATCTCTCGCTCTGTCTCCTCTATCTCTCCCAATCTATCTCCTCTCTCTCTACCTATCTATCTCTCCCTATCTCTTGCCTTTCTCTCTATCTCCCTATTTCTCTAGACATCTCTCTAGTGATCACTCTCTATCTCCCTATCTCTCCCCTCTGTCTCCTCTATTATTCTCTCCCTATCTATCTCCTCTCTATCTCTCTCTACCTAGCTATCTCTCCTTATCTCTCTATCTCTTGCCTCTCTCCCCCCTATCATTCCTATATCTTCCTATCTCTCCCTTATCGATGAAGGAATTAATGAACCAAGAAAACTTATAGGACTCTCTCTCTCTCTCTTCGTCTTTGTCTCTATCTATCTCCCTTATCAATAAAGCAAATGGAAACAAGAAAAACTAGGATATGAAAAGAGGGATGAGGATATAAATTGGCAGCCGGATGAAATGGAAACAAGTTGATCGATAAAACTAAAGTTCATTGGATGGGAAGAATGATGAGAGGAGAGGTGGAAACTAGTAAAATAGGGAAAAATTGGTGGATCTAAAGGGAAATTGGAAGGAAAAGGAAAGATAGTAAAAGGATTTAACTAGCTAGGAGCTGGTAGATAATATATAGGTCAGAGAGAGAGAGACAAAGACAAAAGAGTTGCTTGGGGTTAGTGGTTAGGGTTTAGGGGCATTATTTTTCGTTTATGAGTTTAGAATTGCTCAAGTTTAGGGGTTTAGAGTTTACTAGGGTTTAGGGTTTATGGTTTAGCGGCATTATTTAAGGTTTAGGGTTTAGAGTTTACTAGGGTTTAGGGTTTATGGTTTAGCAGCATTATTTAGGGTTTAGGGTTTATGGTATATGGGTTAAGGTTTAGAGGTTTAGGGTTTAGTGTTTAGAGAGAGAGGAGCAATAGGGAGATATAGAGAGTGAGGGGACATGGCCAGAGACATAGGGGGAGATATTGAGAGGTAGAGGAATGATAGAGATAGGGCTAGATAGGGAGATAGGGAGATAGAGGTTTAGGGTTGCTTGGGTTTAGTGTTTAGGGTTTAAGGGTTTGCGGTTTAAGATTTAGGGGTTTAGGGTTTCTCATGTTTAGGCTTTATGGCGGGTCAGGGCCGGGTTAGGGCTTAGGGACATTATTTAGGGTTTATGGTTTAGGGGGTTAGGGGTCAGGGTTTAGGGTTATTAGGGGCATTATCAGGGTTTACAAATCTTCAAGGATCTAGATAGTGTGGCTATACATATTGCTACACATGTTGGTGGCTAGTTAGACACATGGAACATCAACAACCACATGTTATGCTTCCATACACGTGTGCCACCTAATGACATTTGTACTGCAAAACATGATCATATAATTGGCATTGTATGCATCTGACACATGGTCATGATGTCCCACGTATGCCACAATATGCCACAATGATCTACTAGTTGGCAACATACAAGTTTGAGTACATTTGTTCTCATCTCATCCATATAAGAAATGCACCATACAATATGTTGGATATTTGTCAACATCTACATGTAGAATAACTGATGGTATTCTTGAACAAATGCCTACTTTGTACATTTTGTAGAGTAAAAGCGAGGTATATATAACAAATTTCATCTTACCTCTGTGTGTATTTCCTTTGTTCATTTTGAATAGAAGTGACATATATGTTAGAACTCTTCTATATTTGAATGTGTTTTGTTTACATATCTATTTTCCTTTATGTATTCTATGATCTTATTAATTACATTAATAGATAATATAGGATTGTCCCTCACTAGTTCACCTTGGGAATTAGATGAAATAACATCTGAAGTTGACTATAAATTAACAACATGGTGAGCATTTTGTTGATTTTCTTGCTTATTTTCACCCTTTTGAAAACTAAATTTTCCTATTGAAAATTTGAAGGATGAGATCGATATTTAAGTGCATTAGACTTAAGAATTTGATAGTGTATCAAAATCATCATTAGGAATTTGATAGTGTATCTTTGTTAACAAAGTTTGAAATCCAATAACATAATCATGATTGCACTCATTATCTGATCCTTGTTTGATTCTCTCTCCTATTCCTAATTCAATCTATCCTAATAGTGAAGGAAAATAAATACATGGGCAACCCATAGAGAAATTTGTCATCAATTTTGTTCCTCAAAATTGTCTCATGATATGGTGAAGGAAAAATTACCAAAGATAAATTGTGATCATTATTCATCGACCCAAAAACTAATGCACTGTTAGAAATGTAGACACCTAAATCTTACCATGGCCTAAACATCACGGCAGATCTATCCCACATCTCCTCTTACAATGTTAATTAAATAAATCGTATTTATTTAATTAACCACTTTGGATCATTCCTCCTAATATCAGTTTAATAAGTCACACTATTTAATTAATAAATCTAACCGTTCTTCTGACATTAATTAAATATTAACCCTTCCTCTAAAGTCTCATCCTTAATTAATAAATCCACATTTATTTAATTAAATAAATCACCCCAACATTCCCCCACAACTAAATAAATACATACATATCATGGCCATTGTGAAACAATCTTGACTATTTTTGACTATATGAGTGTTTTTGTTTATTATTGCTATCTTGCAAGTTAATTGATATCTTTTGTGGTTATGCGGGAACAAGACGAATGAAATATGGCACATACTACATTCCTGCAGAGCATAAAAGAATAGTTTCCAGCTTGGCGGTAGGAAGCGGTTGATATGAAGAAGCTATCACTACCCTGTGGACGATTCATCTCACACTTGCGGCTTGGCAGTGTTCATCTCACGCCTTGGCAATGTTAGTCTCTTCCTGCAGTCTCATGGAGGTTTGAAAAGTAACCGGGGGCATTGTGATAATAACACTTACCACGTACTCACAAGGGTTTCAACCAATGCCTGCGATAGAGCGGCAGAGGAGAATGTAATGGGTTTTCACCCCACTGTCTTGCGACGGTCATTCATAACATTTGCGGTTGGACGGTAAACAGAAGGACATCAGGTAATAATTTCTCGTGGTCTCGTAGGGGTCAATCTAAGCATTTGTGATCTGGTGGTAAAGGATGAAATAGAAGTGTAGTGGCTATAAGCCACCACTATCCACGACGGTCATTCATAACATTTGTGGGTGGGCGGTTAACAAAAGGACATCAGGTAATAATCTCTGCCAGTCACCGCAGGGGTCAATCTAAGCATTTGCGGTCTGGCGGTAAAGGATGAAATAGAAGTGGTAGTGCTGTAAGCCTCCGCTATCCTGCAACTAGTCTGGGCGAGCCTTGTGGTGACACGGTAAAAGAAATAAATGGCAAGCACATTCAATGCAGGGTTGCGGTTATCGAGAATTGCTGTCAAATCTTGAGAAAGGAATTGAATGCTGAGATTTCATGATCTCGTGGCACGAACCAGAGTAATGGTAATATAATGAACTCCTTGGCTGAATAAGATTAGAAGATTTCTTGGCATTTGCTCATTTCAGAGAATTCAGATGTAACTTGGAGAAGGTGCAACTCAGCTCAGTGTGTTTTCTGTAAACTGCAATTGACTAGGTAAGTTCATTCCTAACTCTCTGATTAGAAGTTGGCATATATTTCACTTCTATTTTCTAGTTGCTAGTACTAGGGGTTCTTTGTAATTACATCTTTTGTAAATATAAAATTTCTCTTTTAAAAAAAGGCTGCAGCTAAGCTTTTGTGTTATATAGTAGGGGGGTTGTAGTCTGTTCTATCTTTGCTACTTGCAAAGTTCCCCAATTTGACTGTGATGCTGACCGAAGATACAAATCCTGTTCTTATCCATTCTTGAATGGGTTTATTTTTAATTTTAAATACTATTATTTTATTCCTATGTCTACCTACATTAATTAGCCATGTCAAGTTCTATTTGCTCTTTGACTCTATTTTTTAGTTACTGGTACAGTAAGTTGAATTTTGAAAAACCCTAGCCTGTTCAAGTCATTAAACATGGCACCCAAGAGGTCTGAGTCTGCCAGTAAATGTGATGAGCCTGTAGTTCCCAATAAAAGACCACTTCAACAATTTCCTTCTAGAAGTATTGCCTCGATCCATAGACAAGGGTCCAAAGAAAATGTTCATAGATGTAGCAGAAGGGTGTCGGATGCTACAATCCCTATCTCTGGGTGGGATTTGTTTTGTATTTTTATGCAAAAAGGGATGCAAGGGACCAGTGGGAAATCCATGGAAATTGGATTTGGGAAAGTTGGTGGTGCCTGCTGTATTTGTGGATGTGGAATTGATTAGGGCACTAGGGCAATTTTACATCCTACCACTAAAACAGTCAGAATGCCAAATGGATTGCCATTGGTGATAGTAATTAGGAATGCAATTGTTGACTGTTTTATGTTGAACAAGCAAGCTCTCACTCAAGTGGATTTCCAGAGATTTGAACAAGATTACACAAGCCTAAAGAAAACACTTAGGAGAGATGAATTGCCAATATATATGAGAAGGGGGGCCAATAACAGAAAATTGAGATTCCATCAAACGCTATTGAGCTTTCCCTGTGGAAGAATTTGTTGTATATTTCAAGAGAACCTATTTTGCATTGTGCCAGGTCTTGGGAATTGATGCACAAGGAAGAATGCCAACTAGCCTAATGATGATGGCTATGAAAATACAACATCTAGAGGTGAACACTGAATATGAATTCGCATCTCATATTGAGAAAAAATTGCATGAAGGATTCTTGTGTGTGAAGGAGAACAAGCAACCCTTAGATTTCAAATTCTATTCTTTATTGTGTCACTTGATTTTGTATCAGAATAGAGGGAGATGGTCAAGCAAAATGGATCTGAGTATGGTTGATGAGAAAGGACAAAGATTGTCGACTCAGTTTTGGTGTTATAAGTGGGATTCCTGTTGTCAGAATAGTGACTACATTATATTTCATGATTTGTTTGTTGTCAAGATATTGAATTCTCTTGGTATCTGGTTTCCTAGGTTGACTAAGGAAGTCAGGGTAATGTTGAGGCCGCTTGCACACAAACCAGAGCAGGGCCACAACCATAATTTTGCTGATTGGTTTTTTTTATGTTAGATCATACTATAATTAGAGTGTATGGTTGCTCCCAACCACCTCACATATTGCCAAAATTTGTATTAGATAGAATTGTATTCATGGAGTTTATGTGGCAAATGATGTGGATGGAAAAGGAGGTAATGAAAAGACAAAAGAAAGGTACATTTCTACCTAATGCTACAATTTTTGGTGATTGGTCTATTGGCTCTGACACTCTTAAAAATTTGCAAGCCTTTTTAAAGGTGAAATATTCTTTGAAATTGGGTACTGAGAGGAATTGTGACCCTGAGGGTCATATGAATCTTGTGAGACAATCAATTCTGACTAAAATGCTTGTATCCCATCAGGCCCTGTTTGATGAGGATGTGATAAGAAATCTTGTCACTTTTGATGAGGTATACAGTAGGAAGAGAAAATGGGATATCTTGAAAAATATTGAAGATGAAAAGAAAAAGTAGAATCCCCTATTTCTTGGATTCTTTGTTGAAGAAAAAGACCCTCTGAAGAGAATTGATGCAATCATTGATATTTTTGAAAGTATTTATGGTAAATTTGAGAAGAAGCCTCCTAAGGCTACTAAACTTCCAGTGAAAAGGTCTGCAGGGATTGAGATTCATGAGTCTGCTCTTGATGTTATGTCAGTGCAAGATCCACAGGTCCCAGAATCACCACCAACAAAGAAGCAGAGGAGAGAAGAGGTATCTCCACTTGTCACCTATGAAATGACTAAAGAGGTGGGGGATACTAATGAGGTGGCTAACATCTTGAGGCACATGGGAGATGAGCAAGAGGTTGATCAGCCATTGGTTGGTCAACCCACTGATGCACATAAGCCTGAGGCTAGGAAGGGTGAGCAAACCCAAGCTAAACCAGAGTTGGAGGAGGATGAAAGGATTATAGCATCCATGAGGTTCATAGAAGATGATGACTTCATCAAAACTCTAGAGTTTAAGGATTTTTGGCTGAAAATGAAAATGAAAGAATATAATGAAAAAGTTGTAATAAATAAAATGGGTGCTGATGAAACACAACATGATCAAATCATTACACAAACTTTCAAACAATTGAAAGTAGATGAAATTGATGTCAGTCCAGAGGAGGCAAGACAAATGGTGTTGAAAAGTAATATGCTCATCATCCCTGGCCGTAAATTAAAAAATGTATTTTTGCTTGACCAAGTTAGAAGTCAGGATGATCCACAACTTGTTTTAGAATTTGATTATGAAGATGGCATAAGTGGATGTGGTTTTAATCCAAAGACAGAGACCCTTGCAATCTGGACTACTCCGAAGAATACAAGAAAACCAAGATTGCTTGATATTGTTCAAGAAATGAGGGGTACAACTGTGGTAAAGACTTTACAAGATACATCAGCAATAGAAGTAGCTGCTCTCAATGTTCATATTGCTATGTTTACTCATGATGTTGTGAAGAGGTTAGAACAAAGGCTAACAAATTATGAGCAAACTCAAAAAGTAATGAATGATGAAGTAAACAAATTGTATTTTGAAAATGTGAAATTAAAGAAACAATTGCAAGCTGTGAATTCTTCTCAAGGTCAAGCCATTGTACCCTATCAGCCCCCTGTGCCACAAATAGCCAGTGATATCACAATGTCTACTGAAGAATTTAATGCAACAAGATTGAAATTTGAAAAGGAAATTGAAAGTTTGAATAAACAAAATGAAATGACAAAGAATGAGGCAAAGATGAAAGTTTTTGAAATTTTTGAGAAAATTTTGGAGCATAGAGTAAAATTGGTTGTGGATAAGCTTGGGAGTGTGCATGATTGCTACTCTTCTTTATCTCAGTCCATTGAGAAATTGAAGATAAACTTTTCTGTTTTGGATTTGTTGTTTAAAAAATGGCAACCCTATCATCACAATTTGGTTACGATGTGCTTAGTAGTGCAAAGGAATCTTGATGCCCATATAGCTTTGAAGCCCATTGAGAAAATAGTCAAAATGATCATTGATGAATACTAGTATGTGAATGGGAAAATCCAGAAGATGCAAGAAAAGGTTGAATCTTTTACTACGTTCAAGCATAAATTTATTCCTTTCATACTGACAGAAGAAGAGAAAATCAAAAGTCTTGACACATGGAAGATGGAATTTGGCCAAATAGTATTCCAAGTTATGGAATTTTTGAAGAAGGATGGAGATGTCAGCATTCTTAGTTTCAACATGATATTGGACCGAGTAATTGCGTTGGATGCTGGGTATGCAAAATTTTTGATGGATGTCAGAGCTTTGCTTGATAAAAGATGGAAAGATCACTAAGAGAACTTGCTTCAGATTCAGGCTTACCAATGGCCTGGTGATTTTACAATATATAAATGGGAGGAGAAATATCTTAGAGATAAATCATCAGGAGCACAAGTTCAGGTGCAAAAGAGCAATGAGCCATATGATGGCATTAAATAGCACCACCACATCTTGAACACTCTCTTTTTGTCTCTTTATGTTTTCTTCATGTTTTCAAAATGTATTCAAATATATTTGAAAATCTAAATTGGACTTATAAAAGACAAATATTGTAATATCAAGGGTTAGGAATACAAAGATCCATTTTGAATGTGAAAGGTCTGAAGCTTGTTGCTTCCTTTATAAAAGGAAACCAAGACCTTATGGCTCGGAATCTATCTGGGATTTTGATTTTTTGAAAGAGACATTGCATTGTCTGTACTTTGAAGCAAATCAATATAAAAGTTACTATTCTCTGGTGGTCAACTTTTGGTTATCATTTGTTTGTTTATTAGATTGCTAATAATTTATCTGGTTGTCTCCAATTTACTTTTTCTTTGTTATTCAAATCAAAAGAGACCCCTGCATTCACATTACAAAAGAGGATAGGTGATATTTATCAAACTAAAATTATAAAGTAATAAGTTATATCTCAAAAGATGTTTATATTATTTAAAAATGAAGGAAGGATATTCTATTGTAGAACATTTTGACACCTTTAATATGATTTTGAGTCAAATAGGTTCAATAAATGTTAAACTTGATGAGGAAGACAAATGTATCTTCTCACTTTTTTCTCTACCCAAAAATTAGGAGAACATAATGCTTGTTATAAATGGTAGTGTTTCAAAGGTGACTATGGAATCCTTTATTGTTACAATGCTCAATGGAGATATGAGGAGAAAGTTCAATGATGAAGGTTCTAAGGATGCCTTGTATGTTCCGCAAAGGCCCAAGGACAAAAGTGGATCTAAAGGGGAATGGTATAAATATCAATCCAAGTCAAGAGGAAAATCTAGAATCCCTAGGAAGATAAGAGTAAAGTTTTGGAAATATGGAAAAAGAGGACAGGTGAAGAAGGAATGCAAAAAATCAGTTAATCACTGCCACAATCTCATGATCATTATTCTAGTAGAAAATCCTAGCTTTCATTCTTTTTTCATAATGCATTAGCTAAAAAGATCAAATAAGTTTTGTATTTCTTGTCAACTATTTCATTTCTCTATCTTAATTACTTAATATCTCAATATTTTATTCTACTCTCAACTTCTTGTACTTTAAAGTTTAATTAAATATAAGATTGGACTTAAATCTTCTATTATAGGGTATGATTTATTTCCCTACATTTTTTTGAATTCACAATTTCCATGCCTATGTTTAGGATAAAAAAAGATTGATTTTTTATTTTGAGATTTTTGTGGTTTGCATTTGTTGGAAACAACCCAATGCCTTTAATTTTGAATTCCTAAGAAACATCTAGGATCCTTATGTCCCCTTCAACAAAGTACTAGGTCAAACCCTCACCTTGCAAACATGACTACCTCTTTCTCCTACTTCCTATGATGATCACATGTTGCATTCTAATGATGAAAAAGAATATTATGATCATGATGTCTTTATTAAAAGTGTTGAAAATGAATAGAAACATGAGATCGTTGATAAATTGAAATATTTGTGCAATCAATTAGCTAATATAGATGATAATATGTCCACTTCATTTTTCATTGATGGTCTTACTCAAGTACTTATCACAAGATAACATGGCATAGATACAATTAAGGATATATATGAAAAATAATTAAAGATAAACAAATTCCTCATGTGGCAGGCACTGGTCTTTCTCTTTTGAAAATCATTCCCCTGTACATATTTTCAAAATCCAAATTTGTTTTTCTGTTTTAGGAGTAGGGTTTAAAGATTTATAGAAAACATTAATCCAAATCATATGCCATATTGGGTTAAGTGAAGTGGATGATTTAATTGATAAAATTACATAAGCTCCTTAATCTGTTCTGAAGTCACCAGCAAACTTGAAAGTAAATTGTCATTGGTGAAATAAGGTAACGCCCACTATTTAAGGAACTTGATGAGCTTATCCTTTGACCTATATCACTTAATACTTCCATCACATAAGGATTATCCATTAACAAGTTATGAAGAACATCAATCAATCCATTTAGTTAACATTATTGCCAACAATTCATACCAAAGATTGAACAATTTAAGGATATTGCAATAGGTAATTTGTCAACAATTGAACAATCCATTTAATTAACATTATTGCCAACAATTTAATCATCCTTTTTTAAACATGGATTGCAAATAATTTTGAAAATTTAGAAGTCTTGTTCATTAACATTACTGTCTGCTATAATGTCATCCAGTGTATCATTGTCAATGTTCATATGTTCTTTCAAGTATTTAATATTATCATCATCCTCATCTTGACCTCCATCATCTTCATCATAATTGAAATCTGACTGTAGACCATCTATATTGTTACCAGATGTATTTGTATCATCATTTTGTATACCATCCATATTGTTGTCTTCCATAACATCATCTAACTCTGGATTGTTGTCTTCTTTGGCTTGAACATAACCATCTTCAACATCATCATGGATGTCAATTTCTTGGATGTTCTCTAATCCCTCTCTCATTTTGTTGGCCATCATTATTTTGCTTAGTATCCACTAATGCATCTTCAAATACATGTCTTAATCTTGGATCATAATGTATGACAAATATCCATTTCAGGTCCAAAATATCTTCATAGAAAAATACCTGCACATGAATGACATACATATATTAGATGTATGGTATAACAATTTTATTGATTAATAAACACATGTATATATTCGCAATAAACTATGAATTAATAGATTAATGATCACTACCGCTTCTTGTTTGAGTTAAAGAAATACCTACTCAAAATAAATTGGTAGAACATAAGGCTCCTTATCCTCCGGTAGGAAACATGAGGAATCTATAGAAAACAATCCACTATGGGTATCATGTCTTCGTGTCCTCTCAAATGCTTCATACCATCTACACTTAAAAATACAACATTTAAAAGAGCGGTAATCCAACTCATTAATTTCTTGTATTTTCCCAACATATTGTAGATTCCCTTCAATTATATTCTTATCTTTTGAGCTTGATCAACTAGATTGCTTGAAGTCAACCATGATGCCACAATCGAAGGATCACCTCTTTACATCTACACTTTCTACATGATAATGTCGACCATATGCCACATTAATGGATATTTCCTCACCTATGAAAGACCATTTATTTCAATGAAAAAAAATATAATGACGAATATTAAAAGTTAATAGTGTCAAAGTTGTAAGGAAACAACATTTTGTAAAATTCCAATTGTACCTTTCTTTCACATCCTCTAGACATGTTGATTTCATCTTCTGTTATGTCTGAATCTATACCTGCATCTTCTATTTGATTTTGAATTTGTTCAGTAACCCATTCTAGTGTGCAATCTTTGCCCAATTACCCAAGTAGATCAGTGGGAAGTGGAGTATTCCTTGGGTTCGATCTCTTAAACTGTCTCCTTGCTTCTAACACTTCTTCTTTCTTTTTATCATACAGATCAATCCATTTGTTCATAAAGTCCGTGTGGTACAGAATGAACTTGTCAAGTATAGCACTTTCGTCTACACCTATTACATGTCAACATGTTTATTTCAAACTCCAAATGTCATGTTGTTAATTTGACAAATAAATTACGGAGTAAATTAATGATTGCAAGAAAAAAACCACACTGATCATGAATTTACTTACTAATTTCTAATTGAACACCATTAGATTGTGGTTTTTCTCCATCAATAATATATGATGCTCATTCTTCATCCCAGAAGCGTGGCCCATCTTCAAAATCCTTACCAAGGAATTCACACAGGAAGAAAAATGCTTCATTCAATACATACCCTTTAGGCATGCAACCCTCTAGATGTGCCTTTTGTCAGACATATCTTTTTAGAGTTTTCATATACCTCTCAAAGAAAAACATCCACCTCGTTGATATGACACCCGCCAATTCAATGTCATCGACTAGGTGTATAAGTAAATGGACTTGTAGGTCCATGAAACTTGTAGGGAGCTCCTTCTCAAATACACATACAATTTCTGCAATTTCCTTCTTCCATTTTGGCACTTCACATTCATGGATCTCCTTGGAGGTCACCCACCTAATATAAGAATAGTAAATTAAGATGAACCTTTAGTCAAAAATTAAAATGCAATATAATATCTCTATATCTCTCACACATTAACCACATACCTTGTAAATGTTGACAATCGACTTATGGCATTCCTTAAGTCAACTGTAAGACAGGAATCCCCCCTAATTGCCAATGGCATGATATGCTATGAAACACATTTATGAAAAGTTCATTAGTAATTTTTTCTCACACAACATAAGGATATCAAAATATATTTAGTACTTAATCAATGTTACTAGTAAATGTTAAATGATGATATATAATACCTTCATAAAATTATGAAAATCATGTGTTTTAAATCCTGTGATATGCCCATCAACTATAAAAGATTTAGCCAATGATGACCCATATCTAGTAGGTGTCCTTATTGAACAGATGACATTTTTTAGTTGGTCTAGCTTTATTTTTTTTTTTCAAAATCCATGGAGCTTCTGCATATGTTTCATTTTCCCTGTTTGGCCGCAAATGTTTTCTATCAATTTTGGTACATGAAAGAGAAATATCTCTCCTCGAAGACAAGGTGTTCTCTTTGCCTGATATATGTTGAAATATAGAATCTAGGACATTTTTGAAGACATGCATAGGATCTAATAGGTGAGATATTAATAGATCCTTCCAGTAAGGGAGCTCATAAAATATGGATTTCTTTTTCATTCCTTCTGGCATATTAACTACTTGTTCTGGTTCTTCAATTGAATCACCCTGATCAAAAAAATCCTCCCAACCTTTCAATTCAGCATCTTCATACTTCTTAAGCCAATCACCTGGACCCATAATCATAGGAGGGCCTCTATTTTTAACTTTTCCATCAAATTGATTCTTCGGGTGATTTCTAAACTTATGATCTAGTGGTAGAAAAACCCTATTGTTTGCGTAAATAAATTTATGTAGATCTTTAGAATACCACCCTTGAAATTGTTTTGCACATCTTGGACATGCAAATACCCCTTTGTTTGAAGCCCTACAATTCAATAAGTAATGTTAATAACATCAAAAAAATAGTATAAAACTAAGTATGAAAGTTGGGATGAAAATAAATTATAAGTGTAAATACGTAAATATTTTATCTTACTAGAACAAACACCAAGTCTTGGGAAATCATGAATAGTCCAATATAGCACATCGTACAACATGAAGGACCTATTTGATGGGGGATGTGATATGTCATACATTCTTATGCCTTTCCATAGCAGTTGCATCTCATCAATAAAAGGCGCAAGATAAACATCCATGTTTTTAACTTGATGTTTTCCTGGAACAATGAGAGTCAGCATAAGGTGCTCCTTTCTAACACTCATCCATGGGGGAATATTGTATACTATCAATTTGACTGGCCAAACACTATAATTTGAGCTTAGGAAAGAGAATGGGCACACTCCAATTGCAAGACCAAACCTGATACTACGGGGTTCATCTTTGAATTTTCTTGGCCATTTTTCCTCTATGTGTTTCATTGCTTTGGAGTCGGCCATAATTCGCATGAATCCATCTTTACTCCTATTCTTTGCATGCTAGTCCATCAATTGTGCAAGTGACTTGCAATGAAACATTCATTGAAGTCTAGGTATAATTGGCATGTGACGTAAAACCTTCTTTGGAACTATAGTACCTTGTACATCTGTGTGATATCTCTTTTCTTTGCATATAGGGAATTCTACCTTGTTTTGATATTCATCTCTGTATAAAATGTAATCATCTTTACATGAATGAATTTGCTTATATTCAATCTGCAACTCAACCAACAACAGACGTGCCTCTCTGCAAGTTGATGGCAACACATTCTCTTCAGGGAATATTTTAGTTTTTAGTGCCCTGTAAGATTTCCAGATTAAATCAATTGAATGTTTGACTTATGATGAACATGTTTGATATGTCAATCTATACTAGGACTATTTATATACAATATATGGTTTTAAAATCCCCTTAAAGAAATATAAACGAAGTTGATGAATGTTTACAAATTATGTACACCAATTAACAATTGCAAAGTAAGAAATAGATTTCAACTCACTTCAGTAGGGTAGTGAATCTTGTCTGACCAACCAAATAGTGACTTGATTTCTAATAATATTAATGTGCATGCCAGTTTTGAGGTTCTACTTGCACCCGATTTGAACACGGGTGTCTTCGCTGCTTGCTTGATGGAGTCTTTTAGGTTGTTATCATCAACATTATGTTGGTGGTAATTACCCCTACTATCATCGTTATTGTCAACCATATGATCATTATTGTCATCATTGTTTTCATCTTCAAAGAAATATGTAAGCATTTCATTCAATCCTTCTTCATACACTGCATTTTCACTATCATGATCATCATCATTAAGGCTAGGTGGCATGTCATCAATGTATACGGATCTCATCAGCTCTTCAAATTTCTCAGTTGGTAGTATTCTCTTCAATAATGCTCTTTTCGCCCTGGTATTGTTTAAAGGATGGTTTGGATCATCCCCTCTAAATCTTAATAACCCAATTAGATCTTGGGTATTAGTATGTGTTTCATCAACATCTTCTACCTATCAACAAACGTAAGCATTATTTAATGTTTGGCAACAATTGGATAAATCATAAATGTATCAATTTCAAAGAAATATAATCAAATATGGCTTTAAAAATAAAAATAACAATTATATGAACATATATACATCAATTGAATAATGGAACATTATTTTATAGACTACCTTTTTTATACAATAATTTAAATAAAACACAATTTTGACAACATAGTTTATAAAACATCATTCCACACTCATTTATTATTCTTTGGTTTTCTGCCCTTAAGAACATCCTTATGGATACCTTGTTCTTCCCTCTTCTTTCGCGCATGAGTGCATTTTAAGAAGGGCCAATCAATCAATAACTCATCCCCAATGGTAAGGTCCATAATAGCCTCAACCATTATCAATCTATCAACCTCCCTTTCCATATCTCCATCTTTATCATTTATAACCTCAACAAATTGACAATTCGGTCTTACAGTAGGGTCCCTTCCCTTACTACTATTTATAAATCCTGTAATATTTGTGTGTGTATGCACATCCATCTATATACATAAGATGACCTCTATTCATTTCTTTTCCACTTTCCAATTGGAGACGATGTGTATACATATTTGAATTTAGACCATATGCTGACATGCTAGGCTTATATTCTGCTAGCCTTCTCCATTCACCATTGTAATATGATGGACCATAATATGGAATTAATCTCCTAGTGATTTGTTCTGAATTGTTTCTATGTTTAGATCTCACATGTACATTTTGGACAATAAAGAGGCCTAGATTCACTCCATGAATATTGGAGGGTCGTATCATGTAGCCGTATCCCCAAAATTGAAACACCTCGTACACTCTAGGTAGTTGTTGATCACTAGGCCAAGCACAATATAGTCGATGATCAAATGTCTCTTTGTAAATTGATTTCAAACTTAGGGGCAAGTCATCATCTCCATCACATTCATTCTCATAGGGTATGTAGTCCACCTTCCCCTTGTCTTTAAGCAAATTATGCATCTTTAAACCGGTTCTTGTTCTGTTGCTTGTTTTCATCAATTCCTTCTTTCGAGCTGGTATATTGGCACATATTTTTGTTAGATGTATCATATGATAAATGATCATTGCCCTCTAGGCTAGAAGTTGGTGATCCAAGAAACTTTAAACCAAGAACTTTATCCTGCAAGTATTCATTAAGAAAAAAATTAGTTATTTAAATAATATAAAACAATGTTTAAATGAAGTATACATGTTATTTATATCAATTTGGAAAATTCCTTACCACAATTCCTATTGGATTTGAATCGATTGTAGGAGGCATACTACCAACTGGAAGATCATCATATATGTAATGTCTTTGTACAATCGCTCATTTGAATTATTTCTTTCCACGACATACATAACATCCACAAACAACAATTTTCTCAAAGTATTCATCCCATGTACTATAGTCTTGACAACCTCTTGTTCAGTGCAATCATTTGTTGTGTCTGTAGGATCCATTGTCATATCCTCTTCCATCCACTGTCGTCTACGTGATTTAACAGTTTTAGGTCCATGTCCATGTACATACATTTTTCATTTTCTAGTTGAATGCTTAGGCTTTGCATTTGCTGCAATCTCCATCTAAAATAATCAACAACATGCATTAATTTATGTCAAGATTGGATAATACATTATAAATTTCAATAATACTGTGAAAAAAGATGGACGTATCACAAAATACCATCAGATCATTTTTTCCTAAGGAAATTGGATACTTGATTTCCCGCTTCATCTGTTGTGTCCTCATTTGATATGACACGATTTGTTGCCATGGCCTCGTTTGGCCCCTATAATACACAACATAGTAAATAATGTTTAGTACACCAATTATATCATTTCAACGAATATGCTATTCAACACAAAACCTCACTTTAGTCATATATTTGACATATTGATATCATGTTTTGGCCATCCTAATTTTCAAACTTTTCCCTCGATCATAGAATCACATTTAATCACCATTCCTGTGCATTTTCAACCAATAAGTTTGACCTCAGAGGCCTCGTGGACAAAAAAATGACTTTATCTCCTCTATGTTGTAGCATTTGTGAATTCATAAACACCTTCCTCCTTTGGTTGAGGTTTCTTCTCTTCTTACCTCTATTGAAACTACAGATTCCATTGTCATATCTATTTCCACACACTTTCCTCTCTGCGATTGAGTAGTTCTACACCGTCCACGTCCTCTCTCCATGGCCTCCTCTGGATCCTGTAATACACAACAATGACAATAGTCACATAACAGTTGTGCACCTAGAGAATATTCTTGAATTTATCTTGTTAATACACTCGCTTTTCATTAAGACGCACTATGAAAAATGAAATAGGACATTGCAACATTTTGCTCTTCAAAAAAAGTTTACACGTAGAATCTTGACAACTAGAGCTCAAATCTTATGATTACAAGATGACTACAAATTCACATCAAAAAGACATTTATTTCATATTTGACTCCCCTTTTTGTTTTATGGGTCATTTTAAGGCAATCTATATCTCTCCAAGTGGCCATAAAACCCTCAAAATAGTCTTAAAGAGTCTTTGGCACCAAAATTTTAAATTCTTGATGGAGGGAAGGATAATTTGGATGTTAATTTTGAAATCACGTCGTTAGATCTTTGTTAGGTTAATCCTAGCCATTGGATATTCTTTAATTATAGGGACTTTATGTTATATTTCACCATTACCTTTAACTCCAAAATTAATGGTTTCCTTTGAAAAGAAAACCCTCCATTAGCTATCATAACCCCAAATATCTGTTGAAGTAAACTTAAACATTATGTGCAATTGTCATTGCTCATATTAAGCACCTACCTCCCTTCTTAGTGGTCCCACATGTGTGATGTATGTGAATGTGTCATATGGTACCTGTGCTACATGTTTAAAGTTTGAATTTTGTTCATATTGTTGGAAAAAGGCCCAAAAAGACCTTTGATTTTTGAGTTTTATACTCTATAACATGCATCTCCTTGATCTTTTCATCTAATCTATGACATGTCTTTGCATTTCAATAAGATCAATTCTTGAAAAATGACAATCCAGAGGTTAAAGAGACAAGTTGATACCTTATCTAAGTTGTCATGTTCTTGAAACCTTGTCACTATAAAGAGGAGATATCTAGAGAGTAATGTCACAAGGACATAACCAAGGCATGCACTATAATGAGCCATAGGGACAACTTACTACACCATCCAAAACTCCATTTGAACTAGATACTATCAATAATTCACATTGTTGGGGACTGTCATGAAGAAAACACCATGCATAGGACTGTCATAGTCAAAGTGGAGAGGATTGTCTAGTCATTGTATGACTGTCATAATAGCTAGTGGGTTAGTTACCATGCTTCAACCTAAAATAGGTTAATGAGAACATAGAAATGAAAATCACAATACCGTAGGCACACTCCATAAGCTGCCAATATAGTCCCAATATCATGTCATCATGATAGTAAGAGAAGAGTTGTTTGGTTTTTCCAAAGCCATATCACTTGCATAAGGATTGTCATCAACCATCTGTGTAAGGTCGTGAAAGAGTGAGTCATTATTGAGCTAATCATAAGAGAAGCATGAAGTCAAAATGATATCATGGAAACAACATATAGTTACTTATTATAAGGACAATTCAAATTTGGTGAGGTTACGTATTTATCAACTTCCAAGCAAAATACATCATTTTGCACTGATTGGCGCTAAATTAGGCACACTTTGTGCCACCTTTGGCACCCCAAATAGATTACATTTTGGCCTAAAAGTCAGCAATAACTGCTCTGACTATAGTGCCGACTACTAGATCAAAAAAAATTTACAAAATTCTCGCCTGCACGTACCCCAAAACAAAAAAAATAAAACAAAACTTTATTGATTTTTGGTGTTCATTTTTTGTTTGGAGATCTAGCATTTGGGTTGGAGATCCCGCCTGAATTATATGAGAAATTTGATAATTACAGGAGAAAAACGTCACGTGAAGAGAGGAGAAAAAAGGGAAAAACAAGCAAGTAGATGAGAAATTCGATTTAGTTTGCGACACCATAGGTAAGGTTACATTTACAATAAAAAAAAATTGTTCCCAAATATATATATTTTTTTATTAAATGGAGAGGATTGTGAAGAAATGGTTGTGAATATTGTTTTGTTTATAGGTGAATCATTCAAGTCTCATGTGATTGCAAATGAGGAGGGTAAAATTGTAGACATTGCATTATTTCCTCTACATCCGAGAGTAGTGAACACATTTTTCAAACCCCAATGCCCAGGTTCGCTTATCATTACCATCAATACCTTTCTCTGAAGACAACTTTCTCACTTCCTTCCTAAAAAAGTAGTCGAGTGCTTTAAGACAAGTCGATTGTGAGCAAACTAAAACAGAGGTTGGTCAAGACAATACGAGCAGATAGGGCTTTTGAGATGAGGGTGAGCAAACTAAAATTAGGCCGGGAACTATAGATTCGCTTCCGAGGCACCAATTGATTCATAGGAAAACAACTTCATGATTTGCTCTACAAAGTAAAGATCAAAAACCTTGAGGAATACAGAAAAACTAGACGAAAACTGTTATACCTGGTAGTGTGTACTTCGTTTGCCTCCACAGACTAAACAAAAATAATTTTCCCTAGGTCCTCAAAATGTCAAGCAATAGAGTGAAGAGAGCAAAGGGAGCAGACTCTGGCCACAATGAGGTAATTCATTGTCAATTTATAGATTTGTAAATGTTTCCATTGTTTCTTTGATTTTTTAGTTTTTAGTTTTTTATTTGTAAATTTAAAAGAAGAAATTTATTATATATATATAGGAACATGAGATTGACAAAGATAAAGAGGCATTGGCTTCCATATTGGGGGTAGAGGTAGTGAACAAATTGGATGGTGTGGACTTGACAATGCTTGCCAGATACATAGAAAAATGATCTGGTAAAGCCCCTGAAACATTACAACCAAATCAACAGTGTCAAAGGGAATCAATAGATTCCCCAACCAGTCATGGATCGAGCAAAAGATCCAGGAGGAAATCAATAACAATAACCTCTAAGAATGTGGAAAAGGGAACAGAGGCTTCCAATGTCCCACCCACTCCTGGGACACAGACTTCTTTGACCACCATGCCATGTTTTACATCTTGCATTGGTACCTACAATACCAGGATAGAATACGATGTGGTTTCAGGGGACGTCTGAATGACAGATGCTAGAAAAATATTTGTGAATAGTTTGAAGGAATCATGCCTTCAATGGTTCAAAGACCATCTACATTTGCCATTCTCAAAGATACCCATGCACCTGCAAAAAGCAGTTATCTAAGACATGGAGACTGAATTTGGCATAGGTTGGTCTGTAAAGAAGAAAAAGCTACAAATGTCTCAAAACTGCAAGAGATTTCGGTGCAACCAAACAAAGAAGATAAAAAAACTCCCTCTCGAGCCAAGGCTCAAAAAAATGCCAATTGATGTAAGTTTGAAAGTATGGAAAGAGCTTGTAAAAGCATACGAGAAGTCTGATGCATGGAGGAAGTCCAATGAGGAGAGTACACAGGTATTTGAATTTGCTCATAAGATTATATCAAATTTATTAAATGATTTTTAAATTTTATTTGTGCATAGTTAAATTGAATTAGTATATGTTTCAGGACAAGTCCTCCAAGGCTAGGCTTGACAAACTTTGTGCCACACATCACAGTGGCCAGAAAGGTTTACAAGCCTTGATTTGTACATTTGTAAGTATATTTAATAAGTTAAATGATTTTTTTTTATTTCCTAGGAAAAAGTAAATGATTGCATATTAATTAGTTCAACTAGTCCATGTGCCATGTTTTGACAGGAGGAGAAATATGGCTGGCATCCAAGCCAATTTGAAAAGGAAATGTTATAAAGCAAAAAGTGGACCGATTTTGTAATCTGGATGGAGAACGAGGTATCAATAGTTGACTTTCAATAACTTAGTTGGATATTGTTGTGTTAATATATCAATTTGAATTTCTTGTGTTGAGTTGTTTATTGATGCGTATGATGAGTTCTAAAGTGCTTCTCTATTGGCCCTAGTGCCCTTAAATGTAAGATTTCTCTTAGATGACAAATGATTACAATAATATCTTTGGGGACCCTTCTTGGTGCCATTAGGATCATAATGAGTATACTACTCTTGTGCTTGCTTACAAAAAGTGGTTGCAATTAACCTAATCTTGTGGTCATTATCCACAACATTTTGTGTGTGCCATGCTATCTCATATGCTTAAGTTTAATGGGCTAATAATGAACAGAAAACCCTTATTTTCCTGCCTCCAACTAATGGACTTGTTGGAACCTAAAATTTCCTACCATTTTTTACAAAAAAATTAGGTTCCCATGATAAAAACTCTGACTGCAGCACTCAGAAATGCACCTGTACAATATACTCCAGTGGCCTACTTTGAAGGGTTATAACTTGAAGCCTATTCATTTTTATGCCAAACCACTTGGTAGGCATACTTATTTGTCATATGTGAGTGTACATTCTTGAATTCAGCTTCCCACGATCAGATTGGACAAGGTTTTGCAGTGCCAAGTTAAAGGGTTCTGGTGGTATCCGGTGGTACCCACCTAGGGTTAGGGTTTTAAGTCAAGTCTGCAAGCCTATATTTTTATTCCTTTAAACCCCTAAGGCCTTAAGTTTTCTTGTCCTTTGGCCTCTTGCATTTTATCTTTTAAAACTACATTGACTTCCTGTATTAAAGGCCAATTGTCTTGAGGTCTTCTTAGAGGGGTGATATGTGACTAGGGTATGAAGACTAGGACTTTGTATGTAATCTTAAGCCCTCCTTTTGGATTTGTTGGAAGCCTTCTTCACTGATACATAAGGACTGTCAAGACTCCTATGATAGTGTATTAGAGAGGCATTGAAATCACAAAGGAGATAAATGTTATTAGTCCATCACCCAATGGAGAAGGGATTGTCATAAAGAGCATGACAGTGTTACCTTGTCATAGTCACAAAGGGGCTAGTCTTTGTGGTGGTAATTAAAGTCACTAAGTTTACATCCACCTTCCTAGGGTCTGGAAAAATGCCTAAAGTTGAATATGCTTATTTTAAAGATCTTGCCATGAGTATTTTCCATGTTTTTACAAATGGAGACCTCCCCAATCCTCATCTCAAGTTTCAAATGCACAATGAAATAATGGAGGACAATCATAACTGTCATAATAGTACATTAGCATTTTTTGTCTCAAGGTGGCCCCTTGAGACTGCCAAGGGGATGGATATAGAGTTGGGATTATGGTTTTTGTTTAAACGCCTTATGTCATTGACCTAATATTTATTTGTGGCAAGGATCCCAATAGTCTAAAGATTACAAATTGTTGTCAAGAAAGGGCTGTCATAGTTAAGTGTGGTACAGTGATACAATTTCATCTTGGTTGAGTATTGTATAAATCTCAAGCTATTTAGAATGCATGGGGTATTAGGGTGTGGTATCACTATATAGGTAACCATGAAGTGATTTCTTCAACCCAATCTTGGCCTATATAGTACCCAGTGTGAAGAGAAAGATAGTGTTGTCCAAGAACCTTGTTACGGTCACAAATGAGGGCAGTCTTAGCTATTGTAACCATAGTTGGAATCCCTTGTTGTTACCATAACATACGTGACCTAAAACCATGACTCTACGAGTATGAGTTGTTTGAAGGTCAAATTCCACAACCTTTTCCACCATCCTCTTACCTGTGTCAAAATGGGAGCTTTGGAATAGGGTATGGACATCCATCAATACATAAAGGATAGAGGAATTTTGTCAGATGTTGTAGTTGCAACCGCCCTATTAGACATGTATGCAAAATGTGGAAGCATAGACAAGGCACGTGAACTGTTTGACATAATGCCTCAAAGAAATGTGGTCTCATGGACTGCAATGACTACAGGATATGCACAAGATGGATTTGTTGAAAAGGCTTCAGAAATTTTAAAGCAAATGCAATCGGCTGGTGTAAAGCCAAATTCCACAACCTTTGCCACCATCTTCCCTGCCTGTGTCAAAATGGGAGCTTTGGAATAGGGTATGGACATCCATCAATACATAAAGGATAGAGGAATTTTGTCAAATGTTGTAGTTGCGACTGCCCTGTTAGACATGTATGCAAAATGTGGAAGAATAGACAAGGCATGTGAACTATTTGACAAAATGTCTCAAAGAAATGTGGTCTCATGGACTGCAATGATTGTAGGATATGCACAAAATGGATTTGTTGAAAAGGCTTCAGAAATTTTAAAGCAAATGTAATTAGCTAGTGTAAAGCCAAATTCCACAACCTTTGCCAGCATCCTCCCTACCTGTGTCAAAATGGGAGCTTTGGAATAGGGTATGGACATCCATCAATACATAAAGGATAGAGGAATTTTGTTAGATGTTGTAGTTGCAACTGCCCTATTAGACATGTATGCAAAATGTGGAAGAATAGCCAAGGCACGTGAACTGTTTGACAGAATGCCTCAAAGAAATGTGGTCTCATGGACTGCAATGACTGCAGGATATGCACAAAATGGATTTGTTGAAAACGCTTCAGAAATTTTAAAGAAAATGCAATTGGTTGGTGTGAAGCCAAATTCCACAACGTTTGCTAGCATCCTCTCTACCTGTGTCAAAATGGGAGCTTTGGAATAGGGTATGGACATCCATCAATACATAAAGGATAGAGGAATTTTGTCATATGTTGTAGTTGCAACTGCCCTGTTAGACATGTATGCAAAATGTAGAAGCATAGACAAGGCACGTGAACTGTTTGACAGAATGCCTCAAAGAAATGTGGTCTTATGGACTGCAATGACTGCAGGATATGCACAAAATGGATTTTTTGAAAAGGCTTCAGAAATTTTAAAGCAAATGCAATTGGCTGGTGTAAAGCCAAATTCCACAACCTTTGCCACCATCCTCCCTGCCTGTGTCAAAATGGGAGCTTTTGAACAAGCAATTTATAGCACTTAAGGTTATGTAATAGAATTTACAGTTGATAGTTAAATTTATAACAATTTTTTTATGATCTTTACTAACATTTATTAGAATTGTTGCATGTTTTTCATCATTGGAATGACATATTAGCTGTAACTTTTTTAAAATTTTATTATGGTATGTGCACTTTGATATGATGTAATATGATTATGGTTTTGTTTCATATGTTGTAATATTAGATATATAATAGAAAAATAAATTATTGCATGAAATAAATAATAACTTTTTATTTTAAATGTTTTTTTACAGAACATGGGTCTTCCAGAAGATCAAGATGATCCTCATGATAGAGATCCAGATTATGTTGGTTTTGGTACATATCACATGCTAGAGGATGATGATGACGTAGATACAGAAGACACTGAGGCCGATGACGATGATGATGACGACGATGATGATCACGATGGTGATGATGATGATGATCATGATGGTGATGATGATGATGATCACGATGGTGATGATGATGATGAGGTAGTTACTCATAGTAGCTAGTGACATTCATGATCATATAGACTGCATCATGGATCATTGTTAATATATCATTATGATGCCTCTTTTCATGGTCACTAGCTATCATATATATCATTTTCATGGTCTGCAGTACCATATTAATGAGTTGTATCATAAATTTATGTATCATTTTGACTTATATCATTTGGACATGCATCATCTTGACTTGTATCATTTTGAGTTACATAATTTATCATTTTTACTTATATCATTTGTACATGTATCATTTTGACATGTTATTGATCTACTGGCATATTTGACTTTCATTTGTTTTAGTTATGATGATGATCTTATCTGTATTGACTTGTCAATTTATATATATTGAAAGTGGTCGATGATTTTTGGATGGATATTTATTATGTATGATGATTTTAATTTACTGCTCAGGATGGATGTTGTCAAATTTAATTAAATTATAGATATTTGACTCACTTGTTTTAATTATAGATGATGATCATGTTATAATAATTATCTTGTTATTTAATTAGATGAGTTAAATAATTAAATTACTTACTCTATAATCATATGAGTTATTTAAGAGGCACGATATATTTAACTAATTAAATTGAAATAAAACATATTAACTTAATAAATGTAAGCAAAACAAGAAGCATTTTTAGAAGCGAAAAAGGAAGCAACAATGGAAGCCAAACTAGAAGCAAACCAAAAGCAATCTTGGAAGCAAAACTTGGCATTATCTAGGAAGCAAAAATAGAAGCAATTTAGGTAGCAAACAAAGAAGTAATAATGGAAGCAATTTTAGAAGCAACAAAAGATGCAATAATAGTAACCATATTAGAAGCAACAAAAGACACAAAAATGGAAGCAAAATTAGAAGCAACAAGTGACATTATATAGGAAGCAAAATTAGAAGCAAAATTGGAAGCAACAGTGGAAGCAAAATTGGAAGCAAAATTGGAAGCAAAATTGGAAGAAAAACTGGAAGCAAAACTAGAAGCAAAACTGGAAGCAAAACCAGAAGCAAAACTAGAAGCAAAATTGGAAGCAAAACTAGAAGCCAACCTAGAAGCAAAACCGGAAGAAAAATTGGAAGTAATAGTGGAAGCAAAACTGGAAGCAAAATTGGAAGCAAAATCAGAAGCAAAACTAGAAGTAAAACCAGAAGCAAAACCAAAAGCAAACTTGGAAGCAACACAAGAAGCAAAACCAGAAGCAAAATCGGAAGCCAAACTGGAAGCAACAAAATCCGGCGCTAAACCTGGCACTAAAACCTGACGCTAAACCTAGCATTACAACTGGTGTTAAACCTAGCACTAAACTTGGCACAAAAGTGAAATGTAATTGGGTGTCAAGTTTGGCACCGGCAAAAATGTCCAATTCATGGACTCAAATACACTAAATTCCAGTGCTATTTTAGGCGCTAATTGCCTGTTTTGTTGTAGTGGGATATAAGAGGTGATGGATTAGGATTGGGAGTGTTAGAGGGGGATGGAATTGGATCAGTGGATTTGGATGGATCCATATCTTTTCTTTTATTTTTGGATTTTGTAAATATTCTTTGGAGAAAAATTTTCAAGGGTTCATGGGTTGATGGATTAGAGCTTAGAATGTTTGATGGTGGATTAGATGATGAGTTATATGGTGAATGGATGATAGGGATTGATGGATTAGGAGATGGGTAGACTAATGCATTAGGATTAGGAGGATTGGAGGGAAATTATAAAATAATTTCCCTTTAACCCTAACCCCTAAACCTTAAACTTGAGCAACCCTAGAAACTCATAAACCCTAAATAATGCCCCTAAAGGTTTGAGCAACCCTAAACTCATAAACCCTAAATAATGCACCTAAACCTGAGAAACCCTAAACCTCTCTCTCTCTCCCCCCAAATCCCTAAACCCTAAATAATGCCCCTAAAACCTAACCCCTAAACCATAAACCTGAGCAACCCTAAACCCCTAAACTCTAACTAATTCCACTAAACCCTAAACTTAAGCAACTCTAAACTCAAAAACCTGACCAACCCTCTCTCTCTCTCTCCTTATCACCCTATCTCTCCCCTCTCTCTCTCCCCTCCATCTCCATCCTCTCTCCCTCTTCCTCCCTCTCCTCTCCCATGTCGACAAAGAATATGGAAATAAGAAAACTAGGACATGCACAAAGAGGGAGGAGGATATAAATTGGGATGATGAAATGGAAATAAGATAATTTATGAAATTTCATTGGATGGGAAGAATGATGAGGAGAGTTAGAGAGGGGAGGGAAGTAGAGAGTGAGAGAGAGAGAGGGTGGGAGGTAGAGACAAGAGGGAAGTAGAGAGTGAGAGAGGGTAGGAGGTAGATAGGGGAAGGAAGAGGAGAGAGAGAGGGTAGGAGGTAGACAGGGGAAGGAAGAAGAGAGAGAGGGTCGGAGGTAGATAGGGGAGGGAATCAGAGATTGAGAGAGAGGGTAGGAGGTAGAGAGGGGAGGGAAGTAGAGAGAGAGGGTAGGAGGTAGAGAGGGGGGAGAAGAGAGTGAGAGAGAAGGTAGGAGGTAGAGAGGTGAGGGAAACAGAGACTCAGAAAGAGGGTAGGAGGTAGACAGGGGAGGGAAGTAGAGAGTGAGAGAGAAGATAGAAGGTAGAGAGGGGAGGAAAGAAGAGAGTGAGAGAGAAGGTAGGAGGTAGACAGGGGAGGGAAGTAGAGAGTCAGAGAGAGGGTAGGACGTAGAGAGGGGAAGGAAGTAGAGAGTGAAATAAATGATAGGAAGTGCAGTTGCCCTCGTAGACATGTATGTAAATTGTGGAAGGATAGACAAGGCATGTCAATTGTATGATGTAACACCTCAAAGAGATGTTCTGTAATGGAATGCAATGATTGCAAGATATGCAAAAAATGGATTTGTTGAAAAGGCTTTAGAAACTTTCAAGCAAATGCAATTGGCATGTGTATATCCAAACATGCTCAACATAATGCAAGCACATTATAACACGCTCGCGTTATGTTGAGCTTGTTTGGACGTGTTTTTATCAATTTTTAGCAAAATTTTGAGATAATTTGGAGTGTGCTCCCCATCAAGATGGCACTTTTTTCAATGAAAACTCAAAAAAATACCACCACAATCTTAGGCTCTCTGTTAGCTATCTAACCATATATTTTTTTTCACATTTTGAGTACGTTAAGGGTTTCATCTTTAATTTCTTTTGTTAGTGTGTCCATTTTTTGTCAAAAATGAGTGTCTAGTATTTTTCACTTTTTTTAACTATTCATTGAAATTTGAAACAAGTTACATTATTAGAAACTAGACTCCATTCTACACATATTCAAAAAAAATTTGATTTTCGTTTAGTTTTCAAACTTTTTAGGGGGGACCACACTCAATTTTCTATTTTTCAGGATGTGACCACTTTTAAAATTACTAAAAAATTAATTATTCATGAAAAAATTATTAGAAAAATCAGGGATAAACTACATGGTGTTAGCTAATTTCTTAGTGAAGCGATTTTTGAAATACTAAAAAAAAGTTAACATTTTAGGGGGAGCACACCAAGCATTATGTTATGTTTTTTTGAGAAAAGTAGGACCAATATGTGTGCTCCCCCTTTTTGAACCCCTCAATCTCAACCATTTTGGAAAAAAATAAAAAAATAGTAGTTTAGAAACTAGATTCAGAGCACTACGATTCTTGTTTTTGTTCCATCTTCAAATTTTAAGTGTAGCTATCTTCAATTTCTCATCCAACATCAATGTTTCCTGATTTCAGAAAAAAAGTGGCATCTTAAGAACCCCTTTTGGTCCCCCAACTTTGTGCACTTACCCTATGATTTCCTTTCAAATGAATTCCCTTTTAACCCTTTTTCATCAAAACCTAATCATCATAAATGCTGATTCAAAACGCTGTCAAACTCATACTCTGCCATCCACAGTTGATCTAAATTGCTTCGCAATCCACCACATGAGATTCTTTTCTGCTGGAATCTTCTTCAAAAGATATGTTATCCTGTTTTCTAGCTTATACCTTCATGCTAAATGTTAGCACCACTTTTCTAGCTGGAGGAACAAGATTTTTCATTTAAGCTCTCCCTGAGCCAAAACTCCCAGTTTACTTCCTGGAGGAAGTACTTACACCAGAGTCTAGTGCAGACTCATCTTTGACTTCATGTACTTCCTTCTTAACCCAAATCTTGTTCATCTCCTTCTTGATCTCTGTCAGATCTGCCTTTTGTACCAGTTTCTTCATCTCTGCCTGATTATCCTTCTTCATATTCTTGCTTCTGTAGAAACTTGCAATATGTCCAGGCCTATTACAATTGAAGCATACAACATTTCTCTGACCATTGTTCCTTTCATTCATCCTTGATCTACATTGGTTAGCCTTGTGTCCAAATCTATTGCATGCAAAGCAATTCCCATTGAAAGATTGAGCACTCCTATTATTATAGTTGTTCCTTATCTGACTTCTATATTTACTAGCTCTATGATCAAACCTCTTGCATATAAAGCAATTACCTTTGAAAGTTTGAGCATTCCTTCCATTGTTGTAACCATTCTTTATCTAACTTCTACATTCATTACCTTTATGACTTATTTTATTGCAAGTGAAGCATTGACCTAAAAATGATGGAACATTTTGATTTACTTTACTCCTACATTGAGTAGCCTTATGACCAAACTTATTGCATGTATTACAATAACCATTGAAAGAAGAGTACCTTTGAGCATTTGGTTGCCTGAATGGTGGTCTTGTAGGTCTGTTCCTTTGATTCTGGATCTGTTCACCTTTGTCCTTCTTGATATCAACATTTTTTTCTTGACCTATTTTAGAACTTTCACCTTTCTCAAATCCTAAGCCTTCTTTGTCATCAAAGTTCTTCTAGCTAGTAATCATCTCATCAAGTTTTACAAAACTTATCTTGAATTTTTCTTCATAACTCTTTGCTTTCTCCAAATTAGACTTTAGGTTCCCAACTTCCTTTTCAAGCTTAGCACATTCTTCTATTTTGCCTTTCACTAGATGATTTAGATCTTCTGCTTTTGCTCTTTCTACAACTTCCATTTTTAGATCATTTAGTTGTTCACTAATCTCCTTATGCTCTTCTTTGAATCTCTTGACTTGCTCCCTCAATTTTTTGATGCACTCATCTGCTTCCTTAACATTTTCTTTCAGATCCTTGTTTTCTATTTCAAACTTTTCAAGATCTTCAAGGGAAACCTTGAGTTCTTCACTGACAAGCATGCAATCTTCTTCTATAGTTTTAGTTGAATCAATTTCTTTAGAAGGAGTAGAATACCTTTTACCTACCATGTGTTCAATCTTCAAGGTTTTCCTCAAGCTGTTAGACTACTTCCAAGGAACTAGGCTTTAATACCAATTGTTGAACACCCAACATACTGAGAGGGGGGGTGAATCAATATTCTATTAAACCTTTTTCTTATTAAGCCATTAATCTATTTGCCACATTTGATAACAACAAAGCAAATTGAACACAGAAGAAGAAACCACAAAGCATCACACATAAACACTAGGATTTTTACGTGGAAAACCCTAAACAAGGAAAAACCACGGTGAGTGTTAGCTCACAATAATTATGTAATAACAATACCGATATACAAGGAGGCTCATTGCCTTATGGCTCACTACCCAAAGAAATGCTCACTACAAGAAAGGCTCACTGCCTAGAGAAAGAAAGAAGGAAGGTTCACTGCCAAGTTGAACTAATTTGATTGCATCTATAAATGCATGGTTACAACTCTAATGGAGTTCAGAAATACTATCTCAAAACTCTTCATCTTTTGACTGCTCTATTTCACTGCTCTGCTTTTACATGGGAACAAGATCTCTCTTCTTCTGCTCTTATCACCTTCACAAAATCACAATCTTTCACATGTCATACACATATTCATATTCACACACTCATACACCAAATACTGAATTGGATCTCTTATATATATCTGTAACACTTAGAATCTTCATATTAGGTCGGCCTAATTAGATGAAGCGTGTAGTCAAACAATTTGCAACTTGTCAGCCAAATCGAGTCACTAAAATACATAGCAGATCCAAATAACATTTGAAATACCTTCTCATATGTTGGCCTCAACTATACCACCACTTAGGATTAAGTTCTAAATAATAGAACTTACCGCATACAAGTTAAACTTATCATGTTGGCCTCAAACATAGACTGTCGTTGGTTCAATTCATCTGTCAGAATACAAATTTCACTGCAAACCACAAGATACTTTCAAAATCATATCAAAGAATCTTCACACATCCCCAAGCTTACCTTTAGAACTGCAAGGCATGATATCATCTTGCAGTAAACTGCGGACCATCAGAACTCAGACCCTGACACAGTCAAACACTGTCAAACCATGTAATGATACTCAACAACTTATAACTATCTTTCTAATGGAATTCAGACTATACAACTCTAGATTTAGACACTTCATACAAGTGTTTACAACACCTCAAAACTACATAACTAAATATCTAACACCAGAGGAATGCCGCCCAAAACAAATGAGTGTTTTCTTTTGATTACCTTTATTCTCTGCAATGCCGGACTTAGGCTACTTGAAGATATACTTTCAAAACTAATCAAGGTCTAAAACTCAGGATATAAGATCATCTAAGAGTTGGAAACATCATGCAGGAACCATAGAACCAAATCTACAACTATGTACCAATGCCAATCCAAACACTGTCTCTATGTCACTGTCTCTGTATATTGCCAACACTTAGCCAAAATGACTAAGTCTTTTTCACTAGACCAAAACCTCTCTTCCAACCTTGTTCCTTTTCTTATTGCCATCAATGACAATACCTTCAATCATAAAGCTCAACCAAATTGCCAACAGATAATGGAAATTAGTTTTGTTTAATAGCATATTTTGATATATTCTATAAGGATCATGGGACAAAAAGACATAAAACAACTTCGTACATCCCTTAGTAGAATGGAGTTGTAGAAAAAATAAGCATGAAATTGATGGAGAGGGCTAGGAGTATGCTCAATGGGGCTAACTTGGAACAAAATTTTTGAGCAAAAGCATTTTCCACAACCTCTTACCTAGATAATAGGTATCATATATCAACTCTTTTTGAGAAGAAACCTACGGAGGCGTGATCAGGAAAAAATCCCTCATTAAGACATCTTCAAATCTTTGGTTGCGAGGCATATGGACATGTGCCTAGGGAGAAGCAGTCAAAGTTGGGGAACAAGGCTCTAAAATGTATCTTCATTGGCTATGGTATTGGTCTGAAAGGTACAAGCTTTGGGACCTTGTGGTCAAGAGAGTTTTGTATAGCAAAAGTTTTACCTTTAGAGAAGTAAAACCTTCTTCTAGAGTATTGTAGCTAGAGAAGGATGGAAAGAAAGATGTGGTTCAACTAACTCCAAAGATTGAGAAGTTTAAACTATAATCCCATAAAGGACTTGAAGAGGAGGAGAGATCAGATGGTTTAGAGAGTTTTGAAGAAGAGATAGAATCTCCACCTTAGTTATTGAGGAGGTCCACTTGGTAAAGACAACAACCAGATAGGTATACTCCTGATTGAGGATGTTTTTTTTCTTTGATTACTAACACTAATGAGTCTAGGACTATGAAGAAGGCTATGGGTATGGATGATGTAAAGTCTTGGAAGGTGACCATGGGTGAGGAGATGGTTGGATTGAAGAAAAATGACACATGGGACTTAGAACCTTTTCCCGATGAATAGAACCCTGTTACATAAAAATAGGTGTTCAAAAGAAAAGTTTCTTTAGATGGTAATGCTGAGAATTACAAGGTAAGATTGGTTGCAAAGGGATATTCCTAGGTTTAGGGAATTGATCATGGTGAGATATTCTCTCCAATTGCTAAGCTGACATCCATTCGGTTCCTATTATCTATTGTAGCAAATTTTGACCTTGAGGTTGAGTAGATGGATGTGAAGACAACTTTCCTTCATGGTGATTTGGAGGAAGAAATTTATATGACACAACCAAAGAACTACACTAAAAAAGATAAAGAAAAATTTGATTTGTAAGGTATTAAGTAACCACCTAGGATATGACACAATGTTTTTGATTCGTTTGTGTTGGCATCAGGATTTTTGAGGTCCAAATAAGATCATTACATCTATTATAAGATGGACAATGATCAATTCCTTATTATCACATTATATGTTTATGACAGGCTATTTTTTGGTAATGGTAAGGGCATGGTTTGTGATTTGAAGTCTCATCTTTCAACATAGTTTGAGATGAAATACTTAGGGGCTACCTATTTCACCTTGGGTATGGAGATCAAAAGAGATACAACTAACATAAAGCTTTGGTTGGGTAAAAGCAAGCATGCGAGCTTGGTGTTGGAAATTCAACATGATAGCTTGTAGAACAGTGTGTGTTCCTATTTCTATTAGGACTAAGTTGTTAGTAGAGCAATGTTTGACTTATCCTAGTGAGATGAAGGATATGGTCAAAGTACCTTATGCTAGTGTTATTGGGAATTTAACGTATGCTATGGTTTGTACTAGATCAGACATTACCCAAGTAGTGGGAGTTCTTAGTCGCTTCATGGCTAATCCTTTACAAGTTGATTGGGATGCAGTGAAGAAGGTCTTTAGATATTTGTGGGGTACCTCTGAGTACTCCATTTCTTATCATGATAATTTTATAGGGGACCAACACTCAGTTGATATTCATGGATTTTTGGATTTAGATTAGGTAGGGGATGTAAACAGTAGGAGATCCACTAGTGGATATGTTTTCACTATGTTTGGTGGTGTAATTAGTTGGATGAGTAAGCATTAGGATGTGGTCATTTTGTCCACTATAGAAGAAAAGTAAATGGTAGCTACTGATGCTTGTAAGGAATCTATTTGTATTAAAATTTTGTGTTCAGATGTGGGGCTGAATCCAAGAGCTATTATAGTTCTATGTGATAGTCAGAGTGCCATAGTTAGGTAAAGAACTTGGCCTTTCATATGAGGATAAAGCATATTGATGTCCAATACCATTTTGTTCATGACATGGTAAATGACGGGAGGGTGATAATGGATAAATTTAACACTTTGTAGAATGCTGTAGATGCATTAATGAAGTCAATGAGCATAGAAAAGTTTAGGTGGTGCTATGAGTCTATGGGTCTCTCGGCCCCTAGAAATTAGATCATAGTGTTGGTACTCCATTTGCACTTGAAAGGTGCTCAACAAGTGGGATAATGTTAGGAAAGGTGTCTCACATTTTCCCCTAATGTTAAGATTACAAATCGTGTGATTTTCAATCTATAAAATAGAAAAACTGAATTTCTGGGCTATAGAGGTTGTTTTTGTCCAAATAAAAATTTTGGATTGTTTGGCACTAGTTCCCTTGTGCCTATGATGTGGTCCTCTTTGATCTATATAGTTTTTAAAAAATAATCCCAATCGACCTCTCGGATCGAAAGTTATGGTCCCTAGAAGTTGGGCCTCCTGCATTGGAAATGTAAAAACATCTAGGACACATAAAAGAGTTGTAAGAGGGAGTTGAACTTGTTGACCAACTTATGATGTGTGTTATGACACATCATAAGGCATCTTTGGATGGAAATAATGGAGCCAAAATGGAGCACCCAAGTTGGTGAGTGGATTATGATGAGCTTATGATAAGTGGAAGGAATATGCTATTTTTAGCTTGTGGACTCAAGTTGAGATTTGGGTGCCAAATTTTGAGTGGTTTTAGCTCATGGTTTCCTAATTACCATTTGACGGTTTTATGTATTGTGTCTCCTATTTATTGGGTTCTTGTGATCGAGGTTTTGATAGTGAGTTTTGTAGGTATTGTTATGCTACCAGAATTCCTCTAGATCTTTGGTTGGTGATACTCTTGTAAAGGCTTAGAATTTGCAAATTTATTGTAAACTTTGATTACTAAATAATACATTGAGTTTCTTTGGAGTATGGGGTTTTTCTCTCGAAAGGGTTTTCCCCACATATATAACTATGTTATGGTAAATTACTTTTGTGTTTATTTCCTTGTAACTGTGTGATTAGTTTAATATTTGCACATATCTCCTCTCATAGATTAATGTAGGAAGCATATTTTGCACCTCTTCTTTCTTTCACATAATGTCATACAAATTCAATACAATGCCATAAGACCTATAATGCCTCTTAGAATACAAAATGTCATCAATATATAGGCATACAAACTATCATCAATGTGCCATATAGGTGTACAATAAATTCCATATATGCATACAAAATATCCTCGTATACACCAAGGAATAGTCTTGAAACATTCAAAGGTGAAGTTCAAACCTCATAATCGACTATCCTCTTGTGTCAATTTGATCTCCTATACTCAAGGATAGATTGCAACTCAACCTATATAAACTAATTATAAAATTAGATACTATGCCATGTTTTGTAAATACAAAATAATATTTTAAAATGGCATAAAAATAATAAACACACTTACAACATACTGGTGGTCTAACTCGACTTGCATCTAATTCTCAAGATCATCAAGAGAGTCATGTCCTTAGATTGGAGGGCTTACATAGATCTATAGGAAAATAGAAGCAGTATACAACAATTGAGTGTTAGTTATTTGCAAATACTTAATGTTGTCAATTGAGAAAAGATAATCGTAAATAAATGGTAGAGGATAAAATTGTGGTAGCAATACCAGTATCTAATGTTTCATATATACTAGGAGGCATAATAGCTGAACTCGTGAACTAAACAAATAATAACATGATCAACTAAGAAAATTAAGTATGCATAATCTATAACATTAAATTTTGCATTTGAAAATTCAAAATGTGTTGTAATGTACTTGGGTATATTCTATGTCATGACTCCCACTACCAATAAGCACATTGAGTGATGGTCCAATACCACCTATTCAACAACAAATTGTGTTTTTAGAAATTCACTAGTGTTGTGAATGGTTGATGAAAAGCCACCTTGCGATATTAGACCATGAAATATAAAATAAATGTACATTTTAGTTCAATTTTAGAATAATAATTAATTTAAAATTTTAATATTAAATATAAAATGCAAAATATGTATTATAAATTCATATATAAATACCTTTATGTGACCCCTAAATAATTCATGCACTAGCTCATCGGTGAATATATTATCTGATCCTCCATACTATGGTGTTAGATCACTAGCTGAGCTACCAATACAAGTATAATGAAAATGAGTGCACTCATGGGAGGTGACATCCTATGCACCTTGTGGATCACACTTTCCTCTAGTGCATACATCCTCTAAACTACGAGATTGAGACATCTATGTGCCATGTTGTATAAGGGTGCCCATGAGAGTAGTAATGGCATTAAGGGTTTGCACCTCCTTAGTCTCCTTGACGATTGATGGCACCATCACATGATGAATAGGTTTTTGGACTAGTGGTCTTGGTGGATGGTTTGGTGCTCGAAAAGCTTCCTCACTATTTTTGGTAGAGCCTTTACCTTGAGACTCCCTAAATCAAAATAATTAAAGTTTTCATGGAGTATAAATTCATAATAGAGTTTTATAAGGAAATATAGGGGCACCTCATGTTTGTTACAAGAAGGTTGGTTGAAGACCATCCACCACCTATCCCAAAAATCATTTTTTATGTCATTATGATTTCACCAATGAATAAGGAATCTCTTGTAGTTTAGTGCAACAGGTGCATTAGTTTTTGGATATGTAAAAAGAGCACAAATTTTGTCTTTTGTTATCTCTTTTATTTTGACTTCATTACAGGATAACTTTGTCACATAAAATTGGTGACATGACTCCCTATGTGTTTCCCACTAATGGATTTGATAGGTCACTAAGTCAACTTGCTTCATCATTGCTTCTAATGTGTCTATACATGTATGTATGTATGTATATATGTATATGTATATATATGTATGCATGTTTCTATATATATGTATGTATGTGTGTATACACACACATATATATTGAATTGTTGATTTAGGGTTTAGGTATCATTTCAATTCACATATCAATCATTATATATCAATTGATATCAAACAATATATTGATTGATATCAATCGATACATAAATTGATAATTTAGATTTATCGTTAGTTTAGGGTTTACAATTAGTTTAGAATTTAGGTTTAGTGGGTTTAGAGTTTATATTAATCAATTAAGTGTTACTTGCTTATGATTTAGGGTTTCAAAACAAAAAATTATAGACAGACACATACACACATACATATATTTTTAAATATAAACTTAAATATATTTTAATTAAAAAACAAAATTTTCATTAAATTTTTATATTGAAAAATCTACAAATGCAAAAGAAAAATTAAAATTTACCTCAAATCAATGACTACAAAAGCTTGAAGAAGTGTAGGCCACATCAGTGGAAGTTGCCCTAGGGGATTGGAAGGGATAGATTTAGGTGAAATAGTTGCTTAAAAATTGATTTGGTTGAATATGTTTGCCCAAAATGAATGAAAAAATATTTTTAAATTTATGTCAACAGTTTTGGCTAAGATATTTCTAAATGAAATCCTTTGAATGAACAATGTTTCAATTGAAACCCTTTGCACCATGTAGGCATCACACAAGGTTAGAGGGGCTTCAGTTGAAACCCTTTGGGTTGAAAAATGTTTTGGGTGAAATAGGTTTGCTCAAACCTACTATGTTGGCCTAAAAGGCAACACAATTTTAAACTTTCACCTCATATCATCAATAGACCATGAACCACAAGATAGAGAAGAGGGATCGTCATGAACTACATGGGGGTGATGACCTCATATGAAGGTGAATAAGGTATATTACTAGTGATAGTATACGTACAATCATCATTAAGTTCATCAATTGGATAATCATCATAGATAAGAAATACCAAATCAATAGGTATTACACTAGGCATAGGAGAATGTGTATCATCATCAAATGTAAGTGAAGGTGAAACATGTGTATCTAAATCACTAGAATCCTCAAGAAAAGATGAATCAAGAGAAGTGCATGGAGGAGAATACATAGATATAAAAGAGAAGCTATCTTAAGATGGAAAAGGAATAGGAGCTCACTAGGTACAAAATCACATGAGTCAAAATTCCTAGATGCATCAAATGCATATTGGGATGAATTAGTAGCAAAGTAATTATCAGAGGCCACAAAAGATGTGTCATCATAAAGTGTAGTGACATTGGAAGTTTGAGCTTGGTGAGAAAGGGGTAAAGACATCCATGCTAAAGATGTATCAATGCACAATCTAAGAGTGGGTGGGTTGAAATCAAATAAGATACTACACTAAAGTCTTAAACCCTAATGGAGATGGAAAAATGATATAGGAATAAGATAGAGGTTGATGTGAGTCAAGAAAATTAGGTAATGATGAAATATAAAATGAAACCAAGATGGGGTAATCAAGGGTGGGTAGGGTGCACAAGAATGAAGGTGAAAAAATGAGGCATAAACCTTAGGAAGAAAGATATAGCAATGAAGAAGAACACAAAACCTAGAAATATTTTTAAAAATGAGTAAGCAATAAAAAAGTACAAGTTAAGGAAAAACATAAAAAATCTAATATATTTATGGAGCGAGCGAGCAAAAATCAGCAGGAGGTTGAAGGGCACCAGGAGGCTGGTAGGGCTGAAGACAGCTGCAAAGGGCAACATAAATCTCTAGAAGGACAAGAGTCCAGGCACTCTCGATCTTGGGCCAAAGAATCAAAAAATGAAATCCCTTTTAGCAAAGTTCAGGATTGAGCAGATCGGGAACCTTGGCGAGCAAAGGAAACTCGGCCTTTTTGGAGATCTCAGCAAGATAAAGATTATCATCTTCATTGGAGGAGGAAAGGAAATAAGGGATAGCAAATGAGCCAAAGACGATTCAATGGGGATCGATGGTGACAACCCTTTCTTGGAGAGGGAAGCAACGGTAAGAACTCAGTTTTTTACAGGTATGACAAAAAATCCATGGTTTTAGGACCAAACCTGTTAAATCCTTCTATTAATAAAATGAAAAAGTTTGGAGTGATAGGGAAATGGTTTGGCATTAAATTAGATTCGGAAGAGTTAAGAAATTGGTGGTAGGAAAAATGGGGAAAAGAGCTTTCTATCAAAACCCTAGCGAATGGCTTTTTCATTGTGTTATGCCCTTCGGAAAAGATCAAGTGGGAAATTTTAGATGGGATCTGGTTATTGAATGGCATTGGCTTCTATTTAAGAGATTGGTTCATGGGTTTTGATCCGCTAAAATACAAAGTGACTCGATCTCAAGATTGGTATAAAATGCTTAATCTACCATTAGAATTTTGGAAGAAATTGGAAACTATCTGGGAAAATTTATCTGTGCAGAGGAATGGAAGGATCCCAGAGAAGAAGGGTCATATGTAAGACTTTGCATTGAAAACCACTGTCTGGAGCAGAGATGGAGGAACATCGAGATTTTCATAGATTGGGGGACTTTGAGTCAACCCCTGATCTTCGAAGCTAAGCCAGTAGGAGTTTGGCTAAACACAATAGGATGGAGAGATCGGGAGGTGAGCCAAGCTGCGCCTTCAGGTATAAGATTGGAACAAGAAGGGGATCTGGGGAAAGATCTTGGTTAGGAAGTGTTGAAACAGAAAGTAGATTGGGAGGAGGAGGTCCATGTTCCGATAGGGCAGCTTCCGAGTCAGAAGGAGGGCGTGTCGTAGGGTGAGGGGGCCAGGAATACAGTTTGTGAAGAAAAGAGTTTAGGAAAAGGTGTTGAGGTTCTGGAAAAAGGGGGTGAACTATTTCGTGAGATGGAAGAACTAACAAAATTTTCTCATAATATCAATAGCAAGATCTCAGAGACTCTAGAGGTGATTAAGCCCAACATGCACCAGGAAGATTTTGACTCTCTGACTGAGGTAGGAAGTGAGTTAGTTCAACTCACCAAAACTACCAAGGTGATCTCCTTGTGATCAGGGGAAGATGTCTTGGAAGATGACTGGGTGCTGGATACTGAGAAAGAACTGGAAATCTTCGGGTTGGAAAGTAGAGAGCAAGGTTTTTAATCCGCCAAAAAATTTAGGGATTGGAATGTTGGATTCTGATAAAACCTCTCCAGATTGCGGAGAACATAAGTCAAGAGGCCGGATCCCTAACAAGGAGAAGTTGAAGTGGGATGGGGAAGCTAGCGGCCAACTAAAATTGATGGATCTATTGAAAGTAGGGAAGGGGGGTCCCCTTCCTGAACAACAATGGAAATTTTGTCCTTGAATGTTAGGGGCATGAATGCCCCCCCTAACAAGAAGGGTCTTCTAAGGCACATGCTAAAGACTCTTCAACCTGATATTTGTATGGTACAGGAAACTAAATTAGAAGAAAGAGACAATCAGATCTTTGCTAAAAACTTCAGGCAATGGAAGATAAGTACAGTTAATTCAAGAGGTCCTTCCGGGGGATTAATGACTCTCTGGTGACCCCATTATGTTCTTTTGGAAGTAGTTGGCTTTGGCAAGGGATGGATAGCCAATAAGGTTAGGAGTCTGGCCTCAAGCCTGAGCTTCCCTCTGGTAAATGTCTATGGCCCTAATTCCCAATTACAGAAAAAGGAATTATGGGTGAAACTAGATGCAGTTTGTGACTCTAGGGTTTGGGAGTTCATTATTCTGGGGGGAGATTTTAATGTCATTCTGAGATCAGAAGACAAATTGGGAGGGGTTGGAAGGAAACTCCAGTCGCAGAAGGATTTTGAGGACTTTGTGGATAGAAATGCTTTGATTAAGATCCAGATGGGCAATGGGAACTTCACTTGGAATAATAGGAGGTTGGGCTTTTGCAATATAGCAGAAAAACTGGACAGGTTTTTTGTGAAAGGGGATCTGAGTAAATTCCCTTTCACTCTGGACAGTGAGATCATTTTGGAATCAGGTTCAGACCACTTCCCTATTAGTCTTAAGATTCAGGGGGAACAGAAACCTGTTAGATGTCTGTTCAAATTTGAAATTATGTGGTTCAAAGATCCTTCCTTTCTCACATTGATCGAAGACTGGTGGAAAAGTTGTAATCCTGGGGGAGTTGGATTGTTTAATATTGTTACCAAACTAAAACTCATTAAAGCCAACTTAAGACAGTGGAGTAAGGAACATTTCAAGAATATTTTTGAAACCAAGAAGCATTTAGAGTCTGAGTTACAGCTTCTTAATGATAAGGTCTCAAGAGAAGGGATGGATAATGAGTCTTTTATTAGAGAAAAAGATTTACTGGGAAAGTTAGAGGATATTTTGGCTAAAGAGGAAGTGTATTGGAGGCAGAAATCTCGAGAGGTCTGGTTGAAAGCTGGGGATGCAAACACCAAGTTCTTTCACAATTCTACTTAAATCTGAAGAGAGGCTAATAGAATCTCGATAATTAAAAATAGAGAAGGAAGGATCATGGAGACTTCGGCAGAGATTGGTCAGGCAGTGATTGATTATTATCAGGATCTCCTTAATGACGGGGTGGGTTTAGACCTTCATGCACAGTAGGAATTCTTAAGAGTCATCCCTAGACTAGTTTCAGAGGAGCAAAACTAAATGTTGACAAGCAATTTCTCGGAAGAAGAGATCAAAGAAGCCCTCTTCCAGTTAGGCCCAGATAAGGCACCAGGACCTGATGGGTTCCCAGCAGCTTTCTTTCAGAAATGTTGGGGCATCGTGGGCAAGGATTTAACAGAGGCCTATGAAGAGTCTAGGAGAGATGGTAAGGTATTGAAGGAGATTGGAAACACCTTTCTAGCATTAATACCCAAGAAAGCTAAGCCAGACTCTTTTGATGATTTCAGACCAATCTCCTTGTGCAATGTTGTGTATAAAATTTTGGCCAAAGCAGTGGCAAATGGAATAAAAAGGATCCTTCCAGATATTATAGCTGAGGAGCAAATTGGCTTTGTCCCAGACAGATCCATCTTGGACGGGGTGATAATAGCCCAGGAGGCAATTCACACGGTTCTTAAAAATAAGTTTTCTTCCATGTTGGTCAAATTGGATATTCAGAAGGCCTATGACAAAGTGAATTGGAGATTCTTTTTTAAAATTTTAGAAGCCTTTGGGTTCCAGCAAGAGTGGCTAAACTAGATGTTTGAATGGATCTCGAGTCCCAGAGTCTCTGTCCTTCTTAATAGTTCCCCAGAGGGATTCTTTAGTATATCAAGAGGACTTCGACAGGGAGATCCCATCTCCCCCTTCCTTTTTATTATTATGGCTGATGCCTTGGGTAGATTCATTTCAAAAGAGTGTTAGGAAGAGCATCTGTCAGGTATCCAAATTACAAGAAATATGCCTTGTTTTTCCCACCAACAGTTTGCGGATGATACCCTGCTTTTTGGGTCAGCTCAGGAAGGAGAAGCTATTCGTTTTAAAAGAATTTTAGATTTGTACTCAAGAGCTTCAGGACAAGAGGTTAGTAAAGCCAAATCAGAGATTTTCTTTTTCAGCACCCCACCGGGTAGGGAAGAAAAGATTTTAAGGATTTTGTCTTTTGGGAGAGGATCGTTGCCATGCAAATATCTCAGGCTTCCCCTAGTAAAAGGGATTCATCCTGGTAATTCTTGGGACTCCCTTTTAGGAAAGGTCAAGTCCAGATTAGAAGCTTGGAAAAGTAAATGGTTATCATGGGCAGGGAGATTGACACTTATCAAGGCAGTCCTAGCAGCCATGCCTATTTATATGATGTCTTACGGACCTTTGGCCAGTAAAGTATATAAGGATTTAACCCAACTAATGAGGAATTTCTTCTAGAAGGGCTCAGCTGAGTAGTTCAAATTTTTGCTTGTGAAATGGAAAACAGTTTGTGAGCAGAAGGAAAAGGATGGAGCTGGGGTTAAGGATCTTCTTTGGCAAAATCAGGCTCTTGGCGCTAAATTGGTTTGGATGATGTATGATAGGCCACATCTTAAATGGGTCAGACTACTAAAAAACAAATACTTAGACAGAAGAGAAAACAACATTTTTACTACAAGAATTCTCCCAGCTGTATCCAGAATCTAGAACTTCATTAGCAAGAGCAGGGATTTAATCGTCAAGCATCTCACTTGGGAAGTCAAGGAAGGTAAGAATGCAAGGTTCTGGGAGGATTCTTGGGAAGGTCAACCAGCCTTGAAGAGTTTTGTGGATCTGGCTCCTTTAATGAACCTCACAAAGTAGGAATGGGGAGATAAAGTCTATAATTACCTTTCCTTTCCCTCTACAATGCTTGACCCCCTTGATTTGGAAGAATGCGAGGGGATTGGGGTTGGATCCATGCCTAATAGATAGGTTTGAAGAGGAGTTGGTTAGACGAAGCATCTATTGGAGAAGGGGTGTGGATAGATTGAGATGGAACGCATCAAAGTCAGGGGAGTATTCAGTTAAGGAAGGTTACAAAGTCTTGGCCAGATCATATGATCCTCCTGGTTTGATCCCAACAAAGCTGTGCTGGAACAATCAATGCTTACCTAAGGCAAGAGTCTTTCTGTGGGTGGCAGCCCAAGGTAAGGCATTAACAGCTAATAGGCTTAGAAGGTTAGGCTTCGAGGGTCCTTCGAGGTGTGTACTTTGCAGAGAAGCAGAAGAAGATGGAGACCATCTTTTTCTGCATTGTCCCTTTGTAGTTAGGGGATGGCAGTGGCTTTGTAACAAGCTCCATTGGAGTTCAGCTTCCTCACGAAATCTAAGAGACTGGTTGATCGCCTGGCCCCTCTTGTTCTAGAAAGCAATGTTTGGTGGCCTATGGATTGCTACTCCTTCTATTTTGGTGTGGGAAATCTAGAAAGAGCGTAATAGAAGAATCTTCCAGGAGAAAGAAATGCCTTGGGTTTTGCTTCAAAGAAAAATTGAATCCAGTCTTGTTGAAGTAGTAAATGCGAGATTATCAGACAGAGATCCTGCAAATCTCACTCATATAGGATGGGATTCAGAGATGGTGAAATGATGGAAGGGCCTGTTACTTATCCCCCAGGTGGGAGTCGTGGTCGAAAAACTAAAGAGGCTAGGAAATTGGTTCGTTGGTCCCCTCTGGGGGGTAGGTTGGATGAATCTAAACTTTGATGGAGCTTCGAGGGGCAACCCAGGGCAATCAGGTGCAGGTTGTATTATTAGGAACTCTGATGGGATCACGGTGGGTTCTCTTGCAGCTCCTCTCAGACATGGAACCAACAATGAAGCTGAAATGTAGGCTTTAATCCTGGGTCTCCGATTGGGTAGGGAGATGGAGATCACAAATTTGGAAATCGAAGGAGACTCTTTGATTATCATTAACGGTCTAAGAACCAAGAAACTTGTTAACTGGAAACTCCAAGTTCAGCTGGATCTGGCCTTCATTCTTTTGGAAGGATTTGTGAATGTCACGTTCAACCAGATATTGAGAGAGGGTAACCAAGAGGCAGATAGGTTGGCTAATCTAGGGACGGATGGATTTTTCATTAAAGAGATCCTTCACCCCCCTTAGCTTGGATCTACTTAAAGATAGGTATGTGTGGGTGGTTGGTAGGGAGCCTTACCACCCCATGATGGGTGGCAAGGCTGAGATAGCTAAGGGGTCATTGATGATGCACAACTGCAGAGGGGAGGCACGAGTAGAAGGGATGCTTTGGTTGTTTCAATCATTAATGTGAATGACATTTTAGGCATGATTGGGAGCTCAGTTGGATTTCATGAAGTTTTGGTTGGCTCCTTCATAAGCAGGCAGTAGAGACAGTCTTTCTTAGTCTTCCTGGTGATAACCAAATGCCTTCCTACTTTATGGTGATTGTTTCGGTGGATGCTATACAGTGTGGGGGCATGGATATGCCAGTGCGTCTTACCAGCCGGAAGCATCAAATGGCTTTCCTTGGATCCATTACAGACCTTTGACTCCAGAGAATGCTGTGCTAGTCTGACGTCTTGATGCTGGGAGCGGTGAAAATGGTTTTGGGGAGGGTGTTTCTGGAAAATGGTGAACGGTATAGAGTGGATATAGATATTACCTCTTGGACTCTGGCGATGTTGCTGGAGCTAGGCCTGGACAAACAATTGATAAAGTCAATTATGCAGGGCGTCTTCATTGCCGAGCTTCTAGGGGACCTCAAGTTTTCCTTGCAGATGGCTAGTGTGGGATCGGGAATTCTGCGGTCGAAGGATTGGATCCAATTCAAAGACCCAGGTGCGGTAATTAAGCTCTATCCATTTATCTTAGATGTCCGAGGCTTTGATTTGATTCTACTCAAGGACCAAGTGACACTGGCAGTCAGCTTCATTAAGAAGGCGTTAGGCTTGGAGACGGTGGTCGGGCTGGACTGGTTGGAGGACTTCAGGAACCTCCTTGCTTCTGCCAATCTCTAGTGTTTACTTCTTCTCTTGCTCCATTTTGTATAGCCGGAGCCCTATAGTGGTTGACTAGGTGTTAGTATATTTCCTCTATAAATAAGGTTGGTGACCCTGTGAGGTCTCTCTTCCAAGCCTCCTAGATAGTATTGACAGATAGTGTATCTCTGGCCAGCCATGAAAGGCTGTGGATATGTAACTCCTTTTTGAAAATATAATATAAATTCAATATTACGGACCAAAAAAAAAAGAGTACAAGTTAAGAACCCCAAAAATAGTGAAAATATAGCCCTAAGGTCAAACCATAGGGGCTATAGGATCTTACGAGTTCAACAAAAATATAAAGAAAAATAGGCATTCCTTATGTTAGTCTAGGCTAATTAAATAAATACAAGCAATTAAGCATAAACCAACCTAGATTAAATTAATGACAAATGTGGGAGTGATAATTGAATAATTAAATGTTAATCTATGAAATTAAATGCAAAGGGTAAAGCTACTTAGCTCTAGGGAGAAGAAATAACTTTGATGTGCAAATTTGAAATGTCTTGATATAAAAAACTACTTGCAACCTAGGTATGTTCAATGTTTGGAATTCTCTGGTGAGTTGTCATTGTCTCTGGGTCGAATCCATGGATTTGGGTTGATTCTGCAAGCATGGATTTGACATGTGATTCACAGATATGGTCTTACTAGTTTCACACTTTTGCTTCTTAGTTTGTTGGAATCTATGCTTCTTATTCGTTGTCAAGGACTTGCAATATTTAAAATACCTTAAGGAGGTTGTTAGATCACTAGGGCCAAATTCTGTTGGAATTGGCATTATTTGTCATTGATGTCAAAGGTCATGAAGACAAGACAAAGGTTTGATGTAGTTCATGTTGATGAATGTTGTTGGTGACAATGGGTGTGTTGATGCTTTGATTCATGATGTATCTAGGATGTTTTATGGTTAGGAGTTAATGCATGGCATGCTTCATGGAACAATGCTTCATTCAGATGTTGTTTATGAGGACATGCTTCATGTTGTTTTATTATTCACATAGTGCTTCACCAAATATTGTTGTTGTTCAAGACAAGAGCAAGAGGGTATCATGAAACAGGATCTTAGGATATTACATGTTGCTGTGGTAAGTTCATGTCTTGATCAAAGGAGCAGAATCTCAGGATAGAATCTTTATAGGGCATCTCAAGGAAGGTAAATGATAGAATCATTACAGGGCATCTCAAGGAAGGTAATTGATGATTGAGGGATCAGATCTTACTTGTTTCTTGTCATGATTTTATGTGGTCTAAGGTCAGGATGTCATGGAATTAGATTATACTTGTTAATCACATAAATTGTATGTTGATTAAACCATGAAAACTAAATGAAAAACCCTAATGATCTTCTTTTCTTTAAACTCTAAAATGTCTAAGTCTATTGTAATCATATGACGAGAGCACCTTTTATTATAATTTGTGGTTGACTTACAATAGCAGGTTGTTGGAGTTTTAAGTTATGAAATAAAGGGTCTCAATACATACCTTGACTGACCCTCTCGACCTAGGACACTAGATTTACAAGGTGGTGTTCTTTAGTTGGGCGACAGTTTTAAATCAAAGGCTATGATTAAAAGAATCAGGGGCGCAAAATTGTGGATCGAAGGTCACAGTTTAAAATAAGTTTGAATTCCAACGTTTACGGGAAGTTGGAAGATTAAAATCCCTAACTGTCCCTACAGTTATGAAAATGAACTAAATGTGCCAGATAATTTATTTACGTGCTCTGTCTGATAGATTGGAAGATGAAGATTGGTGATTCAGGTGGAGAAGAGATAGATCTATCTATCCATATGAAGTTTGTCAATTTTGGTAAAGGAAATTAGGGTATTTGGAAATCTTAAGTTTAGAGGTTTTGTTCAATCTATACAAAGGAATTACATATGTAACACTTGCAGTGTGTAAGAGAAGGTTTATTTGTTATTGTTTGCAGAGGAAGAGAATGTTTATTTGTTATTGTCTGCAGAGGATAAAAGAGTCCTGATTTGTTTATACTATCATTGTATTTGAGAGGCTTGTGTTTGAAGGTTGTATTGATTGTAGACAAAAGGAGATATTAGGTTATGAAGTGTAATGTGTTGTAGAGAATCAGGGTAACCCCCTGAATTATTTTTTCTTTCTTATATTCATGGTTTGTCAGTGAGACACCATTTTGCCAGTGAGGCTGTGTCAATGAGACACTATTTATTTGCCAGTGAGGCAGTTGTATTTGTGATGTAGAGGCACTTGGATAGGAGGAAGATAGCACAAGTTGACAAGGTTTACACTACACCAAAAAGCCTGAATTTGAGGTTCTTCATACAAAAGTGGGAACAACAGTTAGAGGCTCTAAATTCTTCATGGAAAAGGTGTTTTCATATGTTGTGGGACCCATTCCAATTGAAAACAAAGACATACCAAACTCAGGGTTAGCACTTCCTTCACAAACCCAAGAAATGGCTTGTAGCCCTAAAAAATGAGAACAGTCCTAATAATTTTTGACACAGAACTTCAAATGCAGATCTTGGACAATTAGAAGATACCCATTTGGACTCCCTATCACATATCCAAGAATGGGTATTGGTTGTTTTGGATGATATGGCTCAATCTATAACTCCTCCTAATGCCTTAGAGCCCTAATTAGGCCTAATTTGTGAAGCAACTACCCTTGGATGGAGGCTTGTAACTTTCAGGACTACTTGGACATGTTAGGGGTCTTCCAAAACCATAGAATTCATTCTTCATTTGTTGTTAGAACTGACTGTCATCAAAATTCACACTACTGTTGCTTCTTGCAAACACGCAACACATGGTTTTGCTAGGTCTCATCAATGAAATTCTAGAAATAACAGGTTCCTACCCAAAATACTCTTGAAAAACATTAAATCAGACATCAAAGAATCCATCCCACTGATCACAGAGTTTTGGATTCAGTGGAATGGTAAAGACATTCTAAATTTCTGTCAGAACCCTAGTTGAGGGTTTCTCAGACCACCCTACAGAAAAGTGTGGAATAGAATGCTATAAAGAAATGTCAAGAATTCACTATATATGCATTTTGAAGGTCACTCACCAAGCTTTCATTCAAGCATACCCAACAGCCATCACTCGTCTGTACACAGATAGGGTACGTGCAACAACATCAAGAAAATAGTGAAACACAGGCAGAAACTATTATATCTTATTGATTCCTTCACCAAAAATACTTCTCCTCCATACAATGGCATCTGCAGAGTCTTATTAACCTTCTTGAGGTCATTGAAATAGTTGAGGGCAGTTTTTGGTCAATGGAACTGTTCAACAACCATCGAACTACTCTGTTTCCTAACTGCAACAAACTAAATACATATGTTTAGCAGAGTTACATTTGTTGTTTGGGCTTAACACTGTCTTCAAATAGGTTTAAAATGCAATTAGGCTTTGAACATCACCTTAGACTCCTTGACATGCCTTAACAAGGCTTACAATCATGAAGACTATCTCTACATGCCTTAGGAAGGCTTTACAAATGTGACTGCCTCCTACGAGACAACAGTATGAGGATATTTGGACATAGTTCTTATTACAATCATGAATGGTCTTCTAGGACCTTATTGGAGCAAGACAACATGAACCACAAAACATGAAGACAAGTATGAAAACAAAACATAGATGATCCCCTTGGTGCTCCTGCACCATACTCCCTGGGTGGAAAGAGAACTCAAGTCTCTTCAGGAAGTAGATCAACAATTGTGACACCATGCTTCAAGATGTCTTCTTCACTCATCCAAGTGGCATCTTCAATGGGTAAGCCACTCCATTTGACAAGGAATTGTTTGTATGTCTTCTTTCTTGTCTTCTTCAAGACCTTGGTGTTAAGAATGCATTCCAACTTCAATGGTTGATTGGGTGGAAGACCCTTAACCCATTCTTCATCTCCTGCTGCTATCATGTCTGCCCTTGAATCTGCATTATGATCACCTTTGAAAGGAAACAAGTCTGAAGCATTGAAGATAGGAGATATGGCCAAGCCTTGAGGAAGTTCAATCTCATAGGCATTGGGCCCAAACTTGTGCACAATATGGCATGGTCCTATCTTTTTCATGAGGAGTTTGGTTGGCTGCCCCTTTGGAAGTCTTTCCTTCTTCAAATGCACCATGACCAAATCCCCAACCTTGTATTATACATCTCTCCTTCTCTCATTGGCTTTCTCCTTGTACTTGTCATTATTTCTTTGAAGAGTTTCTCTTACATTATGATGGATATCCTTCCTAGCCAATGCAAAGTCTTCATTTTGAGCACTTTTCCTCTCCAACCCATGGAGATCTCTCAATTCAAGAATACCTCTTGGGCAAACACCATAAACAATCTCAAATGGACTCCTTCTTGTGCTTCTATTGGTGGAATCATTGTAGGCAAACTCAGCTTGAGGGATGATCATATCCCATGCCTCTCCATGTTGTATGGTAAGACACCTGAGAAGATTTCCCAAGGACCTATTCACCACCTCAATTTGGCCATCAGTCTGAGGGTGATAGGCTGAAGTAAATGACAATTGAGTGCCCAACTTCTTCCACAAAGTGCGCCAAAAATGGCCCACAAACTTTGGATCCCCGTCAGTCACAATGTTAAGAGGCAAACCATGGATTCTAACAATTTCTTTAAAGAATAAACCAGCAATGTGAGAAGCGTCATTAGTGCATTTACATGGCAAGAAATGAGCCATCTTACTAAATCTATCCACCACAAAAAATATACTATCAAAGCCTCTTTGAGTCCTATGGAGACCCAAGACAAAATCCATGCTAATACTTTCCCATGGCCTATTAGGAATAGGAAGTGGCTGATATAGACCAGCATTAGATGAAGTACCCTTTGCCCTTTGACAAATGCTACAACATTCAACAAATTTTCTGATATCTGATTACATTTTAGGCCAAAAATAAAACCTCTTCACCTGATCCAATGTTTTATCCAACCCAAAGTGACCTCCTAGTCCACCACAATGTTTTTCCTTTATGATGTTCTCCCTCATGGAACACCTAGGAACACATAGTTGGCTGCCTTTGAACAACAACCCCTGCTGCAACAAAAACTTAGAAAAATTAGAATGATAAGAGTCTGAAAATTGTGAACAAACTTCATATACCTTCTTGAAATCTTCATCATCTTGATACATATGTTTGCGAGCATCAACTCCTACACTTTGCAACTGAATTTCTTGAACCATACACACCCTTCTACTCAATGCATCTACCACTTTGTTAGCCTGCCCCTTCTTGTGTTTGATTGAAAAAGTATATGCTTGGAGTATTTCAACCCATTTCATATGCCTATGATTGAGTTTCTCCTGTGAATTCAGAAAACTAAGTACATGGTTGTTAGTATAAACAATAAATTCTTTAGGCAAAATATAGTGCCTCCATTTTTTCAAAGCTTGTACCATTGCATACAATTCCAAGTCATAAGTAGAGTACTTTCTCTTAGCATCATTCAATTTTTCACTAAAGAAAGCAACAGGCCTGCCTTCTTGACTTAGGACAGCCCCTATAGCAAGGTTACTAGCATCACATTCCACCACAAACAACTTGTTAAAGTTGGGCAAAACAAGAATGGGCTGTTGTGCTACCTTTTGTTTTAGAATTTCAAAAGAATCATTGGCTGCCTTTGTCCAAAATAACTTACATTTCTGCCCCCCTTTGATGGTATCCAAAATTGGTGCACAAATATGATTAAAACCCCTTATGAATTTCCTAAAAAATGTTGCCAAACCATGAAAACTTTTCACATCACCTGCTATTTTTGGAGTTGGCCATGACAAAATGGCTTCTACCTTTGTTGGATCCATCTTCAAACTACCTTGTGAAATCACAAAACCAAGATAGGTGAGTTCTTCCTTCATTAAGACACTTTTTTCCATGTTGATCATCAATTGTTCATCATGCAACTTCTTCAAAAGCTGATCCAAATGTTGCAAATGCTCTTCCTTAGTCCTACTTAAAACAAGAATGTCATCCAAGTATGCCACAACAAATTTGCCAATGAAATCCTTCAACACTTCATTCATGAGATGCATAAAAGTACTTGGAGCATTAGATAGACCAAACAGCATCACCAACCACTCATAAAGACCCTCATTTGTTTTGAATGTTGTCTTCCATGTATCCCCTTGCTTCACCCTAATTTGATGATATCCACTCTTAAGATCAATCTTAGAAAAGTATCTAGCCCCTCCCAAACAGTCCATTAGGTCCTCAATCCTTGGCATAGGCAACCTATATCTTATGGTAATCTTTTTAATGGCTCTAGAATCCATACACAACCTTCATTTACCATCCTTTTTAGGGGCTAGGACTGTTGGGACAGCACATGGGCTAAGGCTCTTTCTTACCAATCCCTTATCCAACAATTCTTGCACTTGCTTGGTAATCTATTCATTTTGTGAAGGTGTCATCTTGTAGGCTGCTTTGTTTGGCAAAGTAGATCCTGGTATGAAGTCAATTTGATGGCTTATGTCCCTAATAGGTGGCAACTCATTAGGCATTTCTTCTACCATAATCCCCTTATACCTCTCTAATAATTGTTGCACCTCCTTAGGGACTTCTTCCTTACTAGGATCATGCAAACTAGGACTATTTTTAGGCTTCAAAATCAGAGCATACCCTTGGGTTCCTTCCTCCTTAAGGGTGTCTAAAAACTCTTTACCACTCACAATCATGACACTTGACCCAACATTCTTCTCTACATTATCATCAGGCAATGGATCCATTCTATACTTCCTACCATTCTTGGTTATGATGAAAGAATTAGTTTTACCATCATGTTGTGATTGAACATCATATTGCCATGGATGTCCTAACAACAAATGACAAGCATCCATGGGAATTATATCACACAAAATCTTGTCCTTATATTCTCCTACCTCAAATTCTACCCATGATTGTTCATCTATGAAAACTTGTTGCCCTTTATTCAACCATGATACTTTATAAGGACTAACATGAGGAAGTCTTTTCAATTTCAACTTGTCTACTATTTCAATGGAAACTAAATTTTCAGTTGAGCCTGAATCAACAATTACCTTGCAAATCTTACCATAGGCCTTGCATGTTGTACTGAACAATGTCTTCCTTTAAGGGGGTTCTTGTGTTTGAGGCACCTTCAACATGGTTCTTCTCATCATCAAACTTTCTCCTTCATAGACTGGGGCTGCACTTCCAATTGGAGAGTTGACACTTTGGCAATCTTCCTCTTGGATGAATTGGTTCCTTATTTCTCCTCCATGAGAGCTTGAGGCTTGCTTTTCAGGACATTTGAAGGTTGGATGTCCCACTTGGTTGCAATTGTAGCACCTTCCTGTGAAGACATTAGGACCTCTCCCTGGTCCACCAAATCTACCTCTTCCATTTGGCCTTCTTCCTCTAAAGCCTCCTCTAAAACCTGATTCTCCACTTTGCTCTTGGGAACTAGATTCCCCTTGACTTTTTTGGGACTAATTTCTACCTCCAAAATTGCCCCTACCTCTGAAATTTCTGCCACCTCTTCCTCTATTTTTCTGCTCACCTTTCCTCTTCAACTTCTCTTCAGCCCTTAATGCCACTTGAAAGCATTTTTCCATGGTTTCAAGGGTTAGTAAACTGATTTCATCTTGAATATTAAACCTCAAACCATTTAGATACCTTTCTACTTTGCCTTTTTCATCCTCCATGTACCCACAATGAAGAGTGTATTTGTGAAACTCCTCGGTGTAGGTGGCCACATCCAAATCTCTTTGCTTGAGATTTTGCATCTTCTTGTAGATCTGCACCTCATAATCTGATGGAAGGAATTGGGACTTGATCCTCTCCAACATTTTGCTCCATGAAGAGATCATACTCTTCCCATTCTTTTCCCCCCACCTTGGGTGTAATTCCACCATGTAAGGGCGTCACCTTTGAGTTTAGTTTTTGCAAACTTCACCCTCTTATTTTTAGGAACTTCTTTGTATTCAAAGTATTTGTTTAGAGCCTCAATCCACTCCATGACTTCATCAGCATTCATCTTCCCACTGAACATGGGAATCTCCATCCGAGCCTCTGAAGAATCCTTGCCAATTGCCTTGATGGCTTCAAGGAAATGCTTTTGATCTATCGGTACCTCTACCTCTTCTTGCTCTTCTTCTTCCTCCTCTTTTTCTTCTTCTTCATTAGAACCTTCATCTATCCTCTTCCCTATCCTCAATTCCTTCAACTTTGCTTGGAGTGCTTCCTTGACTCCACTTTTGATCTTCTCTTCCATCTCCTTGAACTTCTTAACCACTTCAATGGTCATCCCCTTTGGAGGCATATTGCTAGCCTCTCCTTCACTCTCTTCTGCTGACATATACCAGGCCAACAATAGAACCTTTTATGGCTCTGATACCACTATGATGTAGAGGCACTTGGATAGGAGGAAGATAGGACAAGTTGACAAGGTTTACACTACACCAAAAAGCCTGAATTTGAGGTTCTTCATACAAAAGTGGGAACAACAGTTAGAGGCTCTAAATTCTTCATGGAAAAGGTGTTTTTAGATGTTGTGGGACCCATTCCAATTGATAACAAAGACAAACCAAACTCAGGGTTAGCACTTCCTTCACAAACCCAAGAAATGGCTTGTAGCCCTAAAAAATGAGAACAGTCCTAATATTTTTTGACACAGAACTTCAAATGCAGATCTTAGACAATTAGAAGATACCCATTTGGACTCCCTATCACATATCCAAGAATGGGTATTGGTTGTTTTGGATGATATGGCTCAATCTATGACTCCTCCTAATGCCTTAGAGCCCCAATTAGGCCTAATTTGTGAAGCAACTACCCTTGGATGGAGGCTTGTCAATTTTAGGATTACTTGGACATGTTAGGGGTCTTCCAAAACCATAGAATCTAGTCTTCATTTATTGTTAGAACTGACTGTCATCAAAATTCACACTACTGTTGCTTCTTGCAAACACCTAGCACATGGTTTTGCTAGGTCTCATCAATGAAGTTCTAGCAATAACAGGTTCCTGCCCAAAATACTCTTGAAAAAAATTAAATCAGATATTAGAGAATCCATCCCACTGATCACAGAGTTTTGGATTCAGTGGAATGGTAAAGACATTCTAAATTTCTGTCAGAACCCTAGTTGAGGGTTTCTAAAACCACCCTACAGAAAAGTGTGGAATAGAATGCTATAAAGAAATGTCAAGAATTCACTATATATGCATTTTGAAGGTCACTCACCAAGCTTTCATTCAAGCATACCCAACAACCACCACTCGTCCATACATAGACAGGGTATGTGCAGTAACAACAAGAAAATAGTGAAACACAGGCAAAAATTGTTATATCTTATTGATTCCTTCACCAAAAATACTTCTCCTCCATACAATGGCATCTGCAGAGTCTTATTAACCTTCCTCGAGGTCATTGAAATAGTTGAGGGCAATTTTTGTTTGATGGAACTGTTCAACAACCATTGAACTACCCTGTTTCCTAACTGCAGCAAATTAATTACATCTGTGTAGTAGAGTTACATTTGTTGTTTGTGCTTAGCACTATCTTCAAACAGGTTTGCAATGCAATTAGGATTTGAACATCACCTTAGACTCTTTGAACATCACCTTAGATTCCTTGACATGCCTTAACAAGGCTTACAATCATGAATACTATCTCTACATGCCTTAGGAAGGCTTTACAAATGTGACTGCCTCCTACAAGACAACAATATGAGGATATTTGGACATAGTCCTTATTAAAATCATGAATGGTCTTCTAGGACCTTATTGGAGCAAGACAACATGAACCACAAAACATGAAGACAAGTATGAAAACAAAACATAGATGATCTCCTTGGTGCTCCTGCACCAATTTGCTAGTGAGGCATGTTGTGTAGCCAGTGAGGCACAAAAAGTAGCCAGTGATGCTCTATGATCAGTGGGATTTTATTAAGCCAGTGAGGTAATTTTTCTTGAGTGGTTTTTTTATCCCTATGAGGGTTTTCCACTCATAAATCACTGTGTTATGGTTTCTCATTATTTGTGGTCTACTTGGTCTGCGTGTTCAAACATTCAGTCTTGTGTATCTTTCAACATTTGAATTTCTATGGTGTCTTCAACTTTTATGATTTGCTTATGTTCTTTATGTTCAATCAAGCTTAATAGCTTTACATGTATGATGCAACACATGATAGTTGAACTATTATGAAACTATCATTTTATATGTTTAAAGTTGTGAAAGATTTATTCAAGGTCATTTTAAATTGGTATACCACTAATTCACCCCCCCCTCTCAGTGGTATTGTACTCCAACAAGTGGTATTAGAGCCTTAGATTCCTTGTTCAGAGTTTAATCAACTTAGGAGATCCTGATAGTGGAGTACTATGGGAAAGTGTAGAAGAAATAGAGGAAGGAGAGATGTCAAGCAAAAGGATGTAAAACAAGTCCCAGTCAAGTCAAGTAATGAGTTGTTGCATGAATCACCCCTGAATGTTGATACAAAGTGTAATAAAGAGAATGGTCTTGCAGTTGAGAGTTTTGATAAAAAGGAAGACTTCATTGTGAGTGTAGGTGAACAAGAACTTGATGAAAGAGAAGATGATTTTGTTGTTGAGATTAATGATGAAGGAGACCTCTTTATGGGTGAAGATGACTATGAATAGGAGTATGATGAACAGGAGCATGAGATTGATCTAGAAGGTGAACTCTTGTGTGCTTTGGATACAATCAAGCAACTCAGAAAAGAAAACCAGAGATTAGAAGACCAACTTCAACAACAAAAAGACTCCAAGGACAAGGTACTTTCAGATCTTGCAAAAGTTTCTTTAGATCTTGAAGAGTCTAACAAACTTATTATCAGCCTAAAGACAGAGATAGAAGAAGCAAAAAAGGTAGTTGATTTTACAAAATCTAATCTAGAAGTCAAAACTAATGAATGTCTAAAACTAGAGTCAAAAATAGTCTCTTTGAGAAAGGAATTGGAAAAGGCATCTTCTAAGTTGGACAATAATCTGTAGTTTGAAAAGAGTACTGAATGTTTAAATGACTTGTTGAGGAAGCAAAAGCATTATAAGGACACTACAGGCCTAGGATATGAAGAAGGGCAGACTTCTAAAGTCAGGAATACACCAAGGAAGAAGATAGATTTGGGTCATCATGCTGCTGCTCCTGCAGATAAGACAGAAGATAAATGTGTTGATGAAGGTAGAAGGACAAGTAGAACCTCAAGATCTCCACTTGTTAGGCAATACCATTCAACAAGGTACAACTACTCTTAGTTTCATGGTTATTGCTATTCTTGTCATGTTTATGGTCATAGAGCTAGAGATTGTAGAACTCATGAATAAGGATAAGAGCTCTTATAGCTTGTCAAATCAGAATTATAATAATGTTTTCTATAACTATAATAAAGTTGGTCATCTAGCAATAAATTGTTGGATGCATGGAAGATATGACCATAGAAGTACTCTTGGGATGTCAAGAAGTAGAAACTATCACCCCTTTGGTTTGTTTAGCAATATCATATGCTATACGTGTAACAATCTTGGACATACAACCTATTATTGCAGAAGAAACCTTGTGAAGCCACCTAATGATATTAAGAAGGCAAATATGACAAACAAGCAAAAGAAGAAACCTATTCAGGTATGGAGAAGAAAACAAGAGAAAGAGAAAGAAAAATTCATGTTTGTGCTTCATGCACAAGAAGCATACCCAAGTGCATAAAAAGAAGCAGAACCTTAGGGGAAGTAGATTAGTGTATTATCATTTAACCCCTTTAAAAGAAGATAGATAATAGTGACTTCTTGCAAGTGGTGTTGTGTTGGTATTCTCATGTGATCTCAGTCAAAAGTTTTTATCAATGCTTCTCATTGACTATATTGCTCACAAGGTAATGGAAAACAGTGGTTGATGGTGAGCTAGGTAATAGTTTGGAATGCATATTGAGGTGTTTCTAGGTTGATGACAATGGTTTCTTGCTGCATGGGTATGGTAATAGTGCAAGTACCATGACATATATATGGTATTAGAACTGTCAAGTGTCAGTTTGCTGTTAAACAGTGGAGGTGTTGTAATCATGCATTTAGACAATAATATTTTTTTTTGTCTTGAAGAAGTATTGCATTCACAATGATAATGAAAATCATTTAGTTCATTTAGACAATTATGAGTTTTATCAAAGAAGGCTTTAAATATCAAAAGAGGGCAGTCCTTTAAAGTTGACAGTGTTGGACAATGATATAATATTTTTCATTCACAAGTTTGTGATAATCCATGCTTAATATGTATATGACAGTGTGGTATCTTGTTAGAATTGCTTTTACCTTGAAATAATCTTTTTGCAAAGTTTTGGTACAGTCACTTAGGATGGAATTCATTAGTATTTGTATCTACTCATGCTACAGTAGTATTGGTGTGCAAAGTACTTGCATGTAGATTATACAAGGTGATTGACATGGCATTATGGATGTATAGTGCTTCACTTTCTGATTGATTGCTTATAGTGTGTAAAGTGGAATGAAGTACCACACAAATTGATAATGGTTGCAGTTGTTTGGACAGTTTAAAATGCTCCTTGACAAAATAAAAATGCCCTTGATAAGATGAATTTTAAGGACAGTCTTGTGGACAGTGGTGGATCTTACTTGTATTTTTTTTTGGCAGGTATGACAGTATCTTTTCTTGTCAGTTTGATAGTATGAATACATAATGATCACACTCATATTCTTTGCACAATGAACAATGGATTTGTCTTCATAAGATATCTATCATGAAGTGACTATGTTTGCATAGTGACAAGTGTAAAGTACAAGGTGGTGGTATATATCTCTGTGAGTTGATAGTGATTGTTTGTTATTTGTTGGTCAAGACAGTGTCAGTATGGTGCATACTCAATAATTTTCATAATCACAAAGGACAGTTTTTAGTCACAAAGAAGAGCTACAGTTAGACAGTGATATTGGTATACATATGCCTCATTTTGATGTGTTCTCTTTCTTGATCATTGCAAGTATATAGTTATCTCTATTGCCATTGAATGTTATGAAAGTGCTTTGTGAAATAGTGTATGACTAATATTTTTGATTGGAAACTTTAAGTAATGGTAGTCCCACATTGCTGACAGTTCCTTTGAGATGGTGATCACAGTTGTTTATTTTTAATCATAATGACAATGACCTTGCTTGTGACAATGACATTGTCAGCTAGTACATGTGGTACAATGAGGGGGTGTGATGAACATTTGAGAATTTTTTTTGGAGGAGTGACAACAGTGTAATAGTGATAGGATGCTTGAAGGTGCTAATAATAGTTTCTTGTGACTTGATGTTCCTTAATATCATGACAATATACAGTGATTTTTATATGTGACTTGACAATATACCTTGTGACTTTTTGGTGCATTGCAACTTGACAAATTTATGACTTACCAGTTTAGTATTTAGATAATAGTTGCTTGAAGATAGTTGTTTGATACTTTGCTTTGCATATATGTGACTTCCTTCTTATGATGCTCAAGACAAAGAACAATATGATGGCTTGATGATCTCAATGTTCTTATTGCAGCAACTGTTGCATAGGGTACAAAGTGTGTTATGCACTTTGGTATGGGCTAGTGTTCAATGTTGTTTGTCATTGATGAAACAATGAATTGAAGTATGCATTGAAGTTCCATATCAACACAGTGCATTGGAGCTGACATCTTTCAATCACAATTCCATCTTGTGATGTGGTTCATAGACAGATAGTGATCTTGACAGATTGATTACATTGCTTAATGCATTAACAGTGACTTGTCAATGTTGAGTATTTAATATGTCAACATGAAGGAACATTGACAAAGGTAGAATCAAGTGATTGAACATTGCTAAATGATAGTGCTCTACATTTTGTGTTTGCCTATGTCTACTTTAGGGGAAGCTTTTCATTTCTTTGTCATTGTTGTCAAAAGGGGGAGAAGATGGTAAAGTGAAAGTGCAATGTTCGTTTGACATCAATGCCAAAGGGGGAGTTTGTTGGCATTGGCATTATTTGTCATTGATGTCAAAGGTCATGAAGACAAGACAAAGGTTTGATGTAGTTCATGTTGATAAATGTTGTTGGTGACAATGGGTGTGTTGATGCTTTGATTCATGATGTATCTAGGATGTTTTATGGTCAGGAGTTAATGGCATGACATGCTTCATGGAATAGTGCTTCATTCAGATGTTGTTTATGAGGACATGCTTCATGTTGTTTTATTATTCACACAGTGCTTCATCAAATATTTTTGTTGTTCAAGACAAGAGCAAGAGGATCTCATGAAATAGGATCTTAGGATATTACATGTTGTTGTGGTAAGTTCATGTCTTGATCAAAGGAGCAGAATCTCAAGATAGAATGTTTACAGGGCATCTCAAGGAAGGTAATTGATGATTGAGGGATCAGATCTTACTTGTTTCTTGTCATGTTTTTATGTGGTCTAAGGTCAGGATGTCATGGAATTAGATTATACTTGTTAATCACATAAGTTGTATGTTGATTAAACCATGAAAACTAAGTGAAAAACCCTAATGATCTTCTTTTCTTTAAAATCTAAAATGTCTAAGTCTATTGTAATCATATGATGGGAGCACCTTTTATTATAATTTGTGGTTGACTTACAATAGCAGGTTGTCAGAGTTTTAAGTTACAAAATAAAGGGTCTCAATACATATCTTGATCGACCCTCTCGACCTAGGACACCGGCTTTACAAGGTGATCTTCTTTAGTTGGGCACCAGTTTTAAATCAAATGCTATTATTAAAAGAATTAGGGGCATGAAATTGTGGATCAAAGGTCACAGTTTAAAATAAGTTTGAATTCTGGAAACGTTTACGGGGAGTTAGAAGATTAAAATCCCTAACTGTCCCTACAATTATGGAAACGAACTAAAAGGGCCTAAGAATTTATTTACGTGCTCTGTCTGATAGATTGGAAGATGAAGATTGGTGATTCGGGTGAAGAAGAGATAGATCTATCTGTCCATATGAAGTTTGTCAATTTTGGTAAAGCAAATTAGGGTATTTGGAAATCTTAATCTTAGAGGTTGTCTTCAATCTATACAAAGGAATTACATATGTAACACTTGCAGTGTGTAAGAGAAGGTTTATTTGTTATTGTCTGCAGAGGATAAAAGAGTCCTGATTTGTTTATACTGTCATTGTATTTGAAGGTTGTATTGATTGCAGACAAAAGGAGATATAAGGTTATGACGTGTAATGTGTTGTAGAGAATCCTGGGGTAACCCCTGAATTTTTTTTTCTTTCTTATATTCATGGTTTGTCACTGAGACACCATTTTGTCAGTGAGGCTATGTCAGTGAGACACTATTGATTTGCTAGTGAGGCAGTTGTACTTGCCAGTGAGGCATGTTGTGTAGCCAATGAGGCACAAAAAGTAGCTAATGAGGCTCTGTGATCAGTGGGATTTTATTAAGCCACTGAGGCAATTTTTCCCGAGTGGTTTTTTATCCCTGTGAGGATTTTCCACTCATAAATCACTGTGTTATGGTTTCTCATTATTTGTGGTCTACTTGGTCTGCATGTTCAAACATTCAGTCTTGTGTATCTTTCAGTGTTTGAATTTATATGGTGTCTTCAGCTTTTATGATTTGCTTATGTTCTTTATGTTCAATCAAGCTTGATAGCTTTACATGTATGATGCAACACATGATAGTTGAACTATTATGAAACTATCATTTTATATGTTCAAAGTTGTGAAAGATTTATTCAAGGTCATTTTAAATTGGTACACCACTGATTCACCCCCGCTTCTCAGTGGTATTGTACTCCAACAAATTCTCCTGGGTGAACCCCTTGGAGAGACTAGCTTTAAGGTCATGCTAAAGATTGATAGGGAACAAGCAAGCATGCAAATGTCCTAGATGGTGGTTCTAAAGTAAATGTTGTACCTTTTAGTGCACCAATTGAAGCGTTCTTCTAATAAATGCTCCTTGTATGTGAATGTCTGCTTAATGAATGCTTGATGATTTCATGATGCTCAAATGAATGCAATTGAATACCTTTAATACAAAATAATCATACGAAGCATGTACCAAGCCAACTTAGGGTGGGAAAGGAATAGGTATGAGTCGATTGAAATTTGAATTTTAAATTTTAAATTGTAGGGGTTAGATCTATCTAAGACATGGAAACAATAATATCTATGCAGGGAATAACTGTTTAGACATGGAAGGTGCAATAAATATTAGGTGTTTAGTAATATGTGTAGGAACAAATACTATATAGTTAAATATGTGGAAATATATGTATATAGAGGCAAGTGAAGAATTGATAAACAAATCCACCTTCGCACAATACTCTATCATTTGGGGATATGTAATTACATCAAGGCCCAAAACTAAATTGGAATTGACATAAGTATATTACAAGGTTGCATAGCTCAACTGTTGAATAAAAATTTCTCGTTATTTTCACCTTTGAAGTTACCATTCAAGTCTTTAAAAATCCATGTTTATAAAGCATTATCTTTAAAATTAATTTAAGGTACATATGTAACCAATGATTCAATGATGAAATCAAGCGGTAAGAGTCTTGACTATTAAAGCAAAGATTAGGTTGCCATCATCATCTCCAATTGTCCCAAATTCCCAAAAACAACTAATAATAGTTTGTTGAAAATAATGGCAATGCATGTGCGCCACATTTTGAGATTTTGTGGGTGGGAAAATGCTGGAGTGTTTTACAGCTTACCTGCTGTACCAACCCTATCTACCTTTTGCCTCCCAATTTTGTTCAACAGTAGTTGGCATTATTTATAATTTGGTTGATTTGGAACTAATCACAAGGCTTTCTTTGCTCTTTGATAGAGGACGTGTTAGGTACAAGGCAGACCAGGTGTTGATACTTTAATGAAGTACATCTCATTTGTTTCCATCCCTTTTTCAACAGGGAAATTAGCTGCATAAACTAGTTTGTTACCTGCAAACTATGAACTTACAAATCTAGGTAAGCGGGTGGATATACCAAATGACTTCACTCAATGGATTTGATATTGTGGGAAGAGCTTGAATAGCAGGAATATTGTGGTTAATCTGTTAGCTGTTTTTGACAGTTTACAGTAAACTAATACAATAACTTAAAAATTTATATGCTCATAACATGTATTGTTCTTTGTACCATGTCATATTGAGCTCCATGAGTGGCAAGGCTACCTAATCAGTTTTACTTGTTTTTCTTCTTCGTCTATGAGAGGTGACCTATTCTACTTCTTACCATTGAATGTCAGTTAGATAACAAACTTCCAACTTTTAAAATAACAATGAACTATCATGTCACCTTCAAAGCTTCTCTCGACAACTCATACAAAAGTATTGCCATAAAAAATCCAAAGTGGATTTTCAATATCGTCAGACCAGTACAAAACTACATGAATTGAATTTCAGTCATAATCAGTGATAATTTTGCCTAGGTTGTTGCATGTGATTACGTGCCTTAACTTTGACCCTATACGTTTAAGATTTGATCTGTGTCTTGTCTCTAATATTTTCTACCGAGTAAGAAATACTTGAACCAAGGACGCAAGAATTTCAAACTTGGTAATACTATGGTCTCCCGGCATTCACATTATACCTGGATCTTTAACTTTTAAGAATGCTTTCATTTCAACTTTAATTCAATAAAAAAAAAAAATTAAGAATATTATATGCCATTATTTTATAGTTTTGGAATACACAATTTCTTAATTATGCGGTTCCATGGAAGGGCCTTGAGTTCTTGATTTTTAATTTGAGGACAGTCCTATGGAAAAATGTAGCTATAGGCTTGTAGGGATATTGGGTCGTTTCTATAAAATCAAGGCCCTTATCCTTATCCAAACAATCAAACATCAAAGGGCCCTAGGCATAATCAAACCCTAACCAATCCAATCAATCCATTATTAAGTGTCATGCATCCTTGACCTTGATTAATCAAAATCAATCCTTCCAAATCAAATCAATCCAAGTATCAAGTGTCATGCATCCTTAACCTTAATTAATCAAAACCAATCAAAACCAATCAAAACCAATCCAAATCAAAATCAATCAAGTCACTAAATCTCTCACATCCAAAATCTGTAATCATTTTGATATCAAAGCAAATCTTAAGTCCCAAGCCTTCACAATCCAACACCGTCAAATCATCTAAAATCACATCATCCAACTCATCAAAGATCCAAACCAAGCATCATGAATCCCTTTTATTTTGATGAGTCCCTTCGTCATAACCATCACAAAAATCCTTTTGAATCCAATGATGATGATAGTCTTATTGATCAAGATGAATATGAAATTGACAACCTTGATGACATCATTGCAAGCAAGCTCACCATAAGCTTCCACCCCCCCATCCATGCATAATCAAATGCCTTTTAACCAAGAATTGTCTAGCACAAGCTATCCCTCCATGCTTAATTGCATATGTTATGGTCATCCTTATCACCCCTTTGACAAGGGAATCCCATTTCATCCTCCATCCATATCCCAATATCCATCCTTGAATGAGGTTCCCGTCATAGCCACCTCCTATCCAAATCACTCATCTCATCATCAACAAATCCACCAATCCAATCCCCCATCCACATCACAATATCCATCCTTGTATGATGTCTCCATCGCATCCACTTCCTATTAGAAATCAATCCAAACATCTAATCCACAATCCGATTCTCCCCCTAAATCCAAATAATTTTTTTTCAGATTTCCTCCAAGGACTTTTCACTAAGGATATTAAACGAAGCCACAAAAACAAAGTTGTGGAGTCATGCCACCCCACTAATCTAAACCTAAGTATGTCATTGACGATGTGGGTATGTGCATGGAAATGGGGTCAAAAGTGGCCACTTTTTTTTTCCTGAAATTAGTAAAAACTGATCTTGGATGAAAAATTGAAGATAGCCACGCTCAAAATTAGAAGATGTGATAAGAACAAGATTTGTAGTGCTCAGAATCTAGTTTTTAAACTACTATTTTTTTCTAAAAATGGTGGAAATTAAGAGGTTCAAATAGGGGGAGGACACAAAGTGCTCATTTTTTTGTAAGAAAAATATAACAAAGCGTGTGGTGTGCTCCCCCTAAAATGTTGACTTTTTTAAGCATTTCAAAAATTGCTTCAGTAGAAAATTAGCTAACATCATGTAGTTTATGCCTGATTTTTCTATTAATTTTTTAATGAATATATGATTTTTTATGAATTATCAAAGTGGACACATCCTAAAAAATAAAAATTTGAACATGATCCCCCCTAATTTTTTTGAAAACTAATTAAAAATTAATTTTTGTTTCAATGTGTATAGAATAGAGTCTAGAATCTAAAAATGTAATTTGTTTCAAATTTCGACAAATGTGTAAAAAATGACACCAAAAATACTACATGTAGGTTTTCTGCATGAAAAGAACACATTAGCAAAAGAAATTGAAGATGAAAATCTTAATTTTACCAAATTTTAGAAAAAAATACATGGTTAGAAAGCTAATAAAAAACTTGAAGTCATCTTGGCATTTTTTCATATTAACATTAAAAAATGTGTAAACCTGATGGAGAGCACACTTGAGATTTAATTGATTTTCTATGTTTTGTTGAAAACATGTCTTTGGCATCCAAAAGGTAGGTCCAACCCTTTGGGTTGGATTCCCAAGGCAAATCCAATCCTTAGGGTTGGAATTTCTCAAAGCAGTGAAAAATGTGCTTGCATTTCAGATCAGTTAAGAATCATGTCATCTCTCCTTCTTTCACTCTAGAGTAGCCTCATGTCGAGGAGGAGACAACCATTATATCATTGGGTGATGATGAAATTAAAGAGGTGATGTTGGTGATGAACAAGTTTGTCATTGATGTCAAAAGAAAATAGATGTTGATCATCAAGAGGATGTTGATCATCAGGAGAAGTTCATTAGGAGGATGTTGATCATCAGGAGGAGTTCATGTTTTAGATCACAGACCTTAGACTTCATTAAAGTCTTTATGTGCTTCAAGTTATGATGCTTCATGTGCTTCAAGTTATGATGACAGTTTAGAGATGATTATGTCATTGATGTTGGTTTTGAGATGTACCTTGTGCCTCATCAGGTTCATGTCTTCATTGTCTTCATTGCTATCAAGGTCATTCTCATTGCTATGGAGGTCAGTTTGCTTTAGGATAATGTTCATGTCTTCATCATGTCTTGAATATGCCTTTATCATACCTTGTTCATGCAATGTTGTTTGAGTTGATGCTTCAAGAGGTTCTTCAGGAGATGGTCATTAGCTATCAAGATGTCTCATGGTGTCTTAGTACAAAATAGATTTGCAGATTTGTTGTCTTAAGGAAATGTCCCTATCATGTGCACCAAGATAATGTTGTTTGAATAGTTTTTTTGAATTAGGAGATCAAACTCTTCAAACAAGTTTTTCAAAGGTCTCAAGAGCATTGAAGTAATTGCTGTCTTAGCAAAGGTATTGGTGTTTGCTTATGCATGGTGCTCTTCTCACAAATTTTGCAAAGGTATAGTTTTTGAGAAGGCTTTTGGATGCTAGAACAAAGGCATAGTGAAGCCTTGCTGGAACAAGATCCTAATCCAAATTAAATATCAGTAGAAATGGAATAGGGTTTGTAAATTTTCAAGTTCTATACTCTTGCAATAGTCCAAAAAGTCCCTAAAAACCCTTAAGACTTATCTATACCCTAGGATGTCATAACAAAAGAACACTTTTTATTATATTTGAAGAGTGACCTCCTATCGAGGGTAATAAACAACTTAAGTTATTTTCAAAAGGGTTCCCCAACGTTGTTTGACTGGCCCCTTTTCAAGGGACACCAGTTCCATCTGGTTAAAGTCAGTGCACCGGGTGCCAAAACCAAATCTAAGGCCACCATTTAATTCATTGTGGGCGCGAGGTCAAAGATCGAAGGCATAGATTTATTTCTTTTTAAAAGACAATGTCTACTTCTGTGAATCTAAATTTGATGGGTGGATGAATGCTTTGCTTGTGTAAGGCAGTTTGAATAGGGTTTTGTAACTATTTTTGCTCCTTCATTGATGAAAAAGGAAAACAAAAACTCTAACGAAAAATTATTGGGAGTTTGGTGTAGAAGATCATTGAAGAAAAAGATGCTAAGCTTTTTGATACAGATTGCAGGGAAGAATGAACTGTAGAATGGATATCTAAACAAGAAAAGGTGTGGATAGACTGAGATAAGTGTGAGCCTTCAATGTCATAACAAATCCAGAGGAATGAGGTATGATGACAGATTTTGAAGACCTTCAGGTGACATACAGAGAGAGCATGATGATGTCAAAATAATGGGATGCATTGAGATTTTTTGAAAAGGGTAGCAGTGATTTGCTTCTTGTTGCTATAAATAGAGGAGAAGAAGATGAGTCTGTGAGAATGTTTCTTATTGTTCTTCTTGCAGAGAGGTTATTATACTTTGTAATGGTGCAATTCAAATTATTGTAGAATCACTACTGCACATCTTTTGTCCTTTGTATTGAAGTCTTTGGTGTATCAGGAGATTGGGGTTGGTGCCTCTTGAAATTAGTGTTTTTGTTTAGATGTGTTGAGGTGGGTGCCTCATTGGTGTTTCTAGGTGTGGTTATTGGGAACTAGGTGTGCATTGTACCAGAGTTGAAAAATAGTGCTATGGTGTTCTTTGTACCTTGGAGTGGGTGCTTCAGAAACAAATGTACTTTTCTTTCTTTGGAGGTTGGATTTGGACAGTAGATCCTATAGACACCTGAAAATGATCACAACCACTTTCATCCACTCACGCATTCAACCCTAATCCACCTGCATCACTTCATCCAATCTAATTATTGATTAAATAATTTATTTTGTGCCTTTATCATATCATAAAAATCAAATTCCTCTACTATAGTTTAAAAATTAAATATTTTTTACTATAGTTCATTTCAAAAATTAAATAAATTATCATATTTATTTAATTCCCTATTTTGTACACTTTTGATTACTTTTTGTAATCATAATTATTTTCTTCTAATCCATGTGCACATGAATTAATTTTAATTAATTCATCATTACAAACCCCTATGTTTTTAGAAGTCCACTTGTCATCTAATGTACACACATGTTTATGACAAGTGGTACTTTGGAAGCATGGGCAAATCTTCCAAGTTGAGTACATTTGTCCTATTTCTTCCACCCCACTCCATGTGTCATTATTCCTCCCAATTTAAAATTTCATGTGGCACTATTTGAACACTATTATTCTAATTTTAAATTCCACTTGTTCTCTCAATGGAATTTAATATTCCTCACAAAGTCCAAGCCTTACCTTTTTATAAATGAGTCCTTACATGTCATACACCTACTCAATCATAGCCATCCATCCATTCAAACTTGCATTCTCATCCATTGATCATCCCTTGAATCTTAGGGAAACACTCTCATTCAATTCAATCATGCCATTTGTCCAATTCTCCTTTCTTGAGGATCCTCAAGCAATCTCAACCATTGATCCTTCAAATTGATCCTAGCCCTTCAATCCCATCCCCAAAAATCTATAAATTGAGGCCTCCACCTCCCATTTGGAACAAGTCATTTTATGAAAAGCTATTCTGCCAGTTTGAGTGCTCACATATCTAGCTATAGTGCAATTCCACTTAGTTTAGTGTAGACTACCATCCACTAGGACATATCACTACTAATAGACTCATTTAGGGTGCAATTAGATAGCTTAGTGTGTTAGTAGTTTAGTCCAATATTGAGGTCCCTTGGACTTAAGATTGGGTGCATTTTAGGTGTAATTTGCATCCACTTAGTATCTCATCTTCATAGGTAGACATTTTTGGCACGCCTGGTGGGACCCCACCACCTTTTGGCTAACAAAATTTGCATGTTTTATGTGTTTTTCTTGTGACAGGTCAGATCAGCGCCCAATTTCTACAAATCAGTGCCTATCTAGTACATCAGCGACCATCCCGACAGATCAACGCCCATCCAAAAGTAAGGTAAAATCATTCTTTTCTCGTGAATTTTGGGTCAAAGTTTACATTTTATGTTTCTATGAGGTTTTAAGTGATGTTTTACTAACTTCTTGGCTATCTTAGCTCTCTGTTTTGCAGGAAATATCAATTTTACAAGGAGGAGGTGCTACCTATCTTGGATTAGTGCCCAGTCCCTTGCATCAGCGCCCGTTCAGGCTTAGGATATAACTAACCTTGCACATGCTTTTTTGATGAATTTAGTGTTAGACAATGTGTTTTGAGCTTCTAACTATCATTTAGTGCAGGCTTAACCCTTTGTTTTGCAGGAAAAGTGCACTTAGCAAGAAGAAAACTCCATCAAACTTAGATCAACGCCTAGCCCTCTATATCAACACCTAGTCCCACAAATTGGCGCCTAGTCTTAAATTGTTATTTTTTGGGCTAACATCTTGTTTGTAGCTTTATTCGACCATCGAAGACTTATGCACAACTACTAACTTCCTCTTTGCAGGGTTTTTTTATTAGCCTAGAAACATTTGGCATTGTTGTTTTATGAGAAATCATTTTGTTAATCTTAAGCATACTCATTGGGTTAAAACAAACACAAATTGCATATTCACTCATTAGAGTTAAAATGAACACAAATTGCATATTCACTCATTGGAGTTAAATCGAACACAAATTGCATATTCACTCATTGGAGTTAAAAAGAACCACAAATTCCATCTTCATTCATTGGAGTTAAAAAGAACCACAAATTGCATATTCACTCATTGGAGTTAAAAAGAACCACAAATTGCATCTTCATTCATTGGAGTTAAAAAGAACCACAAATTGCATCTTCATTCATTGGAGTTAAAAAGAACCACAAATTGCATCTTCATTTATTGGGCTCTAAAAAGAATGTAGATCTTGTTTGGTGTGTCTTGTGCACTTGCATGTTTATGTTAGTAGAACCCAAGGGATAGAATCAAAGTATCCTCTCCCCTCGCCTTTTATAAGGATCTTGGGTGAAGAGAAACGGTTCTACGCTCTTCTTTTTTATTTTCTTAGAGTGGGCCTACCTTTGAGACACATCCACAAGGAGAACTCATTTGCGACCCCAAGTGGTACTTTCATTCGGTCCTCTATACAAAATAGAATAAGGTGAAAGCCAAGTCCAAATCGGTATAAGTGTTTACCATTCGATGCTAGCTTGAAAGGAAGTAGTACCTTTGGGTATATGAAACTCCTAGTAGAGCTAGTCAAAACCTTAAGTCGTTTATCAGGTGCTCATAACGTGCCGATCCCCTGAATGTTCCCCCACTAAACACCTTAAGGTAGAGGCCTACCCCTTTTAGCCTTGTGGTGATTTGTTCAAGACAAGGGCATAGCTAGTTTTGCCCCCAAGATTCTCACCATATGGCTCACTTGAGATGAGATGGAAATCCTTGGCTTAGCATAAGCTATACGTAGCCTTCCGGGGAGAGGGTGATTGCATTATCCTTCCAGTGCATGAGGCCCCTATCCATCCTCTCTCGAGAAGACAATATAATGGGACACACCTATTTGTTAGTGTGTTAGCATTTGTGTTGGAGATTCCAAGTTGTGGGCTTGGCAAGTCGTCGTTCACCTTGACCTTAGGTAGTTTAAGCATTGCTTTCAAGTGTTTTCGATTGTGTTATATCCATGGAAATTTGGGCCTTGAGGGGCTTCTCGAACATACACATTACGCTCTTACGTCACGTCAAACCTTTGGACATTGTATGCTCTTGTTTGGAATGTTTGTATCACTTTCCAAAGAAGACTATCATTGACAACACACAAACATCATTTGAGCCATTTGAAAAAGTGAACCATTGAAACATTCAAACTTCCCAAATCCATCATTTAGCCTCCAAAGTCCAAAAACATCACATCCAAAGCCCAAAATTTGCCAAAACTTCAATTCACCACCTCAAAAATCACACCAAATCACCACTGTCCCATATCAGTGCCCAGACCTCCACATCAGTGCCTGGTCATCTCAATCAGCACCTGGTTCTCTCAGCATCCAGACCTCCACATCAATGCCTGGTCATCTCAATCAGCGCCTGGTTCTCTATATCAGTGCCCAGTTCTCTGTATCAACACCCAGTCTAAGAATTCATCATAAAATCAAATTTTTGTCCTTGTGGTTTATGACAATCCCTGTTCCATGTCATCCTTCGACATCACATGCCACCTCAATTCATGTCCTTGTACATTTATTACTCTTAGCTTGTGATTTGTTCTTATCATCGATCATTATCCTCACTAGCATTCAAATTCCCCATTGGTCCTAAGACATCATTAGTTGAAACTTTGCTTACATCAATCCTACCATCCTAAAACAATCCTATCATTCTTAATCAATCCATAATCGATCATTATCCTTGAATCAATTAAGGCCAACCATATCATCATCCAAATCCATCCTAATCGACAAATCAATCCAAACCATATCCAAATCCTAAGGTGAAAACTCTAGATCAAAATTATCCTTTTGTTTGTATTAATCTTAAGACTTTGTTCATCTTAAGTTTAGTATAAACTATGAATCACTGACTCCCCTTGGATAAGTTGGCTTAGGAATCTTGACAACTCCTAAGTTAGTGGATTCCAAGAAATCCCATTTTGCTTGGTGCGTCTTGTCTACCCCAAGTAAAATAATCCTATTGTCCTTTTGCTTAGGCTCTTTGTCTACCCTAAGTATATAGGATAACCATCGGCCTTTAATAATCTTGATCTAGATTTTGAACCTATCTTCATCTCTCATCATTGGTACCTCATCATCCAAATCTGACCCAAATCCACCTTTTATGCCTCCTATCACATGATCACAAGTTAAGAAAATGGACGCCCGTTACCAACCCCTCTCCCCTAGTGGCTCAACCACGAGCAACATGGAGGAATATGTCAACCAACCCAAAATAAGTGCAGCATCCACTCATCATCATCAAACCTATTCCCCCACCTTTGTCAAGTTCCTTAATGAAAAGGGGTTACACGACAAGTTTGACCAATTCATTGACAATCATAAGGATGAATTTCTTCAATGTCTCATTGAACATGGCGCACGCCTTCCATATTCATATGACCATGACAATCTCAAAACCATCTTTCATGACAAACCAACAACATCCATCCGTGATCAACTGTGGGGATGTGTCCCTAATCCTAATGAACCCATTTACGACAACCCATGGGCTAGTTTTGCTTCCAACACCACCGCTATTCATGCCTTGGGACAAAACACGAGGGCTAGAAATGTTTCACAACCACAAGCATCCAACCCCCCCATTGGGTTACCTTATGACATGCTACCCTCTAATGTGCCCATTTATGGGGTACCTTCTAATGTCACCATCACCGCCATACCAGCTCCACCAAACAATCAACAAGAAGCCACCACGATTGTACCACAACATCTCCCTCCACTAAACATTCCACCAAGATTGATCATCACACAAATGGTAGCACCACCCATGACTCGAACGCCCATTGCGAATCCACTTAACCAGCCACAAAACCCATTGACAAACTATGCCAATCCCATGCACACATACCAATCTTCCATGCATCAACCTCACCATGGATCATTAGCGCCACACTCACAACAACAACAACAACAACAACACATCCATCCCCAACAATAACAACAATACATCCATCCTCAACATCAACAATCGTCATCACAACAACAATACGTCAATCCCCAACAACAACAACAATACATCCATCCTCAATATCAACAATCATCGTCACAACAACCTCTACTCCAACACACATCGCAACCACCTCTTGCTAACCCTTTCGATCAAGAGTGGTAAGAGATGAAAAATGCACTTAAAAACTTCCAACTAGGCACCCAAAAGAAACATTATAAGTTCAAAGACTTATGTCTCTACCCATTTGATAGAAACATTGCCATCACACCTTTTCCTTAACACTTTGAAATGCCAGAATTTGATAAATACAAAGGAAAAGGAGACCCTTGTGACCACATCAAGGAGTTCTTCATGGCATGCAAAGAAGTCGCCTATGATGACCAATTCCTCCTTTGTCTTTTTCCACAAAGCCTAGGAGGACAAGCCCTAGAATGGTTCATGCACTTGCCTTATGGCTCCATATCCAATTTCACCAATCTTTTAGTGAAATTCGTTGCCCACTTCTCATACAATGTAGAACATGAGATCACCATGCTCGACCTTTGCAACACCAAACAACGAAGTGGTGAGAGTTTCACTGCTTATCTACAAAGATGGAGAGCCCTTGCTAGTAGGCCACCTTGGACAACCCTCGAAAAACAACTCGTCCATATTTTCATCCAAAACCTCAATCAAGAAATGGCCTTCCATTTGCAAGTACATTGTGCATCAACCTTTGACAAAATCATAGAAAAGGGGGTCACTATTGAAAAAGCCCTTATTGCGAAGGGTCTAGTCAAAATCTACAACAAGAACGACAATGACAAAACCTCCAATGACAAACCTAAATTTTGGACTAAAAACAAGAACACCATAGGAGATGGTGCTACCGATTCCAAGCACATTCAAATCGCCACTCCCAAACCAAAAGAGACAAATGTAGTCCAAAATGTTTCAAACAATGTATCAGTCCCCCCTGCTCCTCCAAAGAGGAATCCCCCTAACAATCCAAAATGTAAATAGACTCCCTTGGGTGAACCACTCGAGGTTGTCTTTCAAAAGCTACTCCACACCGGCATGGTTGAGTTCCCCACAATGAAACCATTTGATGAAAACCAACCTAAACCTACGTGGTACAAAGAAAATGAGTATTGTGATTATCATCGCATCAAGGGCCATGCCACAAGCAAATGCATGAAATTGAAAACTATGTCCAAGACCTCATTGAACATGGAAGAATCCAAATGCAAGACCACGACAACACATCACCCAATGATGGCCTAGGTGTCTACCAAGACCCTCTTCCCCACCACAATAATAATCAAACTGCATCCAAACCATCCTCCTCCAACACTAATCCTAACAACCAAACCAACAACATCAACTACAACAACATTCTGCCTCCCTACAATAATATAGTGGGTAGAATTAACTTTGATTCTACTCATGTCACCACCATTAAACTCAAAAACACCACTCCCGAATGTGTTGTCACCACCCGCCGTGGGCGTATAACTGTAAAGGGACCATCCCCATCCTTTACTACCACCACTTCCCAATCTAACCTCCTTGACCATCTTGGAAAGACCCCTGTGCAAATCTCCATCTTAGAACTCCTTAGGACATCTGCCATCCACTGAGAAATACTTGACAAGGCTCTCGAAGAGTCTCACGTTCCTACCGACATACCTCCTGCCCAATTCGAAAACCTTGTCGCTCAATTATCATCATCCTACCACCTCACCTTTAGTAATGCTGACATGCCACCTATTGACCCTGCACATAATAAAGCCCTCCATATCAAAGTCCAAATCACCAACCATAGAGTCAATAGGGTCCTCTTGGATAATGGATCTGGCTTGAACATATGTAGATTAAAATTCATAAACTCATGGGGTATTCAACGACTGACTTGGTATCTTTGGTTATCTCCATCAAGGCATACGATAACATGGAGAGAGAATCTGAAGGCACTATATGCCTCCCTATCAAGGTAGGCTCACTCACCATGCCCACTCTATGTCACATGATTGATCTTGACCTTCCATATAATCTCCTCCTAGGGCGACCATGGTTACATGCTATGCAAGCCGTTCCATCCACCTAGCATCAATGCCTCAAATTCCCTCATAGCGGTGTGGAGGTCACTATTCCCACCGACCAACAACCTTTTGAATACTATAAAGCTTTAGAGGTTGTTTATGATAGACAATTCCATTGTTCGAGCACTTATGGGGATCATGTCAAAGATCCCTCATCCACTCCATCCACATCATCATTCACACCACACATCACCATTGAACAATCACAAGCTTCCACTTCATCTTCTACTAATACACCTCAAAAGGTCAAGATCATAGACAAAGGGTGTGGCGAGTATGAGCTTCACAATGCCTTCCATGTGGGATAGTTACCATTGTCCCCCTGCTCCCACGGTTGTTATCTTCTGAAGAAGGAAAAAGAGTAGCAACGCAAGATCAATGATAAAATTCTCTTTGTACCAACACAAGTCTCTAGAGAAGAAGAAGCCGAAGAAACATCCCTAAATGATTGGCTCTACGGTGATGAAACTACCCTAGCACCTATGAATATGGAATACTTTAAAGAAAAATATCCTATACCATTCCAAATTTGTACCAAGATGCCTTACCGTGGAACAGGACTTGGTGCTGATGAACAAGGTGTTACAGAACCCCTTTCAGTTGATCCTACATCTCCCAAGAAATATGCTCAATACTTTGGTTTAGGATATGCTCCACAGACTGTGACAATCTGTGGATCTGCTAAAACCTTGGTACAGGTAATAGAATCCTCTTCCAGTGTTGAAAATATCAATCTGAGTGTCATCATAGCTTCATACGAAGACCTTGATCTTTCATGCATCTTCCTCGACAATGACATCTTCATTATTGACCTTCCTCTCGTTCATCTCAAACTCATTGCCTGAGATTGTCAAGGACCCCCGCCTCTTGACATATTTATGAATGATGAGGATCTCTCCGCATTCCTAGAACTCTGTGACACCTCACAATATGACATATGCTTGCATGCTGACGCCTATTTTGGGGAAGAAGAGATCCTTAGTCCAAAAAAGAAAAAATAAAAAAATAGAAAATCATTCCCTAGTGAAAACCTCTCTGAGGCACTTTCAGACATAAAAGTGAAAAATAAAGATGCATCTCCTAGTGAAAACCTCTTTGAGGTGCTAGAAGATGAGGATCTCAATCTTCCCCCCATACCATCTCACTGGCAAGAGCGTTCCAACATTTTGATTAAAGGCACACAAGACATCAACCTCGGCACACAAGAATCACCCAAGCTCACACATCTAGCGGAAAGTCTCAGTACAGAAGAAAAATCCAACATCTCCATAGTGCTTCATGAAACATCTGATGTGTTCACTTGGTCCTACACTAATATGCTAGGATTGGATTCATCTTTGGTTGTTCACCATCTTGTGGTACATCCTGACGCAAAATCTATTAAGCAGAAGCTCCATAAGATGCACTTGCAAGTCGCCTTGCTCATCAAAGAAGCGCTGTAGAAATTGTTAGATGTTGGCTTTATTCGCCCGATTGATTACCCCGATTGGGTCTCTAATATTGTTCTAGTTGCTAAGAAACCTGGGGGCATCCGTTATTGTATAGACTTCAGAGATCTTAACAAAGCATGTCTGAAAGATGACTTTCCCCTCCCCAACATTGACATGATTGTAGACCTTACAACATGACATGAGATGCTTTCCCTTATGGAGGGCTTCTCTGGATATAATCAAATCAAAATTGCCCCTGAAGACCAACACAAAATTGCTTTTACTTGTCCTTGGGGCACATATTGCTGGCAAGTCATGCCCTTTGGCCTAAAGAATGCGGGGGCAACCTATCAACGTGCAATGACTACAATCTTTCATGACACGATACATAATATAATGGAAGACTATGTAGACGATCTCCTAGGAAAATCAAGAACAAGGGAAGAACACCTTGAGATCTTGTGACAGATCTTTGCACGGCTCAGAGAATACAAACTCCATCTCAACCCTAAGAAATTCGTCTTCGGCGTAACATTAGGTAAACTCTTGGGGTTCATTGTCTCCCGCAGGGGCATCGAGGTGGATCCTGCTAAGGTCATAGACATAACAGAAATGCCTCTTCCAAAGATGCTCAAACAACTCTAAAGTCTCCAAGGAAAACTACAGGCTATATGAAGGTTCATCGCCCAACTTGCAGATAAATGCCATCCTTTTGCTCATTTACTTTGTAAATACGTACACTTTAAGTGGGATCAGAACTATCAACAGGAATTTGACTGCATCAAAGAGTATCTTGCTTCACCACCGGTCCTAATGGCACATATCCATGGAAAGCCCCTGTTATTATATATATCAACAACTTCAGTAGCACTGGGGGCACTCTTAGCACAACAGGATGATTCTGACCGTGAGAGAGCTATATACTACATCAACAGGACTTTAGTTGGATATGAGCTTAACTACACCCCCATGGAACACGCATGCCTAGCTGTCATTTTCTACTCTCAAAAGTTACGACACTACATGCTAAGTCATTCTATCAAGCTCATATCCAAGGTTGACCCCCTTAAGTGCCTCCTTTCTAGGACCGCACTCACAGGATGAATGGCAAAATGGGTCATGTTGTTGAGTGAATTTGATATTGAGTATATTGACAGGAAAGCAATCAAAGGACAAGTTGTAGCAGATTAGCTGGCTGAAGCACCCCTCACAGATTATCAACTGCTATCCATTGATTTTTTGGATGAGTCCATCCTAACTGTGACATAACCAACACATTGGAAACTATACTTTGACATATCCTTCACCAATCACGGTTCAAGAGTAGGGATACTATTGGTGGCCCCACAAGGTGATTACATCCCCAAAGCTTACAGACTTGCTTTCCCCTATATGAACAATGTAGCTGAATATGAAGCTCTAATCATTGGTCTCAAAACAGTGGTACAATAGAATATCTTACAGCTACAGGTCTATGGAGACTCTCAGTTGCTCATCAAACAAGTGAATGATGAGTTTACCACAAAGGATGATAATCTAGTGCCCTATAAGCAAATGGTTGATGAATACAAACTATTATTCACCTACATACAGTTTGAGCAGGTACCTCGCCTTCACAAAAGCAGCTGATGCCATGGCTACTATCGGTTCCCTTCTGGATACGCCTCATGAAAGCCATCAGTGTGAATTTTCTGTGGAACAGCTCCTAATGCCATCATATCGTGTTGCTGAGTCAGAATTCATTTGTGAGATTGTTGGTCCAGAAAATTCCTGGTACCACGAAATTTACACTTACCTCCAACATCACATTTTCCCTCTTGAATCTACTTGCAAACAACAAAGATCACTCATTCGCCAAGCCGCCTGCCACACTATCCTTGCTGAAACCCTCTATCGCCAAAGTTATGATGGCACTCTTCTTCGATGCTTAAACATGGAAGAAGTTTCTCTTGCCTTACACGAAGTCCACACAGGTATCTGCGGAGCGCACACGAGTGGGATTGTCCTAGCCAAGAAGCTCTTGTGTACCAGATATTATTGGCCTACTATGGAACATGATGCATGTGAGTACGTGAAGAATTGTAAGCCCTATCAGCAGCATGGAGATCTCATTCACACTCCTTCTCAGGTGTTGCAACCTATTACTACACCATGGCCTTTTTCTTAATGGGGTCTAAATCTCGTTGGCAAAATCCACCCATCCTCCTCTGACGGACACAAATTCATTGTCACCACCACTGAATACTTCACTAAGTGGGTCGAGGCCATCCCTCTCACTTTCACCACAAGAAACCAAATCACCAAATTCATCCTTTACCATATCGTCTGCCATTATGGTATCCCATTCGCCATTGTTACCGATAATGGTAAACCTTTCAAAAACCATGATGTTCGGGACCTTTGTGAACAATTCCACATTCAACATAATTGGTCCACTCCATATTACCCACAAGGTAATGGATAGGCTGAGGTAACTAATAAAACTCTACTCAAAATCCTCAAGAAAGTTGTTAATGAAATTAGTTGTGATTGGCACCTCCATATCCACCCCTCCCTTTAGGCCTATCGCACTAGTATCCGCACACCCATAGGAGCTACACCATATTCCCTTGTCTTTGGAGCAGAAGCCATCCTGCCAATCGAGATTGAATTTCCCTCATTATGCATCTCCTTACGTAATGTCATCACTAATGAAGAATACCATGTTGCACGCCTCCAAGAGCTTGAGCTATTGGATGAATGGTGCCTCAATGCCCTTAATCACCTCCAAGAATACCAAAATCGGCTTCGCAAATCCTATAACAAGAGGATCCATGCTAGGGAGTTTGCAGTAGGAGATCTGGTCCTGAAAGAAAATCAAAGGAATCTATCTGAGTAAGAAAAGAAAGGAAATTTTGAGCCTAATTGGCTAGGACCCTATATTGTCACTGCAAAGTATGGCTCTGGAGCATATCGTCTCTCCACCCTTGAAGGAGAGGAACTTGATGAACCCATGAATATCATTCACTTGAAGCAGTTTCATAGTTAGTCTGCTAAATACCCTATGGCAAAAAATCAAATAACAAAAATCACATTAATCAGAAATCAAAAAAATAAAAAATAAAAAAAAATTTAATCAAAAATTACACATTAAATAACATTAATCAAAAATCAAATAATAAAAATATAATTAATCAAAAAATTAAAAATTAAAAATCATTAAAAAAACACATTAGCGCCAGCCCGGCACTACGGCGCCGGACCAGTGCCAAACCCCACACCCCCACTTGACGGGCGCCACACCTAACCCTACCCCAACCACTACTAGCCCCCTATCCCTTAGCCCTAACTCCCCCGTCCCCTAGCCCTAACCCTCCCCTCCCCTACCCCTAACCCTCCCTTAACCCCCCGAAATCCCCTTCCCGCCTCGGCGCTAAAGCATCGGACCGGGTGTCGATCTCCCCCTGTCCCCCTAACCACTACCCCACCCCCTACCACTGACCTAAGCCCCCTCCTCCTTACCTAACACCTACGTCCCCTCCCCCCTAACGACTACCACCCCCTCCCCCCCTCCCCCTAACCCTAAACCCTTCACCCCCTTAGCGCCCTCTCTCCCATTGCAGCGCCCATCCAGTGCTATCAACTGCCCTCCCGTCGGGCTTTTTAGGTGCCACACCTGCCGCCTACCGCAGTTTAGGTGCCACACTCTTCCCCTAGCACCCTTTGGGCACCTATCCCCGCTGCCGAGCGCCAAAACCCACCCCTTACGCCCATCAAACACCCAATCCCGCCCATTCCAAAACAAATAAAAATATAATAATCATAATAAAATAAAAAACCCAAAAACCCATCAAAAAACAACATGTTTTTCAAAAAAACCCATCACAATAATAAAAATTTTCCAAAAACCCATAAACAACTAAACAGATTTTCAAAAAATCTACACAACATAATTCAAATTTTCAAAAAACCTAAAAATTCATACAAACAATTTTTTTTTTTCAAGCAAATCCACAAAAGAAAAATAAACAAATTTTTCAACAAACCCACAAAAAAATAAACAATTTTTTTCAACAAACCCACAAAAAATTAAAAAAAAAATTTCAAAAAATTTCAAACAATACACAAGTTTAAAAAAAAAAAAAAAAAACCCATTTGCCCATTTTCCGCACCAATCCATCTTTTACTCGCCCAATCCAAAACCCCCACGCATTTTCCTTAAAATCCCCATTTTACCCAACCCTCCATTTACACTAACAACGCTATCATTACATCAAAATAAAACCAAAATACCAAGCAATGTAAAAATCACTCACAAGATCCCCTGCCGCTGCGGGTCGCTGATATTCCCTCACCCACTCTGCTTGATGTTCCTCTCAAGGAATTCTCGCCATCGCTCCACACACCTCTTCCTCTTTTCACTCTCACCTCCAAATTCACAAAAAGTAAAATGAGCTTTTTAGCCCCTTTTTCACTTTTTAACCCCTTCCACTTTCATTTTTTTTCACCTTTCTTTTAAATATTTTTAGGCCCACTTTTAATCCTTTTTTCCTTCTTTTTTCTCCACAACTTCTTTTTCACCTTTATTCCTCTACCCACCTCATTTTTTCCCCTTTTTTTCACCATTTCTTGTATTTTTTCCCCGTCCTTTAGTCTTGGGACCACCTTTTCCCCCCTTTTCCGCTGTTTTTGCCTCCTTTTTCAAAAAATCGCTAGAAAATTTCTTTTTTCCGCCGATCTCTCAAGGGGGCATCACCTCATCACCCATTCCACTTCTTTTCATCCACTGGGGCATATTTATCAAAAAAAATATATTTTTTGATATCTCATCAACCCACTAAACGCAACAGCCGTGACGCCATACCAAAGAGGGACAAAATGTAGACACCTGAAAATGGTCACAACCACTTTCATCCACTCATGCATTCAACCATAATCCACCCACATCACTTCATTCAATCTAATTATTAATTAAATAATTTTTAATTATTTAATTAATTTATTATGTGCCTTTATCATATCATAAAAATCAAATTCCTCTACTATAGTTTAAAAATTAAATATTTTTTACTATAGTTCATTTCAAAAATTAAATAAATTATCATATTTATTTAATTCCCTATTTTGTACATTTTTGATTATTTTTTGTAATCATAATTATTTTCTTCTAATCCATGTGCACATGAATTAATTTTAATTAATTCATCATTACAAACTCCCATGTTTCTAGAAATCCATTTGTCATCTAATGTACACACATGTATATGACAAGTGGTACTTTGGAAGCATGGGCAAATCTTCCAAATTGAGTACATTTGTCATATTTCTTCCACCCCACTCCATGTGTCACTATTCCTCCCAATTTAAAATTCCACGTGGCACTATTTGAACACTATTCTTCTAATTTTAATTTCCACTTGTCCTCTCCATGGAGTTTAAAATTCCTCACAAAGTCCAAGCCTTACCTTTTCATAAATGAGTCCTTACATGTCATACACCTACTCAATCGTAGCTATCCATCCATTCAAACTTGCATTCTCATCCATTGATTATCCCTTGAATCTTAGGGCAACACTCTCATTCAATCCAATCATGCCATTTGTCCAATTCTCCTTGCTTGAGGATCCTCAAGCAATATCAACCATCGATCCTCCAAATTGATCCTAGCCCTTCAATCCCATCCCCAAAAATCTATAAATTAAGGCCTCCACCTCCCATTTGAAACAAGTCATTTTATGCAAAGCTATTCTACCAATTTGAGTGCTCACATATCTAGCTATAGTGCAATTCCACTTAGTTTAATGTAGACTACCATCCACTAGGACATATCACTACTAATAGACTCATTTAGGGTGCAATTAGATAGATTAGTATGTTAGTAGTTTAGTCCAATCTTGAGGTCCCTTGGACTTGAGATTGGGTGCATTTTAGGTGTAATTTGCATCCACTTAGTATCTCATCTTCATAGGTAGACAGATCCAAGCAACATTTCTCCCGTGGTTTTTTCCCTCATTGGGTTTCAACGTAAATCTTCATGTTATGTGTGGATGCTTTTGTTTGATATGTGTTTTCTTGATATATTCTTTCTTGTGATATGTTTTTAAGATGATTGCATAAGGTTTTTGTATATCACTGATTCACCCCCCTCCCCCTCTCAGTCATAGTGAGTATTCCAACAGTTGGAACAAGTATCATCATATGCACCTTGTTAGATGAATAGATAGAGTTAGAGAGACAGAGAGAGAGAGAGAGAAAGAGAGATAGAGAGTGAGAGATAGAGAGGGGGAGAGAGATAGAAAGGGAGGGAGAGATAGAAAGATAGAGTTAGAGAGACATAGGTAGAGAGAGATAGAGAGAAAAAGATAGAGAGGGATAGAGATATAGAGATAGAGACAGAGAGGTAGAGAGATAAATAGAGAGGGAGGATAGAGCGATAAAGAGATAAAGGGACAGATAGATAGCGATATAGAAAGGGAGAGACAGAGAGAGATAGAGAGAGGGAGGATAGAAAGATAACGAGATAGAGGGAGAAATAGATAGATATATAGATCTAGGGAGAAAAAGAGGGAGAGATAGAGAGATAGAGAGGGGGAGAGAGAGATAGTGATAGAGATAGAGATAAAGATATTGTTGGGAATTAAGGTGTCTCAACCTTGGTAATTCCTTGTATTAATTAATTGTATTTCTTTATTGCCTATTAATTTATTTTAGATGCAAGTCATGTTTCGTCATCTTGTGGGAGTTGGCACGGTGATGTGTCATCCTACGTGGAAGGTGATCACATGTAATTTTGTCCTCACATGAGGAGATAGGCATCCCACTTAGTGGTAGAGGTATTTTGCCATGTGTTGGCACTTTGACTAGTGTGTAAGTGAATCTTGACCGAAACGGTTATGACAGATTCCTATGACAGAATATATGACGCGTAAGAGTCGTAAATGGAATGTTCTATGATAGGTGAAGACATGTGTCACAAGGCATCTTGGAAGAAGGCATCTTTGGGTGGCCTAAGGAGGGTGATGATGTGTTGTAAGAGAATATGCTATTTTATGCAGTTATGACATATTCTCTTACAACTATAAGAGATGTCAGTTATGACAGATTCTATTATAGTCGTAAGATGCGTAAGAGCATCTGTCATTGCCCAACATGGGAATAGGTGACCATATTGGGATGGGGTGATGTGACAAGTGTCATAACCATGCTGCAGTGTTGGACAAGTGTCCCTAGGCATGGGTTTTGGGCCATGAGGCCAAGTTGGACGCCCATCTCAAGGAAAGTTCATTTTTTGGCCTTGTAAACTTCTATTTAGGCAGGTGGTTTGAGAGGAGATGTATTATATGATTGATAGCTACTGTTATGCTGCCAGATTGTCTCTAAATACGAGTGTTAAAGACTCTTGTAAAGACTTGCATTGCAAGTGTGTTGTAAACTTCATTGTTTAGATAATACATTGTGCATGTTTTGGAATGTGGGGTTTTTCACCCGTAAAGGTTTTCCCCACGTTATATCTTGTCTCTCTCTCTCTCTCTTCTGTCTTACATTCTTGTGTTGTGTATTACTACATATCTCTATTGTTGAGTTAATAACACTGTAATTGTAAAGGTTAAAAAGAATTTGCACACATCTCTCCTCATTAGATTAGTGTAGGAAGCGATTTCTGCACACCTAGCTTCCTTTCAATTGGTATTAGAGCTTGATCACCTTTGGTCCTAGTTGTTGGGTAGGGGTTTTTTGAGCTAATCTTAGATTGAGTGGGAGTCTATGTAGAGTATTCTGTAATCTTGTTGCAAGAAAGAGATGGCAGACACATCCGGAAGATTAGAGGTGGAGAAGTTTAACGGCACAAATTTTGAGTTATGGAAACTTAAGATGGAAGACATGCTTGTTGATCGAGACCTATGGGAAACCATTTTCAGTGTAAAACCAACCACAATGGCACAAGATAATTAGGATCTTAAAGATCAGAAGGCTAAGGGTCTCATAAGACTCAGTCTAGCTGATTCTGTCCTGTTAAATGTCCATGAGGAGAAGACCACGAAAGATCTTTCGAAGAAGCTGGGAGATGTTTATCAGGCCAAATCCTTGGCAAACAAGCTTTTTCTGAGAAAGAAGTTGTATTCTCTAAGGATGGAGGATGGAGGATCTGTTGCGGATCATTTGAATGCTTTCAACATGTTAGTTGCACAATTAACTTCCATTGGTGTGAAGATGGAGGAGGAGGATCATTGTATAACCTTGCTTTGCTCTTTGATGGACTCGTGGGATCATCTTGTTATGGCTATTGGGAGCACCACATCCACTTTCAAAATGGATGAAGTGGTATCTTCGCTGTTATCTGAAGAAATGTGGAGAAAGTCTTCTGAAGCAGCCAAAGAGGCTCTTGTGGTTCATGGAAGACCCAAAGAGAAAGGGAAAAAGAAGGAAAAGAAAGCTGAGAAGGGTAGATCCAAATACTGTGGGAAATCCAAATCTCCTGGAAAGTCCAAGGCTCTCTATTGGAACTGTGGAAAAACTAGGCATTTTTGAAAGGAATGCAAAGAGGAAAAGAAAACGAAAAAGAAGAATGTCCTAGACTCTGATTTTGACAAGTCACAAGATGATGGTGATGCCTTCATCGCAGCCCTGGCCACCCATGCATTTGATGATGTGTGGTTGATTGATTCTGGTGCATCATTCCACATGACGTCACATCAAAGTTGGTTCATGAAGTATGAAGAGTTCGATGGTGGAAGAGTGTACCTAGGTGACGATTCTCATCTGAAGATTGTTGGTCATGGAAGAGTCTCAATTTGATTCCCGGATGGACGAGTGAAGGTGATCACTGGGGTTATGCACATCCCAGGCTTGACACAAAACTTGCTTTCTATAAGTAAGTTGAATGATGCAAGTGTGTAGGTTGTCTTTTTGAAGGACGGATGCAAGATGACTAGAGGATCTATGGTGCTTGCGAAGGGTACTCAGAGAGGTACTTTGTTTCAGCTGGAGGCATGCACTTCACAGTGCAATAGTTCTTTTGACTCGAAGAAAAGAGCTGCTATCACTTTATCCCCACCATTGGAACTGACAGTGAAAATGTCTGTTGTAACAAATTCTGATGGTAGTGCATTTTGGGTACCCAAGGGTGCTCATGCTTTGGAAGTTAATCTTCCTGCTGAAAAGACAATGTTATGGCATATGAGTTTTGGCCACATTGGTGAGAAGGGTCTTAGAACCCTGAAAAATAAAAACTTCATTGAGGGGTTAAATGATTGTAATCTTGAGTTTAACTTTTGCGAACATTGTATATATGGAAAGCAAAACCGTGTTCAATTTTATTCTAGTTCACACAAGTCTTTTGGTGTGTTGGACCTTATTCATTCTGATGTGTTTGGTCCTGTTAGTGTTCCTTCGATTTCCAAATCTATATATTTTGTATCTTTCATAGATGATTACAATAGAAGGACATGGATTTATTTTCTTAGAAGCAAGCCTGAAGTCTTTAGTCGGTTCAAAGAGTTTAAAGCTTTTGTTGAGAATCAGACTAGTAAAAAGATTAAGTGTTTGAGGACTGATAACGGTGGTGAGTTTTGTTTGGCAGAGTTCGATAAGTTCTGTAAAGAGCAAGGGATTGAAAGACATAAGACAACTCCATACACCCTGCAACAAAATGGAGTTGCAAAGAGGATGAACATGACATTGATGGAGAAGGCTAGGAGCATGCTTAGTGGAGCAAGCCTCAGACAAAAGTTTTGGGCTAAAGCTATAGCCACTGCTTGCTACCTGGTAAACAGGTCTCCTACATCAGCCCTTGTTGGTAAGACACCTATGGAGGTGCGGTCTTTTAAGAAGCCTTCAGTTAGACATCTTCGTATTGTTGTGAGGCATATGAACATGTGCCTAGGGAGAAAAGGTCAAAATTGGAGAACAAGGTTGTTAAGTGTATTTTCATTGGCTATGGTGTCGGTGTGAAAGGATACAAGCTTTGGGATCCTATCATTGAAAAAGTGTTGTATAGCAAAAGTGTTATCTTCAGAGAGCTAACACCTTCTTCCGTTGTTCTATAGCCAGAACAGATAGAAAAGAAAAAGGATGTGGTTTAATTTCCTTCTACCCCTGAGAAGACTGAACTGGCAGACCCTATGAGACTTGATGATGGGGAGAGCTCTAGCAGCTCTGAAAGCTCAGAAGAAGAAGCAGAACCTCAACCTCAGCCCTTGTGGAGGTCTACACGAACAGGAAGCAACCTGATAGGTTTGGTTATTCATTGCTTGATTCTAGTTGTGCTTTTGCTTTGCTTACTAACACTGATGAGCCTAGAACTGTGACAGAGGCTATGGACATGAAAGATGTAGGTTCCTGGAAGGAGGCCATGGAAGATGAGATGGCTTCTTTGGAGAAGAATAAAACTTGGGACTTGGTGCCTTTGCCTGAAGGACAGAAACCTGTTGGATGCAAATGGGTGTTCAAGATGAAATTTGGTGCAGATGGCAGTGTTGAAAAGTACAAGGCTAGACTGGTTGCGAAGGGGTACTCGCAAGTGGAGGGAATTGATTATGGTGAAATTTTCTCTCCCATTGTAAAGATGACATCTATTCGGTTCTTGTTATCTCTTGCAGCAGCTTATGACTTAGAGGTGGACTAGATGGATGTGAAAACAACTTTCCTTCATGGTGATTTTGAGGAAGAGATTTACATGTCACAACCAAAGCATTACATAGAGAAAGGTAAAGAAAATTTGGTTTGCAAACTAAAGAAGTCTTTGTATGGTTTGAAGCAGTCTCCTAGGATGTGGTATATGAAATTTGATTCCTTTATGTTGTTGATTGGATTTCTGAGATCAAAATTAGATCATTGTGTGTATTAAAAATTTGACAATGATCGCATTCTCATTATTGCATTGTATGTTGATGATATGTTGTTAATTGGGAATGGTAAGACTATGATTTTTGATTTGAAGTCTTAGTTGTCAGCATAGTTTGAGATAAAAAATCTAGGGGCAGCCAGGTACATTCTGGGAATGGAAATCAGAAGAGATAGAGCTAACATAAAACTTTGGTTAAGCCAGAGTAAGTATGTGAAGACCGCGTTGGATAGGTTCAGCATGGCAGATTGTAGACCATTGTGTGTTCCTATTTCTTTGGGGATAAAGTTATCTGTTAATGATTGTCCAAAATCTCCTTTTGAGGTGGAGGATATGAGCAGAGTACCTTATGCTAGTGTTGTTGGCAGTTTGATGTATGCCATGGTCTACACAAGACCAAACATTGCCCAAGCAGTGGGAGTCCTTAGTCGATTTATGGCTAATCCTATATAGGTACATTGGGATGTAGTAAAGCGAGTGTTCAGATATTTGAGGGGTACTTCTGAGTATTCCATATGCTATCATGGTAATCCTACAGGACCTTCGCATTCTATTTGTATTCGTGGATTCTGATTGGGTGGGTGACATTGACAGCAGAAGATCCACCAATGCTTACATGTTTACTATGTTTGGTGGTGCAATTAGTTGGATGAGTAAGCGATAACCTGTGGTTGCTTTGTCCATGATAGAAGTTGAGTCTATGGCAGCAACTCATGCTTGTAAGGAAGCCATTTGGCTTAAGAGATTGTGTTCAGATGTTGGTGTTGATGCAGGACAGATTACTATCTGCTGTGACAGTCAGACTGTGTTTTGCCTAGCAAAGAATCCAACTTTCCATGCTAGAACAAAGCATATTGATGTATAGTTTCACTTCGTGCGAGACATGGTAGAGGATGGGAAAGTGAATTTGGAGAATGTAGACACTTTGAAGAATTTTGTGGATGCATTGACAAAACTGGTGGGCACAGAGAAGTTCAGATGGTGTTCAGAGTCTATGGGCTTCTCAGCCTATAGCAGTTAAATCTTGTCATTTCTATTGGCTCTTACAAGGTGTTCGACAAGTTGGAGAATGTTGGGAATTAAGGTGTCTCAACCTTGGTAATTCCTTGTATTAATTAATTTTATTTATTTATTTATTGCCTATTAATGTATTTTGGATGCAAGTCATGTTTCGTCATCTTGTGGGAGTTGGCACTATGGTGTGTCATCCTATGTGGAAGGTGACCACATGTAATTTTGTCCTCACATGAGGAGATAGGCATCCCACTTAGTGGTAGAGGTATTTTACCATGTGTCAGCACTTTGACTAGTGTGTAAGTGAATCTTGACCGAAACGATTATGACAGATTCCTATTGCATAATCTATGACGCGTAAGAGTCGTAAATGGAATGTTCTATGACAGGTGAAGACATGTGTCACAAGGCATCTTGAAAGAAGGCATCTTTGGTTGGCCCAAGGAGGGTGATGATGTGTTGTTAGAGAATATGCTATTTTAGGCAGTTATGATAGATTCTCTTACAGCTGTAAGAGCTGCCAGTTATGACAGATTCTATGACAGTCACAAGATGCGTAAGAGCATCTATCATTGCCCAACATGGGAATAGGTGACCATATTGGGATGGGGTGATGTGACAAGTGTCATGACCATGCTGCAGTGTTGGATAAGTGTCCCTAGGCGTGGCTTTTGGGCCATAAGGCCAAGTTGGACGCCCATCTCAAGGAAAGTTTATTTTTTTGCCTTGTAAACTTCTATTTAAGCAGGTAGTTTGAGAGGAGATGTATTATATGATTGACAGGTACTGTTATGATGCTAGATTGTCTCTAGATATGAGTGTCAAATATGCCTGTAAAGACTTGCATTGCAAGTGTGTTGTAAACTTCATTGTTTAGATAATACATTGTGCAGGTTTTGGAGTGTGGGGTTTTTCACCTGTAAGGGTTTTCACCATGTTATATCTTCTCTCTCTCTCTCTCTCTCTCGCTCTCTCTCTTCTGTCTTACATTCTTATGTTGTGTATTGCTGCAATATCTCTGTTGTTGAGTTAATAACACTGTAATTGTAAAGGTTAAAAAGAATTTGCACACATCTCTCCTCATTAGATTAGTGTAGGAAGTGATTTCCACACACCTAGCTTCCTTTTAGATAGAGATAGAGAGAGAGGGTAGAGATAGAGATAGAGATAGAGATAGAGATAGAGATAGAGATAGAGAGAGGATAGAGACAGAGAGAGATAGAGGGAGAGATAGAGAGATAGAGGGAGAGAGATATAGAGACAAGGGGATAGAGATAGAAAGAGATAGAGAGAGGGAGAGATAGAGATAGAGAGATAGCATTAGAGAGGGAAAGATAGAGATAGATAGAGATATATAGTTAGAGAGAGGGAGACATAGAAAGAGGTAGGCAGAGAGGGAGACATAGAGAGAGATAAATATAGAAAGGGGCAGATAGAGAGATAGAGAGGGAGGGAGAGAGATATGATATAGAGATAGAGAGGGAGAAATAAAGAGAGAGGGAGACAGAAAGAGAGAAAGGGAGGGGGGAGAGAGAGACAAAGAGGTAGAGAGATATATAAATAGATAAGAAGAGAGATAGAAAGAGATGGAGGGGGAGGGAGAGAGACATATAGAAATGGTTAGAGATAAATATAAAGAGATAGAGGGAGAGGAAGAGATAGAGAGAGATAGAGAACAAGAGAGAGATAGAGATAGAGAGGGAGGGAGAGATATAAAGATAGAGTTAGAGAGAAAGAGGGAGGGAGAGGGAGGGAGAGAGAGAGAGGGGAAGAGATATAGAGATAGAATGGGAGAGAGATAAAGAGAGAGGGAGGATAGAGAGATAAAGAGATAGAGGGAGAGATATATATAGAGAGAGAGGGAGAGATAGATAGAGATAGAGAGGAGATATAAAGAGTTAGGGATAAAGAGATAGAGAGATATTGAGTTGAATACGCCTTTACAAAAAGTGCTTCAGACTTTGAAAATCTATACTAATCCTTTTTCAACATGTCAATTTAATGTTTCATGGAGGAATTCTTGTTTAATCATCATATTCAACAATAAGCTTATGAGCATTCTATAGTCTCATAAAAAATTACAAATGGCATATTGAATGAAACTATGGGATGTATTATCTTGCCTTTAGAGGTTGGTTAAAAAATGGTGCAAATTTTATGTCACATTAATTCTTCTTCAAAGAGATTTGGTATTTTATTTGGTAGACCTTTGATACAACAATGTAAATAAATACCTTCTATGGTAGAACAATGTATCAAGTGGTATAAGGAAGAACAACTAAGAGAAGAATTGGCATTTTATAAGACCAAGTGAGCCTATAGTGATAAAGTCCAAAGTTACTTAAATGCATATTCATGTTTTAAATAAATTGACAAAGAAAGGCCTAAAGCACCTCAAATTGAAAAACCTATAGTTAATGTGCATAAAGGGTTTGATATTTTTATGCATTAGAAGATCCTTATGAAAACAAAATTAATCATGTCTCAAGGAATTTAAATGATAGGGATATAGCGAGATATAGAGAGATGAAAAGAGATGAAGAGATGGAGAGAGATGGGGAGAGAGAGATTGAGAGGTAGAGATAGAGAGAGGGAATGAGAGAGAGATAGAGAGGGAGAGAGATAGAGAGAGGGAGATAGAGCTAGAGCAAAAGAGGGAGAGAGATAAAAATAGATAGCTAGATAGAGGAAGGATAGATAGATAGAGGGAGGATAGAGAGATAAAGATATAGGAAGGATAGAGATAGAGAGATAGAGGATAGGTAGAAAGAGACTCTCCCTATATCTCTATATCCTCCCTTTCTCTCTCCCTCTCCCTCTCCCTCTCCCTCTTCCTCTCTATCTCTATTTCTATCTCTATCTCTATCTCTATCTCTATCTCTATCTCTATCTCTATCTCTATCTCTATCTCTATCTCTATCTCTATCTCCATCTCTCTATCTATATATCTCTATCTCTCCCTCTCTCTATCTATATATCTCTATCTCCCTCTCTCGCATCCTTTATAGATATCTCTATCTACTCTCCCTCTTTCTCTCTAGATCTCTTTATCCTCCCTATCTCCCTATCTCTCCCTCTTTATATCCATCTCTCTATCTTTCCCTCCCTCCATCTCCATTCTTCTCCATATCTCTACCTCTCTCTCTCCCTCTCCCTCTATCTTATTTATCTCTCCCTCTCTATATCCCAGCTCTCTCTGTCTATCTCTTTCCCCCCCTCTCTCTCTCTATCTCTTTATCCCCCTCTCCCCCCCCTCTCTATCTCTATATCTTCCTCTCCCTCTCCCTATCTCTATCTCCCCAGCTCTCTCTTTATCTCTCCCTCTCTCTATCTATATCTCTCAATCTCACTTTCCCCCTTTCTCTTCCCTTCCCTCTCTATCTCTCTCTAAATGTCCCTATATATATATTTCTATATCTATCTCTCCCTCTCTATCTCCATCTCCTTCTCTATCTCCCCCTCTCTCTATCTTTATCTCTCCCTCCTATCTCTTCTTCTCTCTCCCTCTATCCAGCCCTCTCTATCTCTATTCATCTCTCTGTCTCCCTCTCCCTCTCTCCATCTCTATCTCTCCCTCACCCCCCTCTATCTCTCTATTTCTCCCTCTCTTTATCTCTATCTTTCCTTGTCCCTCTCCCACTCTATCTCTCTATCTATTTATCTCTCCATCTCTCTACTTGTGGCTTTTTCTTCCAGTATTGACTATAGTACCAGCGTATGTCTAACATCCTTATCTTCCCCGCTATCTTGTTGCTTGACCATATTTATATCTTTAAAACTCTTTCTTATTGGTTGCTCAATTTTCTTTTATCATAAAAATTATATGTAGATTTGAAATAAAGGAGAGAGTAGATTTCCGCCCAAAGGGTGCAAATTCAATCTACACTTCACCAAACCCATGGAGAGAAAATTCAAGAAGTGCACCAAGATAGAGTAGGCTGAGAAAATACTTAAAGCATTTGAAGTGAAAATAAAGGCATTAGAAGGCTAGGTCACCACAGTTGTAGAGCAAGCCATTGAAGCAAAAGATACATAGGTAGAAGAAACTAAAATTTGTGAACACATTATAACTAAGACAACCTCCAAGAATGTATTATCAAAGTAAGTGGAAGACTTGGAGGTATAATTCAGCCATGAAAAGGCTAAAACTAGTGCCAAGGCTATTGAAATAGGATCACCAAAGCAAAAGGCCTCTAGCCAAGATTATGAGCTAGTGAAGCTAAATAATCAAGTGGACACCTATGCCTAGACACTCAAGGGCCTAAGAGAAAAAGAGGTTGACCTAAAGAATATACTAGAAGAATCAAATGAGGAGGTCAAGAGATTAAAGGCCCAAATTAAAGAGCTCAAATAGTTAATGGCTTCCCTTGACCACATTAGGGTCTTGTAAAGATCATATGGCAAAGACAAAATGGAGGCCACATCATCTAAGCCTTGTGAAGATTACACTGAAAGGGCATAATAGAGGACACATCATCTTTATTCTAGCCTTATATTTTATGGAGATGGTGTAGGCTCTAAATGATAGCAAAGAAAAAGATTGATATGGTGGAGAAAGAGATTGATATGGTTTTTATTTTTATAAAGAAATAATGTGAGCACGTCATGGCTCAATAACTATTGAGCCATAATACAAGCATGTTATAATGTGAGTGCATTATAACATGCTTGCATTATATCTTGTTTGGACCAAAAAGTGGTTTTGGCCACTTTTTGTTTCCCCATCATTTTGCACACGCCCATGTCATTACCCACCTAACACCTATCCATGTGCTCCTATCACATCCATCGAATCCTAGATCATTGAACATAAAACATTCCCATCCCTCCATCTACCCAACTAGAGGAGTCTATCCAAATGCCATGTGAAGTTAAACACTCCTCCCCCATCACTTTATCTAAGAAAATCTATCTATGTCAAGAGCCTAGTCGAAACATCTCCCCATCCAAATCAAGATCCAAACATCCCATCTAATCTCCTTCACAATCCCTTACCATCCCATATTAGCCCCATCCCAATTCCATCACCCTATCCCCTTAGTCCCAACACCTTTATTTATGGTGGTTCTCTCACCACAAAAGGACAACTTGTATCCACCACCAATCCCTTACCATCTTAAACTAGACTCATGTCTTGTTTCCAGAATATAAAACATCCCATCACACATCGCATGCTCCAAAACATGAACTGTTAAGGTAAAGGTTTAGGCCTTCATGAGCAAGGCATCTTGGAGCCCATACATGCCAAAACCCATCCATGATTGCATGGCCTTAGTTATATATCTCAAGGAAGAAAATCCAAACATGTTAGTAACACCTTCATAAATCCTAATAGAGCTTCTGCCAATATGATATTAGGAGCCTTTTGTCACTCCTCCAAAATGTTTATTTCCACCCCCCTCCTCTGTTATATTGATCCAAAAAGTTCATCACTATTCCTCCTCCAATATCTCATCCCACCCATCCGTCCATCCATAAATCCACTCACCCTCCCATCCACAAATCCAAAGTCCCTATCACCCCTCATAAACATCCACTCCCTCAAATCCTGAATCAAGACCAATAAATGCACACATCATTTGATTTGTTCAAAAATGATGAATCTATTGCCAACCTTATGGAATTCCAAGATGGTATCTCCCCATGGGACCACCCCATCAACTTTGGAAGCACTTTGGATTCCTTCACATACAAAAGAAAAAACCCACAAGAATCGAAAGATCACCATGTTCCACCATATTGACATGCAAAAACAAATCCAAATATGATTCATAATCCAAACAAATCCAAAAGGCTGCCAAGGCCCACCAATCCCAAATAAAAAATAAAAACAATTTGGGTCCCCAAGAAAAAATAACCCATAAATCCAAATGGAACATCCACATCCACACTTCCAAAGTTCCACTCCATCCCCAAACCCTAAGATCCCTATCCCCCAGGCAACACCCAATTAGAAAATCACAATAATCCTAAGTCCATTTGGGTCCCTAAATGGCCAAAATGGTAATCTCAAAATCTCCCACCTAACCCCAAAATAAAAAATCCAATATCCCCACACATCCCAAATCCCCCAAAATTCCACTTCAAAATCCCCAACTTCCAAATCCAACATGGTGTGTGCAACTGTTGGTCCTGGTCCCCTTCAACCCCATAACACTACCTCATGCCTCCATTACCTTGTTGGTTCTCCAAATTGTGCCCCACTAATCCTTAGAATATTACCATGTTTTGATAGACTAATGGAAAATGGCCAATGAACAGGAGATGGGGTTCACGCTTTTCTCCCTTGCACTTTAGGCTCTACAGGACCTAGAGGGGTTACCCTAAATGACACTGGATACAATTTTATAACAGAGTTGAAATACAATACTTAGCAGGTATTAAACTTCATACGAATGGACAACGGTTTGTATAATTGCATATATAACTATTTCATTCCTTGTTATCCATGATGCCCTTGTTTAAAGTATGAGATAATTAGAAATAAATTACCAAATGGCTTTTGATTTGTAGATCTTGAGTTATGTATTTATGGTTGGGAAACATATTAGATCAAGAACAGGTTCCTATTCTAGGAGAACAGAGTTGACACAAATGTATGAGGCCTTATAATGGAATTATCCTAAGATTGAAAGTTTGTTTATCTTATAAAAGATACTAGTGTCTCAATGCTGATACTAAATTCAATGATGGTAATCAATACACATTTCATACTTAATTATTCACTTTGTTTGTGAGAGATCACATTACCATTCATGAAAGACTTATTCTATCCCCTTGGAGTAGAGCTAACATACACCAGTAACACATAATATCAAATTTATTATGAGAAATAATAAATCCTTAATTAATTAATTCTCAAAATCAATTACATAACAGAGTTAAAGACAAAATGCCTATATAGTCTACATTCTTTCATTAAGATTCAACGACATGGACAATAACATACAAGAACCCATAGAATGAGAAGCCCCTGTATACCTAGAAACAAATTACATACAAAATCCTATGTCCCAAAATATTTCCCAACACCAACACAGAAGGAGAGCATCCCTTTTATAAGACAAGGGAACCTCTTACAAAGAACTGAAGACTGAAACGTACACCTATCTGATTAGCTTGTGAAATACAAAGAACCTGATCAGTTGGAACAACCTGGAACCCGTTCATAAAACCGTTTCCCACCTTCTTTTGTTATGATGATTCAAAATGGGTGGTTAAACAATTTGAGGGTCACCAAATGAATTAGACTCCACCCACTAAAGTTGACATGGCTGTTGCTGCTTGCAACTACTATGAGGATGAGGAAGAGACTAGCTACTGCCCACCTAACTTCTATTGATAGAGTCAAAGAAGTTAGCCACTCAAACATAACAACTTCTACCATCTCAATTTGAACAGATGAGGGCAATGGTAGGGACCCTTCATCAAGACCTAGGCTACTCCAGGTCTAGGCCATGCAAGGTTGAGGGGGAAGAACTCAAAAAGCTACTACATCAAATAGCAAGCCCTGGCCACCATTTCAGTACCTATCTCATCACAATTGGCATGATAGAAGAATAAAGAGAACCAATTTCTAAACCCACCCAAGCCTAAAAAATGTATCTCTATTCCTCTACCCCTAAAACTGCATAGCTGGAGCCAAGAGAACCTTGACATCCCATACACACATAAGAACATAGTTCTCAAAGTGACTAGACACTACCTCAAGGGATTGAAAAAGACAAGTGTCAAGTCATAATACACCTATTCCTTATATAGCCCAAAAGGAATAACACACATACCAAGCACATAAAACAATTCATCCCATGCTTCCATAAATGAGCCCTTACTTCAAAACATGCCATCAAAGCATTGACAAATATCAAATGATATGCAGATCACTTCCAAATCATTTTCATTAAATTTTATGACACCGCAGATAGTGATAACATCACATACCTATACAGCCACTCATTAAAATCCTTACCCACCGACTAGTTGTACTTCAAAGCTCTATCGATATTCTAAAAACAAACTAAAGATCTGGCATCTAATGATTTATAAATTTCTCAATGAAACTGCTTGAGTTTGATACCAAATTTAGTAACCTGTGACTTCTTGCACCACATCACATAAGAACAACCCTGTTTGATTTAATCAGATACATGGATCATGTCGCCAAATCCCAATTTCCCACCTGATGCTAGTATTAGCATAGAATGGCGGTAGGAAGTGTATTTCAAGAGACATGAATAAGTTAACTTAGTCCCTCAACATTACATCAAAACTATTAATGGAAGGCATAGATTTTGTTGCGAAGATCTCGCATGGCAGAAAATCATCATTTCACTTTTGAATGTAGGCCATTGATCCCACCAATAAAAAGTTGATCAACAACTGAGGAATCATCGCAAGAATCATTTGAAACCAAAAAGTAAAATTGCGTTGCGAAGAAATTATTAGCAGGGCCAATGAGAAACTTCCACCTATGAAGTGCAAATGGGTCGTCATGGGGGTCTCATTCATTACTGAGGCCTTTAGATGGAGAGACCACAGTGTCAAATTTTCATACAATGAGGACACATGGCAACATGGCGTATCACCATTGTTTCATGTTGCAGATGCTTTTGTAAACCACAACACAAAGAAACTTTGCACACAAATGAGTAAATGCCACATGGAAAACTAAGTTTCTTTTCCATGAAGGGAATGCATATTCTTGATGATGCCACTTGGTAGAAATCACACACTAACAATTTGGATAAGTGAGAACACTTATAAACTGTGATGTAAGGAAACCTTTGCAACACTAATGAAATATTGCCATGCTGGAAGGAACCCCCTTACAAGTGCATAGGGTCCACGTGGATGCAGATCACACACCTACAATTTTAAAATGGCACACATAGTTAGAAGATGCGAAATGAGTGATGAACGCAACACAATAACCATATGCCACGTAGTAGTGATAAGGACAATGGTGGGGACCACAAACACAGGCAAGGAAGGGAAATAAAATATAAAATCAAAGTGTGCCCTTAAAAGGTTCAACTAGTTGCAAGGACAAAAGGGGCTGGTAAATTGACAACCCTAACGACATGAAGACGCAACTTAAAAGAATGAGAATAGGTTGAGACATTCAATAGAGAAATATAATGATAAAGCAGATATTAGACCTAAAAAGTATAGGGTTTATAAACTAAAGGATAAAATCTTAATGAGAATAAATACCCTAAACCATGAAAATTTAACAAGTCCTAGCAGTGGCTCTTGCTCGGGGATGCATATTCCAGTGGAAGGTGGCGAAGATTCAGAAAACTTTGGTATGTAGACCAGGTGCCTTCAATCTGAATGCCCTGCAATTGCACGAATTTCACAATTTTCAATCATCATTTAGTGGCCTCGGGTCCCCAAAAATGGAGAAGCAAAATTTTCCTTTGTCAAATACTCTTTTCTCTGATGATTGTTCTAGATTTGATCTGAAAGCACTACCAAAACTTGCCTGTTCACTGACATTGCCATTTACATTTTTTACCAAATCTCTGTATTTATCACTGTCAATGTTTTTTGTGCTCATATGAATTTTACAATCAAGTTCCAACTAAAATATATCTCCATATGTCATGAAAACAACATATTTATCGACCATCTCATGCCAAACCTTGCAATGCTTCATATCATCAAGGTTATTATCCTGGACCATCAAATCTCTATCAAGTTGAACTGAGAACTAAAACTGTTCATATTCCATTAGATAACTGGCATCGTAAACATTAGCCTCATCTTTTATTTTCATATTAAACTTGAAGCATTCATAAGTGTTATGTTCAATGTGTAGACACCTGAAAATGGTCATGTTAGCAAGAGACACTATGTGGCTTCATTAGTGTTGTCATTGATGGCAACAAAGTCTATCCCACACATCCGCAGTACATAGTATGCCTATACTGGAAGTCAGATTGAAGATTGTTTTGATCCAGTGAACAAGAACAAAGTATGTAACAAGGTCCGATAGTCAGGTCCAAATCTCTCAGATGGTGTAACTTAGTAAGTTGCGGAATTGGGAAAGTCAAGAGGGGTATCATGACTACTATAGTCCAGAGATTTAGCCTCCGATGATAAATCAAGGAAAAGATATGAGGATTTGAGTGTTGGGTTCCAGTCAGGTAGAGAAGACAAAGGAAGAACTGACCGACAGAGTATCAGACTTCAATCCGGTTGAGTAAATGGTGTTGATCAAGCAATTTGTGGGATCATACATTGTTGGCCGACATGATTAATGACTTCTATCTCTATCTTTTTGATACGCATCACAAATCAAGCATGGATTCAACTGATAGAGTAATTACTTGAAGTGTTCTTGATGCCGACTAGCAAGTTGATAAAAATCCTTGATGTGGATATATATACCAGATAGATTTCAGCATGTGAGTTAGTAAGGTAATAAGTGATGAAGCAAGGTACGAAGAAAAGCATAGATAAGTGTGGGAATAGCAATCCAAGTCTGGTATGTGACAGAACAACAACATTGAGCAGAGGAAGGATGAAGTGCATCAGATCAGTATATTGTGCCTAAACTGGAGCTAAACTCTTGCATTTGTAGATGCTTCTCATCAGTTCAAACACTTGATTATCTTCTGTAAGTTCTGTAGACAGTGAGTCTCTTGTAGGTAGTGTGTCTCTTGTGAGCAGTGTGCTCGGGTAGTGCACCCTAATTAGCAAGTACCATTTTGTACTCCTTTATTCTTTTAACAGAGAATACAATCTTGGGTTAGTCACCCCGTGGTTTTTCCCTTAATAGGGTTTTCCACATAAAAATCCTTGTGCAATGTGTGTTGATTTTATTTCTGTTCTTATGATCACATATGCTTATATGTTTTGATATTGCACTAATTATTAAGATAACAAAAGAAAAGAAAGTTAAGGAAATTTTGAGATAACTGATTCACCCCCCCTCTTAGTTATCTGCCTTGTTTCCAATAGGTCACAACCAACTTCATTCACTCACGCATTCAACCGTAATCCACCCGCAATGACCATATATACATACGGGCAAGGATTTGCCATTCAACTTCATAATGAGAACATCGCCCATGGCAAATCATCTCACGTATGCCATGCTTGTGGGAGGTTCCATCTATCCTCACCCATATATACATACGCTCCATCCTACATCCAACCATATAGCAAATCATCTCACGTCTCATTCTTGTCTTATCCTATTCATCATTCCACATCACTCAAATCGTGTCCTATGCATCATTCGTGGACTATGTCAAAACTACCTTGATCTCATTATATCGTGGCTTGTGGTGAACAATCTAGAATGGGGCATGGTCATTGCTTTTGTATGCCATGCTTGTAGGAGGTTCTCATTATGATTAGGATGTGATCGATTGAATGAGAATGAAGATGATGATGTGATAAGATTAGATGACTTGGATGGATTAGGAAGAAGTTGATTGGATTATGAATGAAGATGATGAGGGTTTTGACTAGGATGATTAAGATGATGGTGATTGGATGAAAGAGATGACTAGGTTGTGATATGATTAGATGAAGGATGACTTGAAATTGATTTGAAGAATAATTAGGATGTGGATGCAATGATTACGACTGACGGATAAGATATGAGTAGGATAAGGTGGGATGATTAGGAATGTGATAAGACATGATTTGAGTGATGTGGAATGATGAATAGGATATGAAAGAATGAGAGGTGAGATGATTTGCCATATGGTTGGATGCAGGATGGAGCATATGTATATATGGGCAAGGATAGATGGATTTATGTATAATGTGGATATAGGATGGTATGATATATGATGGTATGATACATGCTAATGCATTTGTGATGCAAGATGGGCTATTGACATGCATGGGATGCAGGATGACAGGTGATCATGACACACCAATAGAACCCTGAAAATGGTCACAAAATGATGCGAAGATAGCGAATAGTAGAAAATAGGGAGAATGGGAATGTAAGTGTTAATGAATCTTGAGGCAACAAGAGAGGGATAGGGTGATGAGGGTAGATGCTAGTACAAGGAACAATGTCATATTAAGATATCCTACCAGTGATAATAAAATTGAGTGCTACTATTGATATAGCATGGAATGTTATGCACCAGGGTATGTGGAACCAAGGTGGAAAGGCATCCATGCAGAGGACTGGAAACTACAAACAATAGGATGAATCCATACATGCCATTAATAGTACAACCTTGTCTAGATGAGGGAAGGGGACTCATAGCATAAGTCTGTAATACACCAAAGGTGTAAATAACCTTAGATACAGAAGGGGAACAATATGCTAGAACTGACCCTACGATCCACGAGGTATGAATACTAATACGGAGTAATGAGAACCTCCCACAAGCATGGTATACAAAAGCAATGACCATGCCTGATTTCAGATTGTTCACCACAAGCCATGATATAATGAGATAGGCAGTTTTGATATAGTCCACAAATGATGCATAGGACATGATTTGAGTGATGTGGAATGATGAATAGGATAAGAGAAGAATGAGACGTGAGATGATTTGCCATATGGTTGGATGCATGATGGAGCATATGTATATATGGGCGAGGATAGATGGATATTAGGAATTTGATAAGACACAATTTGATATTAGGAATGTGATAAGACATGATTTGAGTGATGTGGAATGATGAATAGGATGTGACAAGAATGAGACGTGAGATGATTTGCCATATGGTTGGATGCAGGATGGAGCGTATGTATATATGGGCGAGGATAGATGGATTTATGTATAATGCGGATACATGATGGTATGATATATGATAGTATGATACATGCTAACGCATTTGTGATGCAAGATGGGCTATTGACATGCATGGGATGCAGGATGATAGGTGATCATGACACACCAATAGAACCCTGAAAATGGTCACAAAATGATGCGAAGATACCAAATAGTAGTAAATAGGGGTAATGGGAATGTAAGTGTTAATGAATCTTGAGGAAACAAGAGATGTATAGGGTGATGAGGGTAGATGCAAGTGGAAGGAACAATGTCATATTAAGATACTCTGTCAATGATAATAAAATTGGCTGCTACTATTGATCACATCATCATCTTCATTCTCATTCTGGATTGTTTGCCACAAGCCATGATATAATGAGATCAAGGCAGTTTTGACATAGTCCACGAATGATGCATAAGATAAAAATCAAAGACCAAAAGACTAACTAACCCAAAACACACAACCATTGTATCTCTTGCCAAAGGATGGATGGAGGATGTGATGATTTTGTCCATTGTAGGAAGGATGTATCCTAGGACAAGAATCAATGATGGAATAAACTAAACTAAGGATAGGCGGAGGGATACATGCTAGTAGTCTAGGTCACAACTAAACTAAGGATAGGTAGACATTTTAGGTGTAATTTGTAATTTGCTGATACCATTTTAAAATAGGCAAAGGATGGGGGGGTGTTATGCTCAACTCAAGCTGCTAGGTCACAGGAGGGTGACTTAGAAGGGTGAATTAGGGCAACTTAGAAAATGTTTATGATGGTTGAGATGTGAGATGATTTGAGATGTAGGACGAAGTGGATACATATATGTGTTAGGTGGATGTAGATATTATGTATGATGCAGATGTATATGTTATGTGATGATATATGGATATATGCTAACGTATTTGTGATGCAAGATGGGCTATTGACATGTTTGTGATGCAGGATGATAGGTTATCATGACACACCAATAGAACCCTGGAAATGGTCATGAAATGATGGGAAATGAATGGATGGTAGAAAGTAGGGGGAATGTGACTGTAAGTGCTAATGAATCTAGAGGCAATAGGAGAGAGATGGGGTGACGAGGGTGAATACAAGTGCAAGGAACAACGTCATATTAAGATATTCTGCCAATGATAATAAAATTGAGTGTTATTGTTGATATAGCATGGAATGTTATGCACCAGGGTATGTGGAACCAAGGTGGCAAGGCATCCATGCATAGGACTGGACACTGCAAACAATAGGATGAACCCATACATGCCCATAATGTCTACCTATGATAGGTAGACATTTTAGGTAGATATTTTAGGATAATGTGCTGATGGAATAAACTAAACTAAGGATATGTAGACATTTTAGGTGTAATTTGTAATTTGCTGATACCATTTTAGGATATGATTAGGATGATGGGATGATGTGGAATGACGATTGGGAGATGATTAGGAGATGATGTGGAATGATAAGGATGATGAGGATGAGTCAGTGTAATGATACAAAATGATGATTAGGATGTGATCGATTGGATGAGAATGAAGATGATGATGCGATAAGATTAGATGACTTGGATGGATTAGGAAGAAGTTGATTGGATTATGGATGAAGATGATGAGGGTCTTGACTAGGATGATTAAGATGATGGTGATTAGATGAAAGAGATGACTAGGGTGTGATATGATTAGATGAAGGATGACTTGGAATTGATTTGAAGAATGATTAGGATGTGGATGCAATGATTATGATTGATGAATAAGATATGAGTACGATAAGGTGGGATGATTAGGAATGTGATAAGACATGACTTAAGTGATGTGGAATGATGAATAGGATATGACAAGAATGAGACGTGAGATGATTTGCCATATGGTTGGATACAGGATGGAGTGTATGTATATATGGGCGAGGATAGATGGATTTATGTATAATGCAGATACAAGATGGTATGATACATGCTAACGCATTTGTGATACAGGATGACAAGTGATCATGACACACTAATAGAACCCTGAAAATGGTCACAAAATGATGTGAAGATAGCGAATAGTAGAAAATAGGGGGAATGGGAATGTAAGTTTTAATGAATCTTGAGGCAACAAGAGAGGGATAGGGTGATGAGGGTAGATGCAAGTGCAAGGAACGTCATATTAAGATATTCTGCCAATGATAATAAAATTGAGTGCTACTGTTGATATAGCATGGAATGTTATGCACCAGGGTATGTGGAACCAAGGTGGCAAGGCATCCATGTAGAGGACTAGATACTACAAACAATAGGATGAACCCATACATGCCCTTAATAGTACAACCTTGTCTAGATGAGGGAAGGGGAGTCATAGCATAAGTCTGTAATACACCAAACGTATGACGAACCTTAGATACAAAAGGGGAACAATATGCTAGAACCGACCCTACGATCCATGAGGTATGAATTTAGATTGGGCATTGATTTGGAGGATTAGGTGCTGAGGGGGGGGTGTTGTGCTTGGCTCGATCCGCTAGGTCACAGGAGGGTGACTTAGAAGGGCGAATTAGGGTGACTTAGAAAATGTTTATGATGGTATAGTGTGAGATGATTTGACATGTGGTTAGATGTAGGATAAAGTGGATACATATATGTGTTAGGTGGATGTATATATTATGTATGATGTAGATGTATATGTTATGTGATGATATGTGGATATATGCTAATGTATTTGTGATGCAAGATGGGCTATTGACATGTTTGTGATGCAGGATGAGAGGTGATCAGGACACACCAATAGAACCCTAGAAATGGTCACGAAATGATGGGAAATGAATGGATGGCAGAAAGTAGGGGGGAATGTGACTGTAAGTGCTAATGAATCTGGAGGAAACAAGAGAGATGGGGTGACAAGGGTGGATACAAGTGCAAGGAATAATGTCATATTAAGATATTATTCCAATGATAATAAAATTGAGTGCTATTGTTGATATAGCATGGAATGTTATGCACTAGGGTATGTGGAACCAAGGTGGCAAGGCATCCATGCATAGGACTGGACATTGCAAACAATAGGATGAACCCATACATGCCCATAATAGTACAACCTTGTCTAGATGAGGGAAGGGGACTCATAGCATAAGTCCTTAATACACCAAATGTATGAAGAACCTTAGATGTAGAAGAGGATCAATATGCTAGAACCGACCCTACAATCCATGAGGTATGAATACTGATATGGAGTAATGAGAACCTTCCACAAGCACGGCATACAAAAGCAATGACCATGCCCCATTTCTGGATTGTTCACCACATGCCATTATATAATGAGATCAAGGCAATTTTGAAATAGTCCAGGAATGATGCATAAGATAAAAATCAAAGACCAAAAGACTGATTGACCCAAAACACACAACCATTGTATCTCTTGCCAAAAGATGGATGGAGGATTGATGATTTTGTCCATAGTAGAAAGGATGCATCCTAGGACAAGAATCGATGATGGATTAAACTAAACTAAGGATAGGCAGAGGGATACGTGCTATGGGTTATGGAAAAGCCAATATGTTGGTGAAATATTTTTCATGAGAGTGTTAGGCTTTGATGAGATGCCCAACAAGTATATTGATCATAGGTCAAGTGTAATCAACAAGCTCAGGAAAGTGGGACCATCCAAATGGGTTGGATGGGTGCATCGTATGTACCTGCGTACTGGATACTTCCTTCGTATTCCAGACTGCCTACATACCCTGTATCCATAGGATCAAGGCACATTACAATGTGGGTAGTGATGATATGTAGTTCTGGGAGACTTGATGATGTAATGATAGGTCTTGGTTCATGTGGAATGATGAGATATGGTTTAAAGGGTATGGATGTCAATTGGTCGATGGGTAGCATGGTGTAAAAACTATGATAGGTAAGGAATGGTGTTGGGGTAGTAAAGGGTGTGACATGGCAAAAACATTAAAGGGACCAAGGTCATGGATGGATAGGAGGGTAGAGTGAGTGACGTAATGGTGATGTGGAAAGATGGACATTATTGGGAGACAAGAGATATTTTGGGAAAGATAGACAATGGAAGCTCAGATGATGGGTTTATTCTGAAGCTCAGACAAGGGGATAATTGGATTGGATAGTACTGGTGAAAATGGGAAGGTGATTTGAACAATGGATCTGGATTGAACCTACACATGATGCTTGCAAGCAGGTTTTCATCATGGTACTTATCCAAGGTGCCACGAGGAGTGGTTTTCACCATACGACAGATTATTTCTCTTTACTATTTTTTTGTAATTTTTTAGATTTTTTTCCATTTTTGACATGGGGATTCAACAAACTAACTGTGGAACTATTTCAAGTGAATAATATTCATGGGCTCCTCTAGTTCTTCTCCTTCAAGGGTGGAGAGGCGATATGCTCCAGAGCCATACTTTGCAGTGACAATGTAGGGTCCTAGCCAATTAGGCTCAAATTTTCCTTTCTTTTCTCGCTCAGATAGATTCCTTTGATTTTCTTTTAGGACCAGATTTCCTACTACAAACTCCCTAGCACGGATCTTCTTGTTATAGGATCTGTGAAGCTAATTTTGGTACGCTTGGAGGTGATTAAGGATGTTGAGGCTCCATTCATCCAATAACTCGAGTTCTTGGAGGCATGCAACATGGTATTCTTCATCAGTGATGACATTATGCAAGGAGATGTGCAAGGAGGGCAGTTCGATCTTGATTGGCAGGATGGCTTTCACTCCAAAGACAACATAAAATCCTTGGTACCATGACATTTACACTTACCTCCAACCCTCTTGAATCCACCCGCAAACAACAAAGATCGCTCATTCACCAAGCCACCCACTACACTATTCTCGCCGATACCCTCTATCACCAAAGCAATGATGGCACTCTTTTTCGGTGCTTAAACACAAAAGAATCTTCCCTTTCCTTACATGGTGTAAAAACTATGATAGGTAAGAAATGATGTTGGTGTAGTAAAGGGTGTGACGTGGCGAAAACATTATAGGGACCAAGGTCATGGATGGATAGGAGGGTAGAGTGAGTGATGTAATGGTGACATGGAAAGATGGACATTATTGGGAGATGAGAGATATTTTGGGAATGATGGACAATGGAAGCTCAGATGATGGGTTTATTCCGAAGCTCAGACAAGGGGATAATTGGATTGGATAGTAATGGTGAAAATGGGAAGGTGATTTGAACAATGGATCTAGATTGAACCTACACATGACGCCTGCAAGTAGGTTTTCATCATGGTACTTATCCAAGGCGCCATGAGGAGTGGTTTTCACCATAGGATGGATTATTTCTCTTTACTATTTTTTTGTAATTTTTTAGATTTTTTTTGCATTTTTGACATGGGGTATTCAACAAACTAACTATGGAACCGTTTCAAGTGAATGATATTCATGGGCTCCTCTAGTTCTTCTCCTTTAAGGGTGGAGAGGCGATATGCTCCAGAGCCATACTTTGTAGTGACAATGTAGGGTCCTAGCCAATTAGGCTCAAATTTCCCTTTCTTTTCTCACTTAGATAGATTCCTTTGATTTTCTTTTAGGACCAGATCTCCTACTACAAACTCCCTAGCATGGATCTTCTTGTTATAGGATCTGTGAAGCTGATTTTGGTATGCTTGGAGGTGATTAAGGGCGTTGAGGCACTGTTCATCCAATAGCTTGAGTTCTTGGAGGTGTGCAACACGGTATTCTTCATCAGTGATGACATTACACAAGGAGATGCACAAGGAGGGTAGTTCAATCTCGATTGGCAGGATGGCTTCCGCTCTAAAGACAAGGGAATATGGTGTAGCACCTGTGGGTGTGCGGATACTAGTGTGATAGGCCCAGAGGGTAGGATGGATATGGAGGTGCCAATCACGACTAGTTTCATTGAAAACTTTCTTGAGGATTTTGAGTAGGGTCTTATTAGTTGCCTCAGCTTGTTTGTTACCTTGTGGGTAATATGGAGTGGACCAATGATGTTGAATATGGAATTGTTCACAAAGGTCCCGAACATCATGGTTTTTGAAAGGTTTACCATTGTCAGTGACAATGGCAGATGGGATACCATAACGACAGATGATATGATAGAGGATGAACTTGGCGATTTGGTTTCCTATGGTAAAAGTGAGGGGGATGGCTTCTACCCACTTAGTGAAGTATTTTGTGGCAATGATAATGAATTTATGTCTGTCGGAAGAGGATGGGTGGATTTTGCCAACGAGATCTAGGCCCCATTGAGAGAAAGGCCATGGTGTAGTAATAGGTTGCAACATCTGAGAAGGAGCATGAATGAGATCTCCATGTTGTTGATAGGGCTTGCACTTTTTCACGTATTCACATGGATCATGTTCCATTGTAGGCCAGTAATATCCAGTACGCAAGAGCTTCTTGGCTAGGACAATTCCACTTATGTGCACTCCACAGATACCTGCGTGGACCTCATGTAAGGCAAGGGAAGCTTCTTTCGTGTTTAAGCATCAAAGAAGAGTGCCATCATAGCTTCAGCGATAGAGGGTATCGGTGAGAATAGTGTAGTGGGCAACTTGGCGAATGAGTGATCTTTGTTGTTTGCGAGTGGATTCAGGAGGGAAAGTGTGATGTTGGAGGTAAGTGTAATTGTCATGGTACCAAGGATTTTCCAGACCAACAATCTCACAAATGAATTCTAACTCAGTGACACGATATGCTGGCATCAGGAGCTGTTCCACAAGAAACTCACATTGGTGGCTGTCAGGAGGCATGTCTAGAAGTGAACTGATAGTAGCCATGGCATCAGCTGCTTTGTTGTGGAGGTGAGGTACTTGCTCAAACTACATGTAGGTGAAGAATAGTTTGTATTCATCAACTATTTGCTTGTAGGGCACCAGCTTATCATCCTTTGTGGTAAACTCACCATTTACTTGTTTGATGATTAATTGAGAGTCTCCATAGGCCTATAGCTATAAGATATTCCATTGTACTACTATTTTGAGACTAATGATCAGAGCTTCATATTTGGCTACATTGTTTGTATAGGGGAAAGCAAGTCTATAAGCTTTGGGGATGTAATCGCCTTACAGGGTCACCAACAATATCCTTGCTCTTGAACCGTGATTAGTGAAGGATCCATCAAAGTATAGTTTCCAATGTGTTGATTCTGTCACGGTTAGAATGGACTCATCTAGAAAGTCAATGGATAGTGACTGATAATCTGTGAGGGGTGCTTCAGCCAACTGATTTGCTACAACTTGTCCTTTGATTGCTTTCCTGTCAACATACTCAATATCAAATTTGCTCAACAACATGACCCATTTTGCCATTCTCCCCGTGAGTGCAGTTCTGGAAAGGAGGCACTTAAGAGGATCAACTTTAGAGATGAGCTTAATAGAATGACTTAGCATGTAGTGTTGTAACTTTTGAGAGCAGAAAATGATAGTTAGACATGCGCATTCCATGGGGGTGTAATTAAGCTCATAGCCAACTAAAGTCTTGCTAATGTAATATATAGCTCTCTCACGACCAGTATCATCTTGTTGTGCTAAAAGTACCCCCAATGCTACTGAAGTTGCTGATATATAATAACAGGGGATTTCTAGGGATAGGTGCCATTAGGACCGCTAGTGAAGCAAGATACTCCTTGATGCGGTTGAACGCCTATTGACAAATCTGATCCCACTGAAAGTGTGCATTTTTGGGAAGTAAATGGGCAAAAGGATGGCATTTGTTTGCAAGTTGGGCGATGAACCTTCATATAGCCTGTAATTTGCCTTGGAGGCTTTGAAGCTGTTTGAGTGTCTTTGGAAGAGGCATTTCTGTTATGGCCGTGACCTTAGAAGGATCTACTTCGATGCCTCTGCGGGAGATAATGAACCCTAAGAGTTTACCTGATGTTACACTGAAGACACATTTCTTGGGATTGAGGTGGAGCTTGTATTCTTTGAGTCATGCAAAGATCTACCGCAAAATCACAGGAAGTTCTTCTCTTGTTCTTGATTTTCCTAGGAGGTCCTCCACATAGTCTTCCATTATCTTATGTATCATGTCATGGAAGATAGTAGTCATTGCATGTTGATAGGTTGCCCCCGTGTTCTTTAGGCCAAAGGGCATGACTTGCCAACAGTATGTACCCCATGGACATGTACAAGCTATTTTATGTTGATCTTTAGGGGCAATTCTGATTTGATTATATCCAGAGAAGCCATCCATGAGGGAGAGCATCTTGTGTCCTGCTGTGAGATCTACAAACATATTGATGTTGGGAAGTGGAAAATCATCTTTCAGACATGCTTTATTAAGGTCTCGAAAGTCTGTCCAACAACAGATGCCCCCAGGTTTCTTAGAAATTGGCACAATATTGGAGACCCACTCTAGATAATTGATAAGGCAAATAAAGCCCATATCTAGTAATTTCTGCAGCTCTTATTTGATGAGCAAGGTGACTTGTGGGTGCATCTTGCGGTGCTTCTGCTTAACAGGTTTTGCATCAGGATGTACCACAAGATGGTGAACAACCAAAGATGGATCCAATCCTGGCATGTTGGCGTAGGACCAAGTGAACACATCAGGTGTTTCATGAAGCACTGTGGAGATGTTGGATTTTTCTTCTGTACTGAGACTTTTTGCCAGATGTGTGAGTTTAGGTGATCCTTGTGTGCCAAGGTTAATTTCTTGTGTGCCTTCAATCAAAATGTTGGAACGCTCTTGCCAGTGAGATGGTATAGGGGAAGATTGAGATCCTCATATTCTAGTGCCTCAGAGAGGTTTTCACTAGGAGATACATCTTTATTTTTCTCTTTTGTGTTCGAAAGTGCCTCAAAGAGGTTTTCACTAGGGGACAATTTTCTATTTTTTGATTTTTTATTTTTTAGACTAAGGATTTCTTCTTCCCCAAAATAGGCATTAGCATGCAAGCATATGTCATATTGTGAGGTGTCGCAAAGTTCTAGAAATGTAGAGAGAGCCTCATCATTCGAAAATACATTAAGAGGCGGGGGTGATGAGACCATATAGTGTCTCATCTTTAGTCAAATAAAAGCATATATTTTCTCTTCATTAAATCAGTTTTTGAAGTGCACTTGAGTATGGGTTTGAAGATTTGTAGCTAAATATCAAATAAACTTGTCTAAATGCAACGATCAATGCCATGCATGAGTTTATCTTGATATTACATGTTCACTTTGAGATCATCATTTATTTTATCAATAAAGTGAAGAGAAAGTCTATTTTATGTTAAGTTGCAGAGTTTCAGAATTACAGAGCTCCGGAGATGGATAGAGCTCCGGAGATGCACAGAGCGCTGGAGATGGACAGAGCTCCAGAGATGCACATAGCTCTGGAGATGCACAGAGTGCCAGAGATGCATAGAGCGCCGGAGATGCAGAAGTCAAAAATGTAGTTTCAGTAAAACTGTAATATCTCACTCATTTCTTAACGAAAATCAGAATTTCAAAATGATCCAGAAAGCTTAAAGAGAGAGGAACAAATATATGAAAGTGTTTTGAAGAGATTAATTAAAATGAATAAATGGTTAATGATATAAGTTGACTGTTACAGAACATGAAGACGCAGAACAGAAAAGTCAAGAAAACTAGTTTCAGTAAAACTGTGATATCTCTCTTATTTCTTAACAGAATTTAGAAATTCAAAATGATCTAGAAAGCTGAAAGTTAGTGGAACAAAAACCAGAAATCATTTGAGGAGATCTTGTAAATTAAATGAGCAATTTATGACAGAAGTTGACTGTTCCACAAGCTCCGAAGATGTTCCAGAAATACTTTATGAAATTGCTGTGAATTCTTCCAATCTACCAACACACACTCTGAGATTTTCTAAAAGATTGATTGACTATAATTACTCCTAAATTAATAGATCTAATTATGAGTAATTATTCCATGCAAAAAAATACACACTTAGTGTCATTGCATGTCTTTCTAAAAGACTACATGTTTTGCCTTGTAATCAACAATTGTATAATCAGTTAACTAAATGAATAAGTTTAGTTAACTAGATAAATAAGTTTAGTTAGCTGCATGAATAAGTTCTCTACTCTAGAGAGACTCTCAATTAGAATTTAATAACCATAGTTATATATAAAGAACTATGGCGTAGAATAGAAGGAGAGGAAGTTGTAAAAGAATTCATTGAAGGGAAGAACTCTGTTATTTTACAGCAGCATGTAATTTGGATCTTGAAGGTTTTTGAATAAAGAAAGTTGTTCTATCCATTTGCTGATTACTGGAATTGATTAGTCTCTCTGGAGGAAGAAGCAAGGGCCCACTCCAACCGAAGGGCAGAGACTACATTTCTTAGTTTGTTTAGTTGTTTTGCTGTTATGCAATTCATTTATTCAGAATTCCTTTAGTTGCTCCAGTTTTTATTCTAGAATTAGATCAGCTGTTCAAGTTATTGCTTTCCTTAGATTAAATTGTCTTTTTCAGCAGAGTTAAACCTAGTTTGTTTCATGCAATTGTTGTCAAATCCCTTAAGTAGAAAAGACTGCCATGCAAGTTATTCCTTCTCCCTTTTGCATACAACCATGGACACTGCCTTGGATTGATATTTATTAAAATTAAATGATGAGGACTGCAACGACCCTCGTCATTTTTGGTGCCGTTGCCGGGGATAGGTGTCATTAGGGAGTTGCTGTTGATCTGGTGACAATAGGTCAAAAAGAGGGGAAAATTAGTTTGGTAGTGTTTTTAATTTATTGTTTTGAAGTCTAGGTAGATAAAAGAAGTTCCTCAAAAGAGATCTGTATGCCAAAAACCTCCCCAAACAATAGATCCAAATCATAAGGTTCTTGCATGCAAAGAAGGTAAAAAATTCTTGTTGTTCTGTAATTTCAGCTCTTGTGCAGCCTCTTCAACTGGATGACCATGACTCCAATGTCCAGCAAGGAAAAATGCATTTTAGAAGGAGACATTGATGCCCTATTGCTTGCAATAGGTAACCAGTATAATGAAGAAATCTTGTCTCCACTGGAGGAGCTTGTATGGCAGAGTATTATTTGGATGCCTTCAAAGTCCAAGGAGGGTTGCCCGATCAGATATTTGAAGAACAACAAGGAGCTGCCTCTAATCATGCATGTACCATAATATGAGGAAGGGCTTCAAGATCTCTCTAATCAGCCCATGAACAGAAAGGAGCTGCCTCTAATCATGCATGCACCAGAATGTAAGGAAGGGTTGCAAGATCTCTCCAATCAGCCCATGCATGTGCTAGAGTCAGAAATTATGGAGGAGGCTGTTATTTCAAAGGAAGGTGAAGCATCAAAGTTCAAATTTTCAGTCATCTTCTTCTCATGGTTTTCTTTTTCTTTTAGAAAGTTAAATGCATGGATCCTTATTTTGAGAAAAGGAAGTTATTTTCTCCTACCAGTCAATGGTTTTGTGTAACCTATCTCTACATCACTAAGTAGAGTAGGTTAGGGTAGGTTTCTTTTCGGCAAATAAGTGCTTTGCACATTCTTTTTCTATACAATTTGCTGCTTCCAAGAACTCTTGCAGATATTTCAGCTTTCAGAAGTTGAAGACCTCTTTGCATGTATCATGCAAAATATGGGCTAAAAAGATGGAGAACTAAATGGTGCATGATGGTCACATGAAAGACTATGATGGACCAGCTAAAAACAACTCTAGAAATCAGAACAACAACTCTAGAGCTCTCAAAACAGCATCTCCAGATCACTCAGAATAGCAGCTCTAGAGTTCAACAGAACATCATCTCTAAAGATGGACAGCAAGGTATCAACGCTGGAGATCAACAGAATAATAGCTCTAGAGATCAGTAGAGTATTAGCTCTGGAGATCAGCAAAGTATTACCTCCAGAGATGAACAACAAGCACCAACTCCAGGGATCAACATGGTATCAGATTTGCAGATGCACAACAGGGTATGAGTTCCAGAGATTATCAGAATGGTAAATCCAAAGATCATTAGAACAGTTGCTCCATAGAACACCAAAACAACAACTATAAGGCATCTCCGGAGAAACTGCAATAAAAGCAAAGAGGTTACCTCAAAAAGATGATTATGAAGTGCAGGAGGACCTGCAACCTCTTAAGTGTGGGGGAGATGATGAGACCATAAAGTGTCTCATCTTTAGTCAAATAAAAGCATATATTTTCTCTTCATTAAATCAGTTTTTGAAGTGCACTTGAGTATGGGTTTGAAGATTTGTAGCTAAATATCAAATAAACTTGTCTAAATGCAACGATCAATGCCATGCATGAGTTTATCTTGATATTACATGTTCACTTTGAGATCAGCATTTATTTTATCAATAAAGTGAAGAGAAAGTCTATTTTATGTTAAGTTGCAGAGTTTCAGAATTACAAAGCTCCGGAGATGGATAGAGCTTCGGAGATGCACAGAGCGCTGGAGATGGACAGAGCTCCAGAGATGCACAGAGCTCCAGAGATGCATAGAGCACCGGAGATGCACAGAGCGTCGGAGATGCACAGAGTGCCGGAGATGCAGAAGTCAAAAATGCAGTTTCAATAAAACTGTAATATCTCACTCATTTCTTAACAAAAATTAGAATTTCAAAATGATCTAGAAAGCTTAAAGAGAGAGGAACAAATATATGAAGGTGTTTTGAAGAGATTCATTAAAATGAATAAATGGTTAATGATATAAGTTGACTGTTACAGAACGCGAAGACACAGAATAGAAAAGTCAAGAAAACTAGTTTTAGTAAAACTATGATATCTCTCTCATTTCTTAACAAAATTTAGAAATTCAAAATGATCTGGAAATCTAAAAGTTAGGGGAACAAAACCCAGAAATTATTTGAGGAGATATTATAAATTAAATGAGAAGTTTATGACAGAAGTTGACTGTTCCACAAGCTCCGAAGATGTTCCAGAAATACTTTATGAAATTGCTGCGAATTCTTCCAATCTACCAACACACACTCTGAGATTTTCTGAAGGATTGATTGACTATAATTACTCCTAAATTAATAGATCTAATTATGAGTAATTATTCCATGCAAAAAAATACACACTTAGTGTCATTGCATGTCTTTCTAAAAGACTACATGTTTTGCCTTGTAATCAGCAATTGTATAATCAGTTAACTAAATGAATAAGTTTAGTTAACTAGATAAATAAATTTAGTTAGTTGCATGAATAAGTTCTCTACTCTAGAGAGGCTCTCAATTAGAATTTAATAACCATAGTTATATATAAAGAACTATGGCGTAGAATAGAAGGAGAGGAAGTTGTAAAAGAATTCATTGAAGGGAAGAACTCTGTTATTTTATAGCAACATGTAATTTGGATCTTGAAGGTTTTTGAATAAAGAAAGTTGTTCTATCCATTTGCTGATTACTGGAATTGATTAGTCTCTCTGGAGGAAGAAGCAAGGGCCCACTCCAACCGAAGGGCAGAGACTACATTTCTTAGTTTGTTTAGTTGTTTTGCTATTATGCAATTCATTTATTCAGAATTCCTTTAGTTGCTCCAGTTTTTATTCCAGAATTAGATCAGTTGTTCAAGTTATTGCTTTCCTTAGATTAAATTGTCTTTTTCAGTAGAGTTAAACCCAGTTTGTTTCATGCAATTGTTGTCAAATCCCTTAAGTAGAAAAGACTGCCATGCAAGTTATTCCTTCTCCCTTTTGCATACAGCCATGGACACCGCCTTGGATTGATATTTATTAAAATTAAATGATGAGGACTGCAACGACCCTCGTCAGGGGGTCCTTGACAATCCCAAGCAATGAGTTCAGGATAAACGAGGGGGAGGTCAATAACGAAGATGGCATTGTTGGGGAAGATACAAGAAAGGTCCAGATCTTCACATGAAGCTATGATGACACTCGACGTGATGTTTTCAACACTAGAAGAGGATTCCATTGTTGGGAATTAAGGTGTCTCAACCTTTGCAAATTCCTAATGTTGTATTTATTTATCCCATGTTGAGTTGGCATAGTCGACACGTTGTGTACATGCAACAGGATAAAGTTTGGTGACTTTGGCAGCCGCGGTTTCCCCCTTGAATAATTAATGGGGGTTTGTTAATGACAAGTGTCGGTGAGTATCTTTGCACAAGAGAAAGGCATCTTTGGGCGGTCAAGGGAGGTTATGACAAGTTGTAAGAGGAATAATATATTTTTAGTCAGTGTATGATAGATTCTCTTACAGTTGTAAGTGTTGTCAGTTATGACGGATTCTATGATAGTTGTAAGGTGCGTAAGAGCATCTTTCATAGCCTATCTTGGGACAAGGCACCCACATTCGGATGGGATGTTGGACAAGTGTCCTTAGGCATGGGTTTTGGGGCATGAGTCCAAGATGGACGCCCATCTCTAGAAGGTTCCATATTTGCCTTGTAAACTCTATAAAAATAGGTGCTTGGATGGGAGATAAGTAGTGTTTTTTATAGGTACTGTTATGCTGCTGGAATATCTCCAGATTCGACATTCAAAGACTCCAGAAAGAGAATTAGCTCTGAAACTATATTGTAATCTGTTATTGTTTACTGTAATACATTTGAGTTGTGTTTTGGAGTGTGGGGTTTTTCACTCGTAAGGGTTTTCCCCACGTATATCTTGTCTCTCTCTCTCTCTCTCTCTCTCTCTCTCTTCTGTCTACTTTCTGTGTGTATGTGTATTGCTGCAATATCTTTGTTAGATGTTCTATGTTGTTGTAGTTGTAAGAATTAAAATTGAATTTGCATACATCTCTCCTCATTAGATTAGTGTAGGAAGCGATTTCCGCACACCTAGCTTCCTTTCATCCATTACCTGTACCGAGGTTTTAGTGGGTCCATGGATTGTCACATTCGGTGGAGTATATCCTAAACTGAAGTATTGAGCATATTTCTTGGGAAATGTAGGATCAACCAATATGGGCTCTGTAACACCTTGTTCATCGACACCAAGTCCTATTCCATGGTAAGGCATTTTGGTACAGGATATTTTTGCTTGAAGTATTCTAGATTGACAGGTGCTGGGGTAGTTTCATCACAATATAGCCAATCACTTAGAGCTGTTTCTTCAGCTTCTTCTTCTCTAGAGACCTATGCTGGTACAAAGGGAATTTTATCATTGATCTTGTGCTGCTGTTATTTTTCCTTCTTCAGAAGATGATGACCATAGGAGCGGGGGGACAATGGTAACTATCCCATGTGGAAGGCATTGTTAAGCTCATACTCACCACACCCTTTGTCTATGATCTTGACCTTTTGGGGTGTACAGGTGGAAGATGAAGTGGAAGCTTGTGATTGTTCGATGGTGACTTGCGGCGTGAATGACGATGTGGATGGAGTGGATGAGGGATCTTTGACATGATCCCCATAGGTACTCAGACAATGGAATTGTCGATCATAGACAACCTCTAAGGCCTTGCAATATTCAAAGGGCTATTGATCAATGGGAATGGTGACTTCCACACTGTTATGAGGGAATTTGAGGCATTGATGGTAGGTGGACAGAACGACTTGCATAGCATGTAACCATGGTTGGCCTAGGAAGAGATTATAGAAGGTCAAGATCAATCACATGACATAGAGTGGGCATGGTGAGTGGGCATACCTTGATAGGGAGGTATATAGTGCCTTCGGATTCTCTCTCCATGTTGTCATATGCCTTGATGGAGATAACCAAAGATTCCAAGTCAGCCATTGAATACCCTAGGAGTTTTATGAATTTTAACATACATATGTTCAAGCTAGATCCATAATCCAAGAGAACCTTCTTGACACTATGGTTGGCAAATTGGACTTCAATATGAAGGGCTTTATTATGTGTGGGGTCAATAGGTGGCATGTCAGTATCACTAAAGGTGAGATGATAGGATGATGATAATTGAGCGATAATGTTTTGGAATTGGGCGAGAGGTATGTCGGTAGGAACATGAGACTCTTCAAGAGCCTTGTCAAGTATTTCTCGGTGTATGGTAGATGTCCTAAGGAGTTCCAAGATTGAGATTTTAGCAGAGGTCTTTCCAAGATGATCAAGGAAGTTGTATTGGGAAGTGGTGGTAGTGGAGGATGGGGATGGTCCCTTCACAATTATACGCCCATGGCGGGTGGTAACAACACATTCGGGGATGGTATATTTGAATTTGATGGTGGAAACACGAGTAGAATCAAAATCAATTCTACCCACTATATTATCGTAGGGAGGTGGAACGTTGTTGTAGTTGATGTTGTTGGCTTGGTTGTTAGGATTAGTGTTGGAGGAAGATGGTTTGGATGTAGTTTGGTTATTGTTGTGGTGGGGAAGAGGGTCTTGATAGACACCTAGGCCATCATTGGGTGATGTATTATCCTAGTCTTCCATTTGGATTCCACTGTGTTCAACAAGGTCTTGGACATAGTTTTTTTATTTCATGCATTTGTTTGTGGCGTGGCCCTTGATGCGGTTGTAGTCACAATATTCATTCTCTTTGTACCACACGGCCTTAGGTTTGTTTTAGTCAAATGGTTTTGTTATGGGGAAATCAACCATGCCAGAACAGAGTAGCTTTTGGAATACAACCTCGAGTGGCTCACCCAAGGGGGTATATTTACATTTTGGATTGTTAGGGGGATTCCTCTTTGGAGGAGTAGGTGGGACTGCTACATTGTTTGAAACATTTTGGACTATGTTTGTCTCTTTTGGTTTTGGAGTGGTGATTTAGATGTACTTGGAATTGGTAGCACCATCTCCTACTGTGTTCTTGTTTTTAGCCCAAAATTTAGGTTTGTCGGTGGAGGTTTTGTCATTGTCATTCTTGTTGTAGATTTTGACTAGACCCTTCGTAATAAGGGCTTTTTTGATAGTGACCCATTTTTCTATAATTTTGTCGAAGGTTGATGCACAATGTACTTGCAAATGGAAGGCCATTTCTTGGTTGAGGTTTTGGATGAAAATATGGATGAGTTATTTTTCGGGGGTTGTCCAAGGTAGCCTACTAGCAAGGGCTCTCCATCTTTGTAGATAAGCAACAAAACTCTCACTTCTTTGTTTGGTGTTGCAAAGGTCGAGCATAGTGATCTCATGTTCTACATTGTATGAGAAGTGGGTGACAAATTTATCTGAAAGATCGACAAAATTGGATATGGAGCCATAAGGTAAGTGCATGAACCATTCTAGGGCTTATCTTCCTAGGCTTTGTGGAAAAAGGTGAAGGAGGAATTAGTCATCATAGGCGACTTCTTGGCATGCCATGAAGAACTCCTTGATGTGGTCACGAAGGTCTCCTTTTCCTTTGTATTTATTAAATTTTGGCATTTCAAAGTGTTGAGGAAAAGGTGTGATGGCAATGTTTCTATCGAATGGGTAGGGACATAAGTCTTCGAACTTATAGTGTTTCTTTTGGGTCCCTAGTTGGATATTTTTAAGGGCATTTTTCATCTCTTGCCATTCTTGGTCGAAAGGGTTAGCAAGAGGTGGCTATGGTACTTGGTGGAGTGGAGGTTGTTGCACTGACGATTGTTGGTATTGAGGGTGGATGTATTGTTGTTGTTGTTGGGAGTGGGCATATTATTATTGTACGTGAGGTGGAAGACATGTGGTTTGTGTGTAGATGTGAGAGCCGTGTGTTTGTTGTTGTGGGATGACTTGTTGAGTTTGAGGTTGGACATATTGTGTATGTTGAACATGTGGGGGTAGACCTATGGCTTGTTTGTAAACATGGGACCCATATACTTGTTGTTGCGGGATGACTTGTTGAGTTTGGGGTTGTGGCTGTTGTTGGATGTCGTAAGGAGGTTGCATTAATGACTCATGGTGGGGTTGATGGTGGAAAATTGATATGTGTGCGTGGGATTAGCATAGTTTGTCAATGGGTTTTGGGGTTGGCTGAGTGGATTCGCAATGGGTGTTTGAGTCATGGGTGGTGCTACTATTTATGTGATGATTGACCTTGGTGGAATGTTTAGTGGAGAGAGAGGTTGTGGTACAATCATGGTGGCTTCCTGTTGATTGTTTGGTGTAGGTGGTATGGCGGTGATGGTGACATTAGAAGGTACCCCAAAAATGGGTACATCGGAAGGTAGCATCTCATAAGGTAACCTGATGGGAGGATTGGATGCTTGTGGTTGTGAAACATTTCTAGCCCTCATGTTTTGTCCCAGGGTGTGAACGGAGGTGATGTTGGAAGAAAAACTAGCCTAAGGATTATCGTAGATGGGTTTGTTAGGATTATGGACACGTCCCCATGATTGATCACAGATGGGTGTTGGTGGCTTGTCATGGAAGATGGTTTTGAGCTTGTCAAGGTCATATGAATATGGAAGGCGTGCACCATGTTCAATGAGACGTTGAAGAAATTCATCCTTATGGTTGTTAATGAATTGGCCAAACTTGTCATGTAACCTCTTTTCGTTAAATAACTTGACAAAGGTGGGGGAATAAGTTTGATGAGGATGAGTGGATGCTTCACCCATTTCAGGTTGGTTGATATATTCCTCCATGTTGCTCGTGGTAGAGCCACTAGGAGAGAGGGGTTGATAACAGGTGTCCATTTTCTTAGGTTGTGATCGCGTGACGGGAGGCATAAAAGGTGAATTTAGGTCAGATTTGGACGATGAGATGATGAAGATAGGTGCAAAATCTAGATCAAGATGATTAAAGGCTGATGGTTATCCTATATACTTAGGGTAGAAAAAGAGCCTAAGCAAGAGGACAATAGGATTATTTTACTTGGGGTAGACAAGATGCACCAAGCAAAACAAGATTTCTTGGAATCCACTAAATTAGGAGTTGTTTAGATTCCTAAGCTAATTTATCCAAGGGGGTCGATGATTGATCTAGAGTTTTTTCCTTAGGATTTGGATGCAGTTTGGATTGATTTGACAGATTTGGAGAAGGATTGATTATGGATGGGGATGAGGATTAGTTCGATTTGAGGATGAGGATGAGGATGATGAGGAGGATATTGATTGATTATTTGGATTGATAGATATTGATTAGGGATGGTGGGATCAATTAGAGATGATAGTGGATGGTCAATCAAAGATTTGACTAAGGGTGGATTATGGACTGATATTGATTATTACAAGGATGATGCTAGACTAGTCTTAATTGACGATGGGTGTCTCGGATAACCTATAAATTGATGAGGATGAGGACAATGATGATGATCGATGATTAGGCTTGGATAACAAGCTAAGAAGGACAAATGGATGAAGATATGGATGAGGTGGCCTAAAATGTTGATGGATGACATGGAACGAGGATTGTCGATACCTTAAAGGACAAAGTCTTGAGTTTTTCAATTGTTTTGTCAATGGGTGCTAATGCAAATGACTGGGCACTGATTCAGAGGATTAGGGACTGATACAGAGTGTTGGGTGTTGATGCGGTGGATTGGGCGTTGATTTGGAGGATTAGGTGCTGATGTGGAAGTTTGGGTGCTGATGTAGAGGTTTAGGTGCTGATGTAGAGGATTGGGCACTGATGTAGAGGATTGGGCATTGATATGGAGGTTTGGGCGCTGATGTAGAGGTTTGGGCATTGATATAGGATGGTGGTGGTTTTATGCAAATTTTGGGCTTGGGACGTCATGTTTTGGGCTTTGGAGGTTAAATGATGTATTTGAGGTGTTCTAAAGTTTCAATTGTTTATTTTTTCAAATGTTTGGGTTATGTCCATGATAGTTTTCTTTGGCAAGTGATATAAACATTTCAAACAAGTGCATACAATGTCCAAAGGTTTTGTTGTGAAATTAAACAATCATGCACAACCTAAGGCAAGGATAGGACAATATTTTTTGGATCCCCTAGCCATGCTTATTCAAAGTGGATAGCTCCAGGATCTTGGTACCACTGGCTCCCCTCCACGACACTCACTTCTCATGCATACCAAGTTCTAGGTTTCCCAAGGCTCGTCCCCCCACCAAACCTTAGGATTGTCCCTGCTATCTCTACTAAGAACCATGAGAATCAGGGCGGCTTCAAAGTTCCCACCTTCTGCACCAACAAATAGTGGGATTTGGGCTACTAAAACAATAGTTCGTAGTAAGTGCATTCATTCAGGTGGCCATACATGTGGTGATTTACTTTGATAAGGAGGCTTCCTAGCCTGTAGAGGTTATGCTCTACAGGGTTTTGGGGGAAACATTCGTCGGTATGACACAACAACACCTGTTCCTTGCGACTTTTGTCACAAACACATTATTTTATATAGCGGCTCGAAAGAGCTTGGCTTTAGCTTTTTTCCGCTTGGGTTGTTCCCTCCTTTCGAAGCGGGGTGGAAGGCCATCTAAAGGTTCAACAAAAGAAACACAAGCATAAAAATACTTTTGATCCCCAAGTTCATATAGATATGTGAGGGGAGAGCATACATATTTCTGGACTTGGGTCACACTAGACAAGGTTCATTTTTAGTTCTTGGATTATGATGGGGGTGCTTTATGCAAGTGTTGTGAGAAGTTTTTGATTCCCAAGGTCACCAAAAGGTGCGAGGGAAGAGCATACACTTTCACAATACAAACACAATCACAAGACACTTCACACAAAATTATTCATTTTCTTGCTTAGATGAGTGAGAATGTAATTTGTGGTTCTTTTTAACCCAATCAGTGAGGATGCACGATGTTGTTCTTTTTAAACCAATGAGTTATGATACATCCTTCCTACAATGGTTGTCCAAGGATGCATCCACATCCTAATCATTATTCAAATCAATTCCAAGTCATCCTTCATCTAATCATATCACACTCTAGTCATCTCTTTCATCTAATCACCACCATCTTAATCATCCTAGTTAAAAGCCTCATCATCTTCATCCATAATCCAATCAACTTCTTCCTAATCCATCCAAGTCATATAATCTTATCGCATCATCATCTTCATTCTATCCTCATAATGAGCGAGGATTTGCCATATGCCATATAGTTTAGTTTATTGCATCATCGATTCTTGTTCTAGGATGCATCCTTCCTACAATGGAAAAAATCATCACATCCTCCATCCATCCTTTGGCAAGAGATACAATGGTTGTGTGTTTTGGGTTAGTCAGTCTTTTGGTCTTTGATTTTTATCTTATGCATCATTTGTGGACTATGTCAAAACTGCCATGATCTCATTATATCATGGCTTGTGGCGAACAATCCAGAATGAGAATGAAGATGATGATGTGATCAACAATAGCACTCAATTTTATTATCATTGGTAGAATATCTTAATATGACATTGTTTCTTGCACTTGCATCTACCCTCATCACCCTATCCATCTATTGTTGCCTCAAGATTCATTAACACTTACATTCCCATTCCCCCTATTTTCTACTATTCACTATCTTCGCATCATTTTGTGACCATTTTCAGGGTTCTATTGGTGTGTCATGATCACCTGTCATCCTGCATCCCATGCATGTCAATAGCCCATCCTACATCACAAATGCGTTAGCATGTATCATACCATCATATATCATACCATCCTATATCCGCATTATACATAAATCCATCTATCCTCGCCATATATACATACGCTCCATCCTACATCCAACCATATGGCAAATCATCTCACCTCTGATTCTTGTCATATCCTATTCATGATTCCACATCTCTCAAATCGTGTCTTATCACATTCCTAATCATCCCACCTTATCCTACTCATATCTTGCTCATCAGTCATAATCATACCATCATATATGATACCATCTTGTATCCCCATTATAAATAAATCCATCTATCCTCTCCCATATATACATATGCTCCATCCTGCATCCAACCATATGGCAAATCATCTCACGTCTCATTCTTGTCATATCCTATTCATCATTCCACATCACTCAAATCGTGTCTTATCGCATTCCTAATCATCCCACTTTATCCTACTCATATCTTATTCATCAGTTCTTCATCACACCATCATATATCATACCATCTTGTATCTGCATTATACATAAATCCATCTATCCTCACCCATATATATATACGCTCCATCCTGCATCCAACCATATGACAAATCATCTCAGTCTCATTGTTGCCATATCCTATATATCATATATCATACACAGTAAGTGAATGAAGATGATGATGTGATCAATAGTAGCACTCAATTTTATTATCATTGGCAAAATATCTTAATATGACGTTGTTCCTTGCACTTGCATCTACCCTCATCACCCTATCCATCTTTTGTTGCGTCAAGATTCATTAACACTTACATTCCCATTCCCCCTATTTTCTACTATTCGCTATCTTTGCATTGGATGTGATTAGGATGTGATCGATTGGATGAGAATGAAAATGATGATGTGATCAATAGTAGCACTCAATTTTATTATCATTTGTAGAATATCTTAATATGATGTTGTTCCTTGCACTTGTATCTACCTTCATCACTCTATCCATCTCTTGTTGCCTCAAGATTCATTAACACTTACATTTGCCATATGGGCGAGGATTTGTCATTCAACTTCATAATGAGAACCTCCCACAAGCACGACATACAAAAGCAATGACCATGCCCCATTCTGGATTGTTCGCCACAAGCCATGATATAATGAGACCAAGGCAATTTTGACATAGTCCACAAATGATGCATAGGACATGATTTGAGTGATGTGGAATGATGAATAGGATAAGACAAGAATGAGACATGAGATGATTTTCCATATGGTTGGATGCAGGATGGAGCATATGTATATATGGGAGAGGATAGATGGATATTAGGAATGTGATAAGACACAATTTGAGTGATGTGGAATGATGAATAGGATATAAGAAGAATGAGACGTGAGATGATTTTCCATATGGTTGGATGCAGGATGGAGCGTATGTATATATGGGCGAGGATAGATGGATTTATGTATAATGCGGATACAGAATGGTATGATATATGATGGTATGATACATGCTAATGCATTTGTGATGCAGGATGGGCTATTGACATGCACGGGATGCACGATGACAAGTGATCATGACACACCAATAGAACCCTGAAAATGGTCACAAAATGATGCAAAGATAGCGAATAGTAGAAAATAGGGGGAATGGGAATGTAAGTGTTAATGAATCTTGAGGAAACAAGAGACGGATAGGGTGATGAGGGTAGATGCTAGTGCAAGGAACAATCTCATATTAAGATATTCTACCAATGATAATAAAATTGAGTGCTATTGTTGATCACATCATCATCTTCATTCTCATTCTGGATTGTTTGCCACAAGCCATGATATAATGAGATCAAGGCAGTTTTGACATAGTCCACGAATGATGCATAAGATAAAAGTCAAAGACCAAAAGATTGACTAACCTAAAACACACAACCATTGTATCTCTTGCCAAAGGATGGATGAAGAATGTGATGATTTTGTCCATTGTAGGAAGGATGCATCCTTGGACAAGAATCGATGATGGAATAAAAAGAACAACCATTGCATAACTTCATTCACGCATTCTAATCCTAATCATTATGGTTTAAAAAGAATCGATGAAAATGGTCGCAACCAACTTCATTCACTCACGCATTCAACCCTAATCCACCCGCAATGACCATATATACATACAGGCAAGGATTTTCCATTCAACTTCATAATGAGAACCTCACCCATGGTAAATTAGCTTTTGTATACCGTGCTTGTGGGAGGTTCCATCTATCCTCGCCCATATATACATATGCTCCATCCTGCATCCAACCATATGGCAAATCATCTCACGTCTCATTCTTGTCTTATCCTATTCATTATTCCACATCACTCAAATCGTGTCCTATCCATCATTCATGGACTATGTCAAAACTGCCTTGATCTCATTATATCATGGCTTATGGCGAACAATCCAGAATGGGGCATGGTCATTGCTTTTGTATGTCATGCTTGTGGGAAGTTCTCATTATGAATAGGATGTGATCGATTGAATGAGAATGAAGATAATGATGCGATAAGATTAGATGACTTGGATGGATTAGGAAGAAGTTGATTGGATTATGGATGAAGATGATGAGGGTTTTGACTAGGATGATTAAGATGATTGTGATTAGATGAAAGAGATGACTAGGGTGTGATATGATTAGATGAAGGATGACTTGGAATTGATTTGAAGAATGATTAGGATATGGATGCAATGATTATGACTCATGAATAAGATATGAGTAGGATAAGGTGGGATGATTAGGAATGTGATAAGACACAATTTGAGTGATGTGGAATGATGAATAGGATATGACAAGAATGAGACATGAGATGATTTTCCATATGGTTGGATGCAAGATGGAGCGTATGTATATATGGGTGAGGATAGATGGATTTATGTATAATGCGGATACAGGATGGTATGATATATGATGGTATGATACATGCTAACACATTTGTGATGTAGGATGGGCTATTGACATGCATGGGATGCAAGATGACAGGTGATCATGACACACCAATAGAACCCTGAAAATGGTCACAAAATGATGCGAAGATAGCAAACAGTAGAAAATAGGGAAAATGGGAATGTAAGTGTTAATGAATCTTGAGGCAACAAGAGAGGGATAGGCTGATGGGGGTAGATCTAGTGCAAGGACCATCATCATATTAAGATATTCTGCCAATGATAATAAAATTGAGTGCTACTGTTGATATAGCATGGAATGTTATGCACCAGGGTATGTGGAACCAAGGTGGCAAGGCATCCATGCAGAGGACTAGACACTAAAAATAATAGGATGAACCCATACATGCCCTTAATAGTACAACCTTGTCTAGATGAGGGAAGGGGACTCATAGTATAAGTCTGTAATACACCAAAGGTATGACGAACCTTAGATGAAGAAGGGGAACAATATGCTAGAACCGACCCTACGATCCATGAGGTATGAATACTAATACGGAGTAATTAGAACCTCCCACAAGCACGGCATACAAAAGAAATGACCATACCTCATTCTGGATTGTTTGCCACAAGCCATGATATAATGAGATCAAGGTAGTTTTGACATAGTCCACGAATGATGCATAGGACACGATTTGAGTGATGTTGAATGATGAATAGGATAAGATAAGAATGAGACGTGAGATGATTTCCCATATGGTTGGATGCAGGATGGAGTGTATGTATATATGGGTGAGGATAGATGGATTTTAGGAATGTGATAAGACAAGTTTTGATATTAGGAATGTGATAAGACACGATTTGAGTGATGTGGAATGATGAATAGGATATGAGAAGAATGAGATGTGAGATGATTTGCCATATGGTTGGATGCAGGATGGAGCATATGTATATATGGGCAAGGATAGATGGATTTATGTATATTGCGGATACATGATGGTATGATATATGATGGTATGATACATGCTAACACATTTGTGATGCAGGATGGGCTATTGACATGCATGGGATGCAGGATGAATAATGATCATGACACACCAATAGAACCCTGAAAATGGTCACAAAATGATGTGAAGATAGCAAATAGTAGAAATTAGGGGGAATGGGAATGTAAGTGTTAATGAATCTTGAGGCAACAAGAGATGGATAGGGTGATGAGGGTAGATGCAAGTGCAAGGAACAACATCATATTAAGATATTCTGTCAATGATAATAAAATGAGTGGTACTGTTGATCACATCATCATCTTCATTCTCATCGAATCGATCACATCCTAATCACATCCAATGCAAAGATAGTGAATAGTCAAAAATAGGGGGAATGGGAATGTAAGTGTTAATGAATCTTAAGGCAACAAGAGATGGATAGGGTGATGAGGGTAGATGCAAGTGCAAGGAACAACGTCATATTAAGATATTCTACCAATGATAATAAAATTGAGTGCTACTGTTGATCACATCATCATCTTCATTCACTTACTGTGTATGATATATGATATATAGGATATGACAAGAATGAGACGTGAGATGATTTGCCATATGGTTGGATGCAGGATGGAGCATATGTATATATGGGAGAGGATAGATGGATTTATGTATAATGCGGATACAGGATGGTATGATATATGATGGTATGATACATGCTAACACATTTGTGATGCAAGATTACAGGCGATCATGACACACCAATAGAACCCTAAATATGGTCACAAAATGATGCGAAGATAGTGAATAGTAGAAAATAGGGGGAATGGGAATGTAAGTGTTAATGAATCTTGAGGCAATAAAAGATGGATAGGGTGATGAGGGTAGATGCAAGTGCAAGGAACAATGTCATATTAAGATATTCTACTAATGATAATAAAATTGAGTGCTACTGTTGATCACATCATCATCTTCATTCTCATCCAATCGATCACATCCTAATCACATCCAATGTGAAGATAGCGAATAGTAGAAAATAGGGGGAATGGGAATGTAGCTGTTAATGAATCTTAAGGCAACAAGAGATGGCTAGGGTGATGAGGGTAGATACAGGTGCAAGGAACAACGTTATATTAAGATATTCTACCAATGATAATAAAATTGAGTGCTACTGTTGATCATATCATTATCTTCATTCACTTACTGTGTATGATATATGATGGTATGATACATGCTAACGCATTTGTGATGCAGGATAGGCTATTGACATGCATGGGATACAGGATGACAGGTGATCATGACACAACAATAGAACCCTGAAAAATGGTCACAAAATGATGCAAAGATAGCGAATAATAGAAAATAGGGGGAATGGGAATGTAAGTGTTAATGAATCTTGAGGCAACAAGAGACAGATAGGGTAATGAGGGTAGATGCAAGTGCAAGGAACAATGTCATATTGAGATACTCTGCCAATGATAATAAAATTGAGTGCTACTGTTGATCACATCATCATCTTCATTCTCATCCAATCGATCACATCCTAATCACATCCAATGCGAAGACATCGAATAGTAGAAAATAGGGGGAATGGGAATGTAAGTGTTAATGAATCTTGAGGCAACAAGAGATGGATAGGGTGATGAGGGTAGATGCAAGTGCAAGGAACATAATATTAAGATATTCTACCAATTATAATAAAATTGAGTGCTACTATTGATCACATCATCATCTTCATTCTCATCCAATCGATCTCATCCCATAATTTGAGTGATGTGGAATGATGAATAGGATATGACAAGAATGAGACGTGAGATGATATGCCATATGGTTGGATGCAGGATGGAGCGTATGTATATATGGGCGAGGATAGATGGATTTATGTATAATGCAGATACATGATGGTATGATACATGCTAACACATTTGTGATGCAGGATGGGATATTGACATGCATGGGATGTAGGATGATAGGTGATCATGACACACCAATAGAACCCTGAAAATGGTCACAAAATGATGTGAAGATAGCAAATAGTAGAAAATAGGGGGAATGGGAATGTAAGTGTTAATGAATCTTGAGGCAACAAGAGACGGATAGGGTGATGAGCGTAGATGCAAGTGCAAGGAACAATGTCATATTAAGATATTCTGCCAATGATAATAAAATTGAGTGCTACTGTTGATCACATCATCATCTTCATTCTCATCCAATTGATCACATCCTAATCACATTCTAAGTCGCCCTTCTATGTCGCCCTCTTGTGACCTAACAGCCTGAGACAAGCACAACCCCCCTCTTCCCCCCCCACCTTCCCACGACCTATGATGATCACAACCCCCCCACCCCCTTCACCCCGAGCAAACGTGCCCCCAAATAACACATTACAAAAATTAAAGAAAAAATCAAAAAAATATAAAAAAATCAAGTGTCAAAATAAAACATCAAAAATAAAAAAAAAATAAAAATAAAAAATCAAATGTCAAAATTAAAAATTAAAAAAAAAAAATCAAATGTCAAAATTAAACATTAAAAATAAAAAATCAAAAAATAAAAAATCAAATGTCAAAATAAAAAAAATTTAAAAATTTATCAAAAAAAAAAACTAGCGCCCAATGGGCACTAAAGGTAGCCCCCTTGTGCCCAATGGGTGCTAATGCCCCCTCCCCTAACTTCCTTCCCCCCTCCCTTAACCTAACTACCCCCCCAAACCCTGCCCTAACTCCTACCCCATCCCTCCTCCCCTAAGCCCCCCGTCCTCTCCCCGCCCCTCCCTTCAACACCTCCCATAGCTCCCCACCCTTCAATCCCTGACCCCCTCTGCCACCTCCATTCCCCTCGTTCCGTATCCCCCTCGACTCCCCCCTCCCCTCACCCCCGTCCCCCTTCCCCCTGTGTTTCCTGACATGCAGTGCCCAGTGGACTCCAAAATGCCCTTTGCAGCATCTTTTAGCCGTCCATCCCGCTGCCTCGTGCCCCCTCCGCTACATCGCGCCACTTCAGCGGTACTTCCACCCCCTAGTGCCGGCTCGGCACCGCTTTCTGCCCCTAGCGCCCCTTGGGCGCCACCGTACACCCCCCACTAAAAAATTCAAAACAACCAAATAAATAATTAAAAATCATAAAAACAATCAAGTAAAACTTTAAAAATAAAAAATAAATAATTAAAAACAACAATAAAATAAATAAAAACCAATCTAATAAAACTTTAAAAATAAAAAATCAATAAATCAAATAAATAAAACCAATCCAATAACTATTAAACACAAAAATCAATAAATAAAAATAAAACCCATCTAATAAATTTATTTATTTTCAAAAAATCACAAAAAAACATAAAAAATTAATCAAACTTAAAAAATACAAAAAAAAATTTCAAAAAATTTTAAAATACAAAAAAAAAATCAAAAAATTTTAAAAACAAAAAAACATTTTCAAAAAAATTTAAAAAATACAAAAAATTTTCAAAAATTTCCAAACAAAACATAATAAAATTTTGCCAAACTTTTCAAAAAATAAACACTCACCCATTTGCTCATTTTGCGCACTAATCCACATTTTCCGCCCTACACCCCCAAAACCCACACCCGCTCCGCTCGATGCTCCTCTCGATTGACGTGTGGGCTTCTCTAGTCATCACTCTTCACATTCTCTCCCGTATATTCCATCCTAGTCATCATCCCTCATCATTCCACCTTATCCTAATCATGTCCGCTTCATCATATCTTCATCATTACACCTCTTCATCATGATATCCTAATCATCATTCCATATCAATACACTGACTCATCCTCATCATCCTTATCATTCCACATCATGTCCTAATCATCCTTATTCATCATCAACCACATCATAATCATCTCCCAATCGTCATTCCACATCATCCCATCATCCTAATCATATCCTATTCCTCATAGCTTCATCATTATCCATCATCATACTCACCTAACCTCATCCCTAATTATTCCACTTCATCCTAATCACATCATATTAATCATACTTCATCATTCTTGATGATTACACCTCGTTCTTGTAATGTCCTAATCAACATTCCTAATCATTATACATCTTCATCCTCATCCAACCAACATCATCCTAATCATTCTCCTAATTATATCCACGTCATCCTTCTCAAACCCTAATCACCTATTCATCATTACACCTCATCCAATCCACATCATCCCAATCATTCAACCATATCAAAATCATCTAATCACATCACTACATATAATCATCTTCATTAATAATCCAATCACCTTCTTCCCATTTCATCCTAGCCCCTTAACCTCCTCACTACACATCATCATCTTCATGCTAATCCAATTGACCACATCCTAATCTTAATCATCTCCATTCATTCTAATCCAATCACTTTCATTTTAATCATCCCCAATCCTGATACATCAAAACCCTAGGGAAACCTTTGAGCATCTACTCTCCTTATCGAATCCGACTGCGACTATTTCAACATCACCCACTACATATCCGATTCCATTTCTTTACAATCAAATTTCATCACTACATTTCATTAGCATTCAGCCCTTGGCATCTATAGAGGACCCTAAGCATTAGTCTTCCTAAGGTTGAAACATAGGGAGAAACTATTGAAGCTTGATTGTATCACAAGTACAAATCTGTGGACCAAGAGACCTTGACATCTTTTTCACATCAATCACAACTTGGGCTTAATACTCCAAGGCTAGTTTAAGTCCATCCTTCCAAGTGAATTCTGAAACTCATGGGTTCACTTTAATGAATCATTTCCCCTACACCTCAAGGTCTTGACAAATCCAATTTTTGCTTTGACAAGGTCATTAGTAGACGAGAGTACCCTTTTGGAGCTAGACTTTTTGTAGACTATTATCATTCACCTCCATCATTGTTTGGGCCTCATCACCTCCCATTGACATCCCCATAGCATCCCACAATTCACAAGTCTTGTTTGGTAGAGACATGGTTGCAAAAATAAGAGAAAGGGAGTAGATCCTCCTAGTCATCCCTCATTCTAAACATTCTACACATTCCCACCAACACATTCATTCTTGACACCTTCATTCTAATCGACATCCTAATCATTATTCTTGTCATTCTACATCATATCATAATCACGGCCTACTCATAGCTTCGTCATTCCGTATCCATTCCAACTTCTTTCGCCTTTGACCGATACGTTTCCTTTCAAGAGCATACCCGTGTTTGTCCAACCCGCCTATCCTCTCGAGGGGGCATCATCACACTATTCTTTCATCATCATCTCATTATCCTTTTCCTCTATCCATTTTCCTAGCTTCTTTGAAATGATGTTACTCGACACAAATCTTATCATCTCGAACATCATCTCAAAGAGGGGCAAAATGTAGACACTTGAAAATGGTCACAACCAACTTCATTCACTCACACATTCAACCCTAATCCACCAGCATCACTTCGTCCAATCCGATTATCAATTAAATAATTTTTAATTATTTAATTAATTTATTATGCATCTTTATCATGTCATAAAAATCAAATTCCTCTACCATAATTTGAAAATTAAATATTTTTGACTATAGTCCATTCCAAAAATTAAATAAATTACCATATTTATTTAATTCCCTATTTTGTGCACTTTTGATTACTTTTTGTAATCATAATTATTTTCTTCTAATCCATGTGCACATGAATTAATTTTAATTAATTCCTCATTACAAACCCCCATGTTTCTAAAAGTCCACTTGTCATCCAATGTACACACATGTACATGACAAGTGGTACTTTGGAAACATGGGCAAATTTTTCAAATTGAATACATTTGTCCTCTTTCTTCCACTCCACTCCATGTGTCACTATTCACTCCAATTTAAAATTCCATGTGGCACTATTTAAACACTATTCTTCTAATTTTAAATTCCACTTGTCCTCTCCATGGAATTTAAAATTCCTCACAAAGTCTAAGCCTTACCTTTTCATAAATGAGTCCTTACATGTCATACACCTACTCAATCCTAGCCATCTATCCATTCAAACTTGCATTCTCATCCATTGATCATCCTTTGAATCTTGGGGTAGCTTTCTCATCCAATCCAATCATGCCATTTGTCCAATTCTCCTTGCTTGAGGATCCTCAGGCAATCTCCACCATTGATCTTCTAAATTGATCCTAGCTCTCCAATCTCATCTCCAAAAATCTATAAATTGAGCCCCCCACCTCCCATTTGGAACAAGTCATTTTATGCAAGAAAACTCTGCCAATTTGAGTGCTCAACATATAGAATTAGCTCAATTTTAGCATAGTTTAGTAATATCATTCCATATCTTAGGGCATATCACTACTAATAGGCTTATTTTAGGGTGCAATTAGATAGTTTAGCTTGTTAGTAGTTTAGTCTAATCTTGATGTCCCTTGGACTTGAGATTGGCTACATTTTAGGTCTCATTTTCATAGGTAGACATAATGAACACATTTGCAAACACTTGCTCTGATTTTTTGAAGTTCTAGCTCAACTCCAAATTCTAAAAACCAAATTGATAAAAAATAAAAGACTGGGATATACACACTGAGTTGTCATCTAAAGTTAGTTCCATATCTTGTAAGTGATCTTCAGGTACACTAAAGAAAAAATATTCATACATAGGCACCTCTCTCATTTGAGTTGCAACATACTGACACTCATCTTTATCCAAAAACTACAACTCAACAATATCACTATATGTTCTAGTGATTTGCAAGCAAGATAAATTCATCTCAATAACATTTTCATCAATAGACAACTCATGAGTTTCATAAAAATCATTTCCTTTATCGATATCCCATGTGTTGACAAACCTCTCATATTCATGTTTAGTGACAGGATTTAACTGATTCTTCAAGTCATCACACAACTCCATCTAGAGTAGTTCAAGGAGAGCATCAAACAGTTGAGAGTATAACTTCATATCAAATTCCACACAGCGATTTTTCACAACATGCTCACTGTGTGAGTAGGAAAAATCAGATTAATAAGATCAAGCATTACAATCAAAACCCAATCCTACCACCTTCAAAGAATCCATCTAAATGGCATAAAATGAAAGCAAATCAAAGAACAATGTCACCTAGATTGTATTGATTCCTTGGTTGAATGTGGATTGCTTCTCAATAGCGAAAAACCTATTGATAACTGAGAGGGGGGGTGAATCAGTTATCCTAATTATTTCTGCTTTCTGAACTTTATTAATAATCAATATAACATTAATCCAAATGAGCAAACATAATCATGAAATGGAAATACACATGACACAATATTTTTGACGTGGAAACCCTGTTAAGGGAGAAAACCACGGGGTGATTAGCCCAAGATTGTATTCTTTGTTAGAAGAATGGAAATACAAAATGGCACTTGCCAATTAGGGCTCACTGCCCGAGCACACTGCTCACAAGGAGGTACACTGCCTACAAAAGACACACTGTCTACAAAAGAGTGTTATAAAATACTTGAACTGATTGGTAGCATCCACATATGCTGGAGTTCAGTTCCGGTTAGGCTCAGTACACTGATTTGCTGCACTTCATCTTTCCTTTTCTCTTATGATGCTTTCCTTTCACATACCGGACCTTCCTTACTGCATCTACTCTGCTCTACTTTTATTTGCATATCAAATACACCCACGACACCTCTCACAACTAAATCCATCATGTATATATATATCCACACAAGTGATTTCATCACCTTTCTAGTCGGCACCCGGAATAGTCAATCTTTTCACAAACTTTGATCTGTCGGTTGAATCCTTGCACACCAGCTAATGCAGATCAATGATATACTTGTGGAAATCATTAATCATGTTGGTTAAACATAATTCATGCCTTCATAACCTTCACCAACATCAGTAGAATAATGTCTGATGTTCTGCCAGTCAGTTCTTGCTCTGTTCACACTGTCACATGAGAACCCGACACTCAAACATTCATATCTCTTTATCCTTTTCACACCGGCAGCTCAAATCTTGGAATCTATCAATCAAGATACTCCTCTTGACTTCCCCAAATCTGAACTTCACCATGATACTTCCTCTGAGAGATCCGGACCTATTTGTTGGACCTCGCCACATGCTCTGTTCTTATTTATCGGATCACAACATTCTTCACTCTAACTTCTGGTAGAGACATACCATGTCCTGCGGATGTGTGGGATGAACTTTGTTGCCATCAATGACAACATTCATGAATCCATATAGTGTCTCTTGCCAACAATCTCCCCCTTTGGCATTGATGGTAACACTTAGTGAAAAATGACTAAGTGTTTATACTATGCTCCCCCTTGGCTGATGCTCTATTTTTATATACATTTTCCGGAGCTCCCCCTTAGTTGGATTCCTCATTTTTCACAGCTCTTCACTCCCCCTTTGACATCAATGGCAAAGGGTAGGGTCCGCATTCCAAAATTTTCAAAAATTTTACTAAACTTAGCCGTATAAGTATATACATATGGAATACTTACATATACTGCAGTATGTCTGCAAAAGTTGTTTTCAGTTGAATGAATTATGGAGCCCAACTTTGCTTCATTCTGTCCAAAATTGATATATGACCACTCAATAGAAATGCAAATGCATCTACCCTTTTGAAATTTGTTGGATCATTTGTTTGGGTTGTGATTTGAGCTTCTTTTATGGCCTCATGCATGGCCTCTAACTTAGGGACAATTATACCTCTGAGCTCACTCAACCTACTGATTCTATTTTTCTTCTCTTTTTCAAGCTTCTTAATCTCATTCAAGACTACAACCATTTGACATTCTTGATTTATTATGGAAGCAGTAAGTGGATCAAAATTTTGAGAAAGATTTGTCAGTTTGTCCTCCTGTTCTTTCATTTTCTTCTCAATCTCCACTATTGTTTTGGACCATGATAAACAAAATTTGTACATTTCTCCACCATCTTTAAGAGCATTTTCTAAGCTCTTTATCCCTATACTCATATTTCTCCTATCATTACTTATCAACCCTTGTACCTCTGATAATCTTTTTGTAAGAAATTCCTTCCGGACCTTATCTTTTACAGACTTCTCTAGTGAATCAAAATGTGTGCTAACACTATTGACTAGAGTTTTGAGATTACCAGACAAGGAGACTGTGGGATCCTTCTAAAATGATGGCATAATCTTTTCTAGCACTCTGGAAGCAGCTTCTATCAACTCACAGTCTTCCATGTGAGACTTTAGGAGTTTTTCTTCAGCCTTGGCATTAGCAAATGAAGCAATCTTCATTGTCTATACCGGAGAAAGTGAATAAAAATTAAATGGTCCTTGTAGAAGCTCTAATTCATCAATCTCCATTGTTTCTCTGTTTAGGAATTCTTGTACAATTTTTGCAGTATCTCTTGTCAGAGACAGATGTTTCTTCTCTTCTACATTCTTAGGGCTGTCCCTTGGAGCTTTCTCTCCTTCTACATTCTTACCACTAGCAGTTGTGGTTTTCTCTATTGGGGTCTTCTCTCCCTCTGCAACCTTGGTACTGTCAACTTCTTTTTCCTTCACTCCTGCTTCTTTCTCCTGTATTCTATCTTCTCCTTTAGATCCGGAAGCTGTAGGGGAAACCAGAGGAGAAATGTTAGTCTGTTTAGGGCCCACCTCTTATGTCATTTTCTCAGCAGCTTCTTCTGCAACACTAGTGGTCGAGGGGTCAGTACCCAAGTCCTCTATAATTGGAATGTTGAATTTCTTAAAGGCATTCCGGAGGATCTCTTCGGTCTCTTTGGCCACTTTGTCAGTTTCACCAAGCACTAGCTGATTCATCCTAGCTTTGCTCTGGAACTCATCCTTGCAATCTTTGAATACCATATTCATTGTCTTGGGATCGATTGAAGGAAATAGCTGAATTGCTATCTGTTCCTAGATCTCGAGATATTTTGCTCGAGCATTATTCTTCCTCATTTCAAGCCTCTTCTCTAAGCTTTTGGGAATTAGAGAGATAATTTCAATAAAAGCTTTGTTGTAAGTGTTCAAAAACTAAACCGTGGCTTCCTCCAGAATCTATTTATCTGCTTCATTATAATCATCATAGAATTTTGTTAAGGGTTGCAGGTTTCCATCCACAGTGACTGCTTTTACTACAACATCTAAGGATAGAGTGGGTTTTTCAACAAATTCCTCTTCCTTCTCCTCTTCTCCTTGACCGGTAGAGTGTTCACCGGATGATTTCTTCTTCTTCTTCAGTTTCTTTATCTCCTCATCTGATTCGGTTTCCTCTTCATCTATTTGATTGGCATAAGCCCTTGTGGCCTTTGTCTTTGATCTTTTCTCTCCTTTGCTGGATGTTTGGACTTCTGGTTTTGATGTTTTTGAGCTTTTGGCTATGACAGGTGCAGATCTCTTTGATGATCTGGTCTGGGTTGAGGTTTCTATCGGAGCACTTTCCTTGCTTTTCTTTTCTGCCTCTTTCTTCTCTTCCTTAGCCCTTTGCCTCTTTTTCTTGTGGGCATCAAGTGCCTCCTTTGAGATGCCAAGGCCTTGGGCAATATTCTCTACTTCTTTTCTCACCTTCCTTTTGATCTCTAGTTCTTTGAGTTCTACATGAATCTTTATACTCAGCTCCTCAAAGGTTCCAGACCTTTCTGCCTTTGGATCCTTTGGCTGACTTAGCATGTGTTAAACATGCAGCTCTACAATTTGTTCATCAACTTCATACCCCATGGGCATGATCCATACAGTTCTTGGTTCTACTGCCTCCATTAGGCACTGATCAGTCTCTACCATAAAACAAACTGTGTCTTTGTATTTTTCAACAAGAGACTGGGGAATCCTTTCTCTTGCTTGCATCATGTTCTAAAAATTCTTGAAGTATCCCCACAGAGCTATATTTTGTGCTTTGTTATTACCAAGTCCATGCAAATAATCTCTGATTTGGATAGCCACTGGTCTATCATTCTCCCATACCCAGCCACTAGATCCGGGAAGCTCATTCATAAAGTAGAAGAATAAGCACATTATTAATCCACCATACTTGAATGAATTCTTTTTATCTTTCTTTATTTTCTGCAGATTCTCCAAGAGTTGGTTCAAGAGAAGCTGACAAAGATCATAGTCTGCGTCCTTTCTTAGCATTTCATAAGCGGTGTAGATGGCAATTCCAGGTACTAAATTTTCCCTACTAGAATGATATATTTTATATCCAATGATCATGGAGGCATACTTGACATCCGGATCAGAGATGTCATCTACTGTCATTGCTCTTTTGTCAAACTTGGATCCGGTAGCCTCACTCACAGTTTGATTCTTCACAGATTTAAGAACAGGAATCCCACCGGATGAGTGTAATCTGGTAACTGCCCTGATGGCATCTTTTGTGATTTTGAATGGTCCATTTAACCACATAAAGTTGTCATGTATTCTGCTCAAAATGTACCTGACCCATTCATCCTCAGTAAAATAGGGGAAATGTATGTATTGTGCAAAGTTCTTATTCTGGAGGCCCTTGTATTGGGGTTTGAGCTCAAATGAATCATCTAACAGTTGTTTGTGATAGATATCTCTTAGTTTGAATTCCCCAAACTCTTCAACATTTGCATGTATGTAAACCCTAATATCTTCGGTGTGTAAAATGCCATGTGGAACACTGGAAAATGCTCCTAGGGGATCTACCTCCAAGGATTTGTATGGATGTTTCTTAAATGTGGGGTGAGGTCTATCATAAATCTTTACTATATTTAGAGTAGCCATCATCAAAGAATCTTATTGAAGGATATCAAGAAATCCAGATTGAGCTGTATGAAGAATCATCTTGATCTTTGTGAGAAGTAGTTGCTGAGCTCCTTTTCTCTCTTCTTCTTGAATGCAGAATGAACAAGTGATTAATGAGAAAACCCTTATATTGCTTCGCAAACCCTATTGTCAAGTTGCAATAAATGCTTGACCTAAGTTATTCCGGTTGGTCTTGTTCGGATGACTTGAAGAGCCGGATCAGTCCTAATCTTTAAACAACATGCGGATCTTCCAAAGCTTAACCATAGTTTGTTTGGATGTTTCCCTTATGAATCCTTCAATCCGCAACTCTTCTTGTGCCAGTTCTGGCACCAATTGACTGGCTGGGGGAACAAGGTTTTCTTTGTGTCTCCCCCTGAGCCAGAGCTCACTTTTTAATTTCTAGAAGGAATATCAGCACCAGAGTTTGGTGCGGATCCAACCTCTACATTCTCTGTACTTTTCTTTACCCAAATCTTGTTCATCTCACTTTTAACTTCATCCGCATTCACCTTTTGTTACCCCTTATCTTGATTCTGACTGTGATATACCAGACCTCTTTTGTCCTGATTCTTGCTTCTACAGAATTTTGCAATGACTGGATCTATTGCAAATTTGGCAAACAACATTTCTTTGCATATTTGATTGATATCCTCTTGATCTGCATTGATTAGCCATATGACCTATTCTATTGCATGCAAAGCATCTACCATTGAATGATTTGTTCATTTGCATATTTCTGCATTCATGAGATTTGTGACCATACCTTTTGTAGTTAAAACACTGTCCAGAGAAGGATGAATAAGTCTGATTCATTCTCTTTCTGCACTGATTAGCTTTGTGACCAAAGTGATTGCAGTTGTGGCAGTATCCATTGAAGGATGGATATCTTTGAGCATTAGGTTGTCTTACCGGAGGTCTTCTAGGCCTATTCCTTAGATTTTCTGATCCAAAATTCTTTTGACCAGATCTAGAGCTTTCTCCTTTCTCATATCCCAAACCACACTTGTCATCTACCTTCTTTTGACTTCCAAGAAGAACTTCAAGTTGACCAGAACTTATCTTGAATTTCTCTTTATACTCATTTGTTGTTTGAAGATCCCTTTTGAGAGAGACAATTTGATCCTCAAGTTTTTCTTCATTATCTTTAGCATCTTCAAGATCAGATTCAAGATGTCTGATAATTCTATCCATTTGGTGGCAATCTTCTGATTTATCCTTAAGAGATTGTCTTAGATTATCTTTAGTTTTTCTTTTCTCTTCAACTTCTTGGCTAAACTTCATGACTCCTAATTCCATTTCATGTCTTACCATAATGATTTCTTTTGATAACTTTTCACACAACTCAGTTTTTTCCTTCAGCTTTTCATTTGCATTATTTGCTTCACCTTGTCTTGCCAATTGCTGAAGCAGCTCCTTTCTCTTTTTCATAGAGAGACTTAATTTGTCTTTTAGTTCTCTCATGAAATCATCAGCTTGTTTGAGTCTTTCCTTTAATTCATTGACTTCAGAGTTTGACTGTTCAAGATCAAGGGCAGTCTTGAGTTGCTCCCTTAAACCATATGCATCCATTTGAATTCCTAGATCTTCCTCAAGCTGTTAGGCTCTGTTAGGAGGAACTTAGCTCTGATACCAATTGTTGATAACTAAGAGGGGGGGTGAATCAGTTATCCTAATTATTTCTTCTTTCTGAACTTTATTAATAATTAATATAACATTAATCCAAATGAGCAAACATAATCATGAAATGGAAATACACATGACACAATATTTTTGACGTGGAAACCCTGTTAAGGGAGAAAACCATGGGGTGATTAACCCAAGATTGTATTCTCTGTTAGAAGAATGGAAATACAAAATGGCACTTGCCAATTAGGGCTCACTGCCCGAGCACACTGCTCACAAGGAGGTACATTGCCTACAAAAGAGACACTGTCTACAAAAGAGTGTTATACAATACTTGAACTGATTGGTAGCATCCACATATGCTGGAGTTCAGTTCCGGTTAGGCTCAGTACACTGATTTGCTGCACTTCATCTTTCTTCTTCTCTTATGTTGCTTTCCTTTCACATACCGGACCTTCCTTACTACATTTGCTCTGCTCTACTTTTATTCACACATCAAATACACCCATGACACCTCTCACAACTAAATCCATCGTGTATATATATATCCACACAAGTGATTTCATCACCTTTCAGTCGGCACCCGGAATAGTCAATCTTTTCACAAACTTTGATCTATCGGCTGAATCCTTGCACACCAGGTAATGCGGATCAATGATACACTTGTGGAAATCATTAATCATGTCGGCTAAACAAAATTCATGCCTTCATAACCTTCACCAACATCAGTAACACATCCGGAATAATGTATGATGTTCTGCCAGTCAGTTCTTGCTTTGTTCACACTATCACATGAGAACCCAACACTCAAACATTCATATCTCTTTATCCTTTTCACACCGGAGGCTCAAATCTTGGAATCTATCAGTCAAGATACTCCTCTTGACTTCCCCAAATCCACACTTCACCATGATACTTCCTCTGAGAGATTCGGACCTATCTGTCAGACCTCGCCACATGCTCTGTTCTTGTTTACCGGATCACAACATTCTTCACTTTGACTTCTGGTAGAGACATACCATGTCCTGCGGATGTGTGGGATGAACTTTGTTGCCATCAATGACAACATTTATGAATCCATATAGTGTCTCTTGCCAACACAACCATAGTTGCCATAGCTGCCATGATGATAAATGATATGCTCAAAATGCTCAATGGATGCTCAATGGATTCAATATGCATGAGATGATAATTTGAACACTATGATGATTGTGTGGGATCAATAGAATGAGGTGAGAGGGTGTATATATAGTTTTCAACTAAGATTGATCAATGGTGGATAAAATGTGGCTACATGAACGATTGAGATGATTCAAGAGGTTTGGATGAATGTGTACAAGACGTGTCCATAGGAAAAGCTTTTATTAAATGATTGTAGTTGGTTTGTTGATACTGATAAGATTGATTTTCTTAAAATAGGATGCTTTTCTATTTTAACGATTAGATGATGTGGATGATTGATTTTAGAACCAATTAAATTATTTTTTGTATTTTAATTGTTGACACACTATGGACAAGGATGACTTGTACACATAGAAGAATGTGATAAAGAGGGAAATGATAAGATAAAAATAAATTAAACAAATAAATTCATTTAATTTATTTTTAAATGATAGAGAAAAGAGCTAATTTTAGAAAATTGGAAGAATCAATATAAATTAAATAAATAAATTTATTTAATTTATGTGCACGATGAGGGGATAAATAAATAAAATATTAATTTTATTTCTTTAGAAGAATAATGGGATAATTAAATAATTAAAGATTATTTATTTATAGATAGAAAATAGAAGAAATAATGATGATAGAAATAGATGAAATTAATTAAATAAATATAATTTATTTAATTAATGATAGAAGTGGATGATTTAGTAGAAAATAGATGATTGATACAAGTGTGCTAGACAAAATTGACATATGCAATGGTGAATAATGCGATAAATTGATAAATGATATGAAGGGTCAATTTTGGGTGTCTACACTCACTACTACAACTGATATCACAATCAATACTACCTTCCACTAAGATGACATGAAGTTTTGAATTCTCTTTCATATTAACACCCACAAAGTTAACATGATCAACTGACTGCAGACTGGACTTATATTCCAGAAATTCAGCACAGTCTAAACTCTATTCACTCACAAGTGAACATATGTCTTCATTGACACTCACAATGACACATTCTTTATTTGAGGCAAGGTATTCCAAAATATCTTCATAGGAGCAATAATAATCAACAAAGAAATGATCATATTCATAGTCACCATGATTGATAGAAGAAGGAGACTTATCATTGTTAAGGCTATATTTAGGTTCCTTAGACTATATGTCTAAATAATCGTCTCCCATATCACCATCACTGATCTACAAGCTAATGTCTGTGAGATTATCCCCATTAGCATAATCAATGATCTCACAAGCTGATTTACAGTGTCAAACATTTGGGCACACTTTTATTTCTACATTGATTGAGCTATGACAAGGCAAAACTTCACATATCTCCTTTACTTCATCATATCCAACATTTTGAATGTCATGATTGTAACCTTCATTTTTTGTTATACTCTCTTCATCCTCATGTGACATGTCATTATTTTTCTCAAATAAGGAAATTGGATCAATATCCTCACTAATTGAAGATATGATAGTTTTTGCATAATCATTTTTCACCTTCTCAAGAGGGGCAATCCCTTCATATATCTGGTCAACATCAAGAGGCTTCAACTTTTCTAGCACATTACTAAATCCCGACCTATTGGCCTCACAAAACAAATCAATGCACATAGAATCCTTAGATCTAAAACACTTGGGGACTGCTAGTCTAGCATCCATAAACCTTGTATATAGATTCACCAGTGATTCTCCTTCATGCCTTTTTATATCAAATACTTCTTGGATAAGGTACATGTGATTGGAACATCCCATACATACTTCTCATACTTTGATTGGGATTTACCATGATTTAGAGGAGGGAATGATGAATTAATTGTAACAATGGAATTTTTGTTACCTTGACAGTCATTGTTATTTTTTGATCTACACATTTTGAACATCTACATAAGATATTCTATAATGACCAACACTTTCAGACATATGTCCTTTCATCATTGAAAATTTTATGTTGTTCTCAATATCCATAGCTATAGTAAATGCTTAACATAGTCTTACATGATCTTTATCCCTTAGTAAGAAACTCATTTATTCATCAAATACACCTAAATAAAACACTAAGCACATTGCATCATTAGGTATGACATTCTTAGGAATATCTCTTACAATCCTTGCAAGCCTCAGATTGAAAGCTGGAACTAGCTCCTCTTCATCCTTCTGAATGTGAACAAGTTTACCAATCAATGAACTTACATCAAACCTTTCACAAAATTGATTAGTAATTCTATTCTGAATCCTTTCCATGAAGAAATACAGTGTTTGAGGAAGTCTATAAACTAATCCCTTGCATCTTCTTTCAGAGATTGAACAAATAATTTCATGACAACATCCTTTGCATCAACCTCATAATCTCCCATTAGATCACTGAAATCTTGCAAACGTTTATTGCTGATTCAAAACTATCACCACTGAACTTTGGAAAATGCTCTCTAACCCCATCAGGAATGGAATTTGGATGGTTTTGGATACCACTAAAATTGATTGCTCTATATCTTTCAATAGAGAAAACCCTTCTATGAGGATATGAATACTATGAATTTTGCATTGTGGCATTTAAATTTGTAATGGGACAATTAGAATAACAATACATCATCAAATATGCTTTCAGCAAAAACCTAATCCCCTTATGACTATTTTCTCATATCTTTTCTCAGCATAATAAGACCTTAAGTCTTCCTAATACAATCCTTATTTCTCCAATGTCTGATCATTATTTACTACTAGACTTTAACATAAAATATTTATACCCTTTTGTTGTTTGCACAAGATTCATAGGTCTATAAAGACCACTTACACTTTTACAACATGTGCAGTCTTACATCAATTAATATGCCTTTTATCTACCATGCATATTTTTTAGCACCTATATGTCATAATAAACATTATTAAAATATGCAGGCCTCCATTGCTCATCTTAATTCCCTCTTTTCAAAACAAACATTCATTCAATATGGGAATAACATTCCTTCACAAAGCATTTTTACAAATAACTTTTACACACCTAATTTATTCTACTTTGAAGATGAAACAAGAATGAAGGGCCAAATACCTAGAAATTATTGCAAACCTCACAAATTTTCTTCCCATGATTGGAACCCTTGTAGATTTATGTAATACACTTGTATAAACAAAAACAATTCTTCAACAATTTATTAGGTTCATTCACAGAGTTGCCACCTCTTCAAAGAGGACAAAATCTTCAAGCAACTAAAAGCTCCTCAATGATCAAATACTTTTCTAAATCCAATCCACCATCAGAGCACCACTATTTCACAAATCTCCAAATGTCCCACAACAATTTCTTCACCAAAGTATGAGGGTCTTCAATTTTTTTGACTCTCCCAAATAGATACATGCTTCTATAGTCTTGTCCCCATTAGATTCACTAATCTATTGGTTCTCCAAATTGTGCCCCACTAATCCTTAGAATATTACCATGTTTTGACAGACTAGTGGAAAATGGCCAATGAGCGGTAGATGGGGTTCACACTTTTCTCCCCTACACTTTAGGCTCTACAGGACCTAGAGGGTTACCCTAAATGACACTGGATGCAATTTTATAATAGAGTTGAAACACAATGCCTAGCAAATATTAAACTTCATATGAATGGACAAGGATTTATATAATTGCATATATAACTATTTCATTCCTTATTATCCTCGATACCCTTGTATGAAGTATGAGATAACTAGAAATAAATTACCAAATGGATTTTGATTTGGTAATTTATTTCTAATTATGAGACACTTGGTCCCCAAGACAACATTGACAATCAAATAAATCACTTGGATCATATCATAATGGATCCCAATGAGCATAGTTGTAGTCAAGATCTTACTTACATCAATCACGAAGAAATACAAGTCATAATGGATACTATTGAGCATTCAGATGATCATAGAATGGCAACAACAAACTATGATCATGAAACTACAAGTGTACACAATGATCAAGGTACAATGAGTCTACATGATGAGCCAGCACAAGAATCCCATCAAATTGGATCTACTATCTTTATCAAGACAAATTTACTCATATTTGATGGGATTCCTGTACATTGGTCAAAATACCGAGGAGTTAGCATCATATTTCAAAGAAGACAAATATCCTATCGTGAACAAGATACGTCAAAACATGGATTATCGTGGAAAAAGATTAGGCCTTTATGAACAAGGAATCTTAGAACCTATCCCAATCCACATTGGACATAGTTAGAGTAATTACACATAATTATCTAAGAAATCTAATGGTGTTAGTGATACTTCCAAGATTGCTAAGGAAACCTTATTAAATGAGAGCATCGAGGTAGGGATCATCTATATCCCTTGCACTAAACTTGCTGTCAACAATCTCAATAATCCTTCCACTTCCACTTCCCCCATCTCTACCATTGACCTTTATCCTCCATCCCTCGATCAGTACCAAAAAAATCATACAGCATACAAAGTAAAATCTTCAAATCAAATGTCAAAAGTATATGAAGTGTTAGTGTAGGAATTTATTTTCCTTTATTTTTATTTTTAAGCTTGCTTAGGTAGTTAAATAATTGTGAGTTATTTAATAGGCCATATGCATGTTAGTGGGTGCATATGTGTGAGGTGTCAATCAACTACATTGGAAGTTACTCCACCTCCCCCTATTTTGGGAGATTCTGGAGTTACATTTCTCATTGGTCAATATTGCCACCTCACCCCACTCACCTTGCCTATAAATACTCACTCCCTTGCATGTATTTTAGGAGGTTGATTAATGCATTTTCTTATCTTTGGATCGATATTCTCTCTTGGCTTTGTCATGGCTCTCCTGTGGATGAACACTTGCAGTAGATCCTAGCTCTAACATGGCATCAGAGCACTAGACCTGCAAATTTCTTCTCAAATCTGAGAGGGTTTCAACCATGACTAGATAATCAATATATCTTGGAGTGAAACGGACCTCACGGTTGTTAGATTTCTACCCAAGAATGCAAGTGATTGAGAGAAAGCAAAATAGAAATCACATATGAGCTAAATAAACTGTATTCAACTCAAGAGAATGTAAAGCAATACAATAGAATGGGGTTGCTCATATGAGAGCAAAAGGTGGATATATAAAGGATATTCCACCCAAGAGATTCAATACACAACCAATGTGGGATAAAGTGAAAAAGTCCCTAAGTAAGCTTAACCTAGTGTGAAGAGAGCTAAAGCAGAGAACATGCTAAGAAATAACTAGATAGCAAAGTAACCCTATTCACACTAACACCCCCCCTTAAGTGCAACTTAGGAGAGAAGATTATTATGCAAATATGCAAAAAGATGCAAAGATGGGTCATGGCTACTAGGCCATGTTAGGTACCCATGTACAAATACAAATGAAATCTCTCACAAACAGAGAAAAGGAGAAAACCCAGTGGGACCAAACTCCTCCCCAAAAGAGAGATGAAATACAACAATAATATCCATCAACAATCCAATCAATCTCTATCCACACAAAGGATGCTAAGAGAGATCATACAACCCCCCATAATGAGGTAAACTGCTGCAACAAAAAGTACTGGAAGCACACTTATGGAGTAACACTAGAATCCTCAATCTGGCAAGTAAGGAAAGATACTTTTATTTGCTAGAAACCATATTAGAGTCACTCAAGGACTCAAGTTGGAATCATGAAAAAGAAACAATAGACCCGATGCCAAGGAACACTAGAAAACTCGCAACTGACACAACTCTGCAATCTATGAAGCAACAGTTGATTGAGAAATGATCTGGAACTGAAATGAAGTGCAAAGAAAATGCAAACCTAATGCTTGCAAGAAAGGAAATAGTGCATGCACCGATGAATGTTCACATCAGCCTTCATGAATAAAAATGGCCTTAGATATGTGTGTTTACAATGCTGGAGTAGAGTTTTCCATAGTTTTACAATGTCCAAAATGGACCCAAATACTTAAAGTACAAAAATATATCATAATCAGGACATCAAAATAGTACCATTGTGTAGTACTCAAAAAAATATCAACTTTCAAAAAAAGAATGACCTCGATCTGAGATCATATGTGAAAGTTATAGCCGTTTGAAGTTCTAAAAACTAAAATTGCCTATTAGATCTGATAAGAAAACATAATTTCTATGAAATTCATGCACCAAAATTAGAAATTGTCTAAACCAACATGTAGCGCATAAAAAATTAGCCAAAATAAAAAAAAGAATCTCGCAAATCGGAGGTCGGGAGCCTGAGTTATGGCCTTCAGAAGTTGAACTGCAATTTCTAAAACACCAATGGAGAGGGGGTCTATTGTAGCTTTCTAATGTTGTTTCTACAAAATATATAAACTGCATGCAAAAACTAACATATACCCAGATGGTTTTTCGATGCTGTGAACAAAACCAAGAAGACATTTTTCTTTTCGATGCATAGAAGATGTGACTCTAATGTAAAAAATTGCCTTTAGCATCAAAAAATGACCCCAACAACCAAAAAATGGCATGCAAAGACTGAATCAGCTACCTAAAACAAGAAAAGGTATGCAAAACCTACAATATTAATCAAAATACATAATATGCAAGCCGATTGTTAGATTTGAGCTCAGAAAGTCTCCCAAAAAAACCTACAATTGGCAAGTCAAAATATGAACCCCTCAGAAACTAGAGTTTTCTCCACACTTTTTTGTTTCTCCAGATCGTCCGAAGATGCAAGAGACGAGCATACTCATGTGCTTCGAAAAATAACTCTACACTCTCAGATTTCTAAAAAAATGCTAACCCACAACTCACAACCGCTCTGATACCATGTTAGATTTCTACCCAAGAATGCAAGCGATTGAGAGAAAGCAAAATGGAAATCACATATGAGCTAAATAAACTGTATTCAACTCAAGATAATACAAAGCAATACAATAGAATGGGGTTGCTCATATGAGAGCAAGAGGTGGATATATAAAGGATATTCCACCCAAGAGACTCAATACACAACCAATGGATAAAGTGAAAAAGTCCCTAAGTAAACTTAACATAGTGTGAAGAGAGCTAAAGTGGAGAACATGCTAAGAAATAAGTACATAGCAAAGTAACCCTCTTCACACCAACAATGGTTGCACTCAGAAGGTGTCAAAACCCCTATTTTCATATAAGGCACTCTATATTTTGGCGACATAAAATATTTGGGCATTTTTTGGGGGTTTGTTTTTTTTTGCAGGAACAATCTGTACGACTGCCTCGATTTCCATACAAAATTTCAAATCTACCTCTATTTCTATGCCAGAATTTTTGTATAGCCACCTTGATTTCCATACCGAAAAATATCAAATCTACCTTGATTTCTGTGCCACATCAATCTTTGTGTTTGCCTCAATTTTCATGTCGCGCTCATGTGCAGGGCCTAATAGGGGTGTTTTCTTCCAGAGGCCATAACTTGAGCATACATACTCAAAAATTGGCAAATGAATAGGCATTGGAAAGGTATCAACAAGCTCTACACAACCATCTATGTATCTTTTCTAGATTCAACACTAGGTATCTTTTATTCAGTTATTCAATTTCATACATTCTGTGTGATATCCCAGACATGTTGGCTTCTGGAGAAGTTATGTTTGCTTCTATGGGCTCTATTATCAACATAAATCTATTTGCATGCTTTGATCTCTATCATTTTGAGGAGGTGTCATGGGTTTTGCCACTCATCCTTCTGTGGTCAATCTGACTAAGGACAATTATGAGTCCTGACAAAGAGGCATCCTGACACATCTCAAGGGGCGGCATCTTTTGCCTCATCTTTATGGGCTCATACCTAAACTAGAGACACCTATGAAGAAATCTGTTTGGGGTAACAATCAAGATCATGTTGTAGTTTTAATTTGTACCATTGTTGATTATGACACTGCGTGTGATCTTCCCATCTATGAGAGCCCACACACACTTTGGACAAAAATTTGGGAGTTGTATGGAGACCCTCATGTCTCACCATTTCCATATGATCATGTAGCAGATTGTCTCATTCCCCTTGAAGATACAAATAAATACCTTATAATGATGATACTTTAGAGGAGCTTGAGTATATGTCATGTCTTGAATGTTCAGAGATAGAGACCTCTCTTGCTCCCTCTTCTCCTCTTGTTGAGATCACATCTTCTTCTTCACCTATTGCTACTTCAGAGTCCAGTGTTGTTTCTTTCATGGCTTCTAGTGATTGTTTGCAGTAGGTCAATATCAATCTTTCAGATCTACCTCATTAGGACTCTTATCTTGCAGACATATCATTCATGTTTGTGGAGTCTCACATTGCTGATTTGGAGGACACATTTGAGGGTTTAACTCTCTTTTTTGATGCTATCTTAGGTGGCTTTGAATCACCACCTTCTTATGTGTTTCCAGATGTAGTTTAGATCATGTCCTCTTCTAGTAATACCGAGCCATAATGCTCACACAATTTATAAATGCAAAACTCTCTCTCTCTCTCTCCCCTCTCCCTCCCCTCCATCTCCACCCTCTCTCCCTCTCCCTCCCTCTCCCTCTCCCTTATCAAAAAAGCAAATGGAAACAAGAAAACTAGGACATGCAAAGAGGGATGAGGATATAAATTGGGAGGATGAAATTAAAACAAGATAAAACTAAAGTTCACTCGATGGGAAGAATGATGAGAGGAGAGGTGGATTTTTTCAGGGGATTTTCAAGCTTGAAGACTAGGTCTCTCTCTCTCTCTCTAAACCCCTAACCCCTAAACTCTAAACCTGAGCAACCCTAAACCTCTATCTCCCTATCTCCCCCTAATCTTCATATCTCTATCATCCCTCTACCTCTCAATCTCTCTACCTATGTCTCTAGTCATGTCCCTCACTCTTTATCTCCCTATCTCTCCCCTTGATCTCCTCTATATCTCCCTATCGGTCCTCTTTCTCTAAACCTCTAAACCTTAACACCTAAATAATGCCCCTAACCCCTAAACACTAAACCCTAAACTTGAGCAATCCTAAACCCCAAACTCCTAAACCCTAAACCCAAGAAACCCTAAACCTCTATCTCCCTATCTCTCTCCTATCTCCCCATCTCTATCATCCCTCTACCTCTCAATCCCTCTCCCTATGTCTTTGGACATGTCCCTCACTCTCTATCTCCCTATCTCTCCCCTCTGTCTCCTCTATCTCTCCTAATATCTATCTGTCCCCTCTCTCTATCTCTCTCTAAATCCTAAACCCTAAATAATTCCCCTAAACCCTAAACTTGAGCAATGCTAAAGTCATAAACCCTAAATAATACCCCTAAACCCTGACTCCAAACTCCTAAACCTAAGCAACCCACCCCTCTCTCTCTCTTTCTCTCTCTCACTCCCTAAACCCTAATCCCAAGCAACCCTAAACCTCTAACTCCCTATCTCTATCATCCCTCTACCTCTGAATCTCTCTCCCTATCTCTCTGAACATCTCGCTCACTCTTTATCTCCCTATCTCTCCCTTCTGTCTCCTCTATCTCTCCCTATCTATATGCTCTCTCTACCTATCTATCTCTCCCTATCTCTTGCCTCTCTCTCCCCTATCATTCCTCTATCTCCCTATCTCTCCCCTCTATCTCTCCCTCTCCCTTATCGACGAAGGTAATGAAAACAAGAAAACTAGGACTCTCTCTCTCTCTCTCCCCTATCACCCTCTCCCTCCCCTCCATCTCCACCCTCTCTCCCTCTTCCTCCCTCTCCCTCTCCCTTATCGACAAAGCAAATGGAAACAAGAAAACTAGGACATACAAAGAGGGATAAGGATATAAATTGGGAGGATGAAATTGAAACAAGATAAAACTAAAGTTCACTGGATGGGAAGAATGATGAGAGGAGAGGTGGAGAATAGTAAAATAGGGAAAAATTGGTGGGATCTAAAAGGAAATTGGAAAGGCAAAGGAAAACTAGGAAAGCTAGGAAAAGGAAAACTAGGAGGTAGATAGGTCAAAGAGAGAGAGGGTAGCAGAGAGAGAGAGAGATGTTTTAGTTCACCATAATGCGCTAGCGTTATGTGAATGCACATAATGCAAGTGCGTTATAATGCACTCGTGTTATGTGTATTCACATAACGCTAGCGCGTTATGCTTTAGATTGGAAATTACCAAGCCTAAGGCTTGGATTTGCCTTGGGCTTCCAACCCAAAGGCTTGAACTGAGTTTAGGTCATCCAAGGATGTGTTTTTCCAGATTCTAACAAAAACCACATAATATGGAGCGTGCTCCCCATCAGGATTGCACTTTTTTCAATGAAAAGTTGAAAAAAATACCACCATAATCTTAAGCTCTCTGTTAGCTATCCAACCATATAATTTTTTTTCACATTTTGAGTATGTTAAGGGTTTCATCTTTAATTTCTTTTGTTAGTGTATCCATTTTTTGTCAAAAACCAATGTCTAGTATTTTTAACTTTTTTTTAACTGTTCATCAAAATTTCAAATAAGTTACATTTTTAGAAACTAGACTCCATTCTACACGTATTCAAAAAATAAAAAATTGATTTTTGATTAGTTTTCAAAAATTTTAGGGGCGAGCACGCTCAATTTTCTATTTTTCAAGATGTGTCCACTTTGAAAATTAGTAAAAAATCAATTTTCAATGAAAAAATTATCCAAAAAATTAGGGATAGACTACATGGTGTTAGCTAATTTCTCACTAAAACAATTTTTGAAATACTAAAAAAAAGATAACATTTTAGGGGGAGCACACCAGACGCTATGTTATGTTTTTTTGAGAAAAACAGGACCAATTTGTGTGCTCTCCCTTTTTGAGCCCCTTAATCTCAACCATTTTAGAAAAAAAATTAGTAGTTTAGAAACTAGATTCTGAGCACGACTCTTTTTTTTGTTGTATCTTCAAATTTTGAGTGTAACTATCTTCAATTTCTCATCCAACATCAGTCTTTCCTGATTTCAAAAAAAAAATGGCATCTTAAGACCCCCTTTTGGTCCCTCATCTTTGTGCACTTACCCAGAGCTTAATCCTTCTATTGTCTTGTAGCTAGAGAAAGAAGAAAAGAAAGAGGATGTGATTCAGCTTCCTTCCACCCCTGAGAAAGTTGAACCAAAAACATTTGTTGTACCTGATAATGAGGAAAGCTCTAGTAGATCTAAAAGTTCAGAAGAAGAAGAATCTCAGCCTCAATCTTTGAGGAGGTCCACACGGATAAGGCGGAAACCTGATAGGTTTGGTTATTCATTGCATGATTCAAGTTGTATTTTTTCTTTGATTTCTGACATGGATGAGCCTATGATTGTGAAAGAGGCTATGGATATGAAAGATGTAGGTTCCTGGAAGGAGGCCATGGAAGAGGAGATGCTTCTTTGGAAAAGAATAATACTTGGGACTTGGTGCCTTTGCCTGAAGGACGAAAACTGGTTGGATGTAAATGGGTGTTCAAAAAGAAATTTGGTGTAGATGGTAGTGTTGAGAAATATAAGGCTAGATTGATTGCGAAGGGGTGTTCTCACGTAGAGGGAATTGACTATGGTGAGATTTTCTCTCCTGTTGCAAATATGACATCCATTTGGTTGCTGTTATCTCTTGTAGCAATGTATGATCTAGAAGTGGAATAGATGGATGTGACAACATTCCTTCATAGTGACTTGGAGGAGAAAATCTACATGTCATAGCCAGAGCACTACGTGGTGAAAGGTAAAGAAAATCTAGTTTGCAAGTTGAAAAAGTCTTTGTATGGTTTGAAATAGTCTCCTAGGATGTGGTACCAGAAGTTTGATGCCTTTGTGTTGAGTATTAGATTTCTGATATCAAAATTAGATCATTACAAGTTTGACAATGATTGCATTCTCATTATTGCATTGTATGTCGATGATATGTTACTCATTGGGAATGGTAAAAGTTTGATTTCTGATTTGAAGTCTCAGTTGTTAGCATAGTTTGAGATGAAAAATCTAGGGTAGCTCGGTACATTCTGGGGATGGAGTCAAAAGAGATAGAGTTTTAATAGAAAACTTTGGTTAGGCCAGAGTAAGTATGTGAACACCATGTTGGAGAGATTTAGCATGGTAGATTGTAAATCATTGACTATTCTTGTTATGATGGGGACAAAGTTATCTATTGCAGATTGTCCGAAGTCTCCTTCTAAGATGGAGGATATGAGCAAAGTTCCTTATGCTAGTGCGGTTGGAAACTTGATGCATGATATGGTCTATACAAGACTAGACATTGCCCAAGTAGTGGGAGTCCTTAGTAAGTTTATGGCTAATCCTAGATGGGTACATTGGGATACGGTGAAGAGAGTGTTTAGATATTTGCGGGGTATTTTTGAATATTCCTTATGTTATCATGGTTATCCTACAGGACCTCAACATTCATTTTGTATTCAAGGATTTGTGGATTCAGATTGGGCAAGTGACATTGATAGTAGGAGATCCACCAGTGCTTATGTGTTTACTATGTTTGGTGGTGCTATTAGTTGGATGAGTAAGCAACAACCTGTTGTTGCTTTGTCCACTACTGGACCTAAGTACATGGTAGCAACTCATTCTTGTGAAGAAGCCATTTGGCTTAAGAGATTGTGTTCGATGTTGGGTTTGATGTAGGGAAGATTACTCTTTGTTGTGATAGTCAAAGTGCCATATGTTTGGCAAAGAATCCTACTTTCCATGCAAGGACTAAGCATATTGATGTCTAGTACCATTTTTTTCATGACATGGTAGAGGATGGGAACATAAACTTGGAGAAATTTGACACTTTGACGAATGTTGCAGATTCCTTGACAAAACCCGTGAGCATAGAGAAGTTCAGATGGTGTTCAGAGTCTATGGGCCTCTTGGCCCCTAGCAATTAAATCATGGTGTTGATACTCCCTTTGCTCTTGCAAGGTGTTCAACAAGTAGGAGAATGTTAGGAAAAGTGTCTTAACCTTGCAACTCTGAAAGGTTACTATTCTTCCTAGTTTTGGTCTTTTCGAATACCCTTTATCTTGAAGAATGGTCTATAACTTTCAGAGTTTCCAAAAGGGCTAAAAATGGCGGGACTTAACTATTTTTAGTAACTCTACATTTGACCTTAGATGGACCTAAAATTTTCCCAAAATGTGCGAAATGACTAAGTAAACATCTCGTGTGAGTTTCAATTCAAGATCATACCTGGATTGCGAGATATTAAAGTTTCTATTTTTTGAAACTATCACAAAAGTTTCAAACTTAGTTTTGAGGTACTTAGAGGTCCCTAAATGGCTCAAAATTTGTCCTAACTTGTAAATCCAGTTATATCTTGATAGATCTCTTCAAAAGATTTTTGATGCATCAAACGGTTCGTCAATCGGACACCCGAATCAAAAGTTATGACCTCCAGAAGTTGGACCCCCTATTTTTGGGAAATGTGAAAATGTGTTGGACACTTAAAAGTGTTGTAAAGGGGAGAGTTAAACATGTTGGTGTGTGATTTGGCACATCACAAGGCAGATTTGATTGGAGATAATTAGGGTGCCACTTTTGGGTGGTTTTGGCTCATGGTTTTGTAATTACTGTTGACGGTTTATTGTATTGTATCTCCTATATATCAGGAACTAGAGATGGAGGTTGTGTGTAAGAATCTTATAGACATTGATTTACCTCCAGATCTTTGGTTGATTAATACTCCTGTGAAAGTTTTCTCTACAAGTATATTGTAATCTTCTTGATTCCTGAATAATATATTGGGCATCTTTGGAGTGTGGGGTTTTTTTACCTAAAAGGGTTTTCCCCACGTATATCTTGTGTTGTGAGTTTTGTATTTGCATTTGGATGTTGTTATTACTTGTCTGTTAATGTGCATCTTAATCTGTAACTATAAACGATAAAAATTTACATAAATCTTTCCTCACTAGATCAGTGTAGGAAGCATTTCTGCATACCTTGCTTCCTTTCAGTTGGTATCAGAGCCTGATTACCTTTGGTTCTAGTTGTTGGGTAGAGCATTTTTTGAGCTGATCTTCATTTGAGTGGGAGCTTGTGCAGAGTATTTTGAAATCTTTGTTGCCGGAAAGAGATGGTGAGCACATCTGGGAGGTTTGATATAGAGAATTTCAATGGAGGCAACTTTGAGTTATGGAAACTCAAAATGGAGAATTTATTGGTGGATAGAGATCTATGGCTCACAGTGTCTGGAACCATGCCATAAAGCATGAAACAAGAAGATTGGGATCTGATAGATCAGAAGGCTAAGGGTTTGATAATACTCTGTTTGGCTGACTCAATGCTCTTGAATATCCATGAAGAGAAGACTGCAAAAGATCTTTGGAAGAAGCTTGGAGATGTTTATCAGGCTAAATCCCTAGTGAACAAGTTATTCCTATGAAGTAAATTATATTCTCTAAGGATGGAAGATGGAGGATCTATCACTGATCATTGAATACATTCAATATGCTTGTTGCCCAGTTGACCTCTATTTGTGTGAAGATGGAGGAGGAGGATCGATGTATGACATTATTGTGTTCCTTACTAGATTCATGGAACCACCTTATTATGGCCATTGGGAGTACCACTACCACCTTCAAGATGGATGAAGTGGTTTCTTCATTGTTGTTTGAATAGATGCAGAGAAAATCTTCTGAATTGGCTAAGGAGGCTCCTGTGGTCCATGGTAGATCTAAAGAGAAGGGAAAGAAAAAGGATAATAAGAAGGAAGAAAATGGAAGATCCAAATACCGTGGGAGATCTAAGTCTCCCGAAAAGTCCAAGGCTCTACGTTGGAACTGCGACAAACCTGGTCACTTCCGCAAGGAGTGCAAGGAGGAGAAAAAGAAAAAGAACTATAATTTAGATTCTGACAAGTCCTCTTAGGATGAAGGAGAAGTGTTTGTCACTGCCTTGGCAATGTATGCATCTGAGGATGTGTGGCTTATTGACTCTGGTGCATATTTTCACATGACATGGTATCGGGGTTGGTTTTTGAAGTATGAAGGATATGATGGTGGAAAGGTGTACTTGGGTGATGATTCTCACCTGAAGATTGTTGGCTGTGGAAGAGTCTTGATTCGATTCCCTGATGGACAAGTGAATGGAATCAATGGTGTTCTGCATATCCCTGGTTTGGCATGGAACCTTCTTTCTGTAAGTAAGTTGAATGAAGTGGGTCTGTAGGTTGTTTTCTCGAATGGAGGATGCAAGATGACTAGAGGATCTATGGTGTTGGATAAGAGTGTTTAGATTGGCAATTTGTTTTAGCTTGATGCATGCGCGGTTCAGTGCAATAGTGCCTCTGTGCAATAGCATCTATATTATGCTAAGGTTCAATTCCATTGAAGCACAATAATTCTCCTCTACTCTGCTCTACTTTTTCACTTTGCACTTATCTTCACATCTTCATATCCTCATCCTTTATTCACAACTTCATTACATGTATTTATACAATTCATCAACCTTGGAATGTACATCAAGGTCGACATTACAATCATCAACCATTGGAACATTCTCCAAGGTCAGCATACACACATACATTAGAATAGGTCTGGACCTAAACAAATTTGTGAAGGAAAAGAAATGAATGTGGACCACACCACACCTTAGCTGGGACTCAAATGCAATCTTCCACGCAACAACACACTATCACAAACTCCAAAGTATAATTGCAAGTAGTGAAAACAACCAAGTCAGCCAAAATTGGTGTTAACACTAAGACCTTTAGGAACACGCTTCATGCACGATCCAAATTACACTTTGTGGACAAATGAAAAGGTAGGAACATGATCTAGATACATCCACAAGCATGTTATAATTACCAAGGACTTCCGCACAATCCCCAAACACTCTATCCAGAAGATTCTTCAAACTGGAGCACTTGAAACATTACTATCAACCACTGTTATAAAGGAAATATCGCTTGCAGAGCACCAAATCATGAACCATTTGAACTGAAGGCACATAACATCATTACAAACTTAATTCTAGAACTGTAGACTATAAAACTTAAATGCGGAGAAATGCAGAGCATAATACATTCTCCCTGTCATCACTGAATGCTCAGAAAAATAGTTTTTACTCTGGTGAACAAAACTCACTCAAATCTTCACACCGGAGGCTCAAACTTGGAAAATAGCAACTACAAACATCCCTTAACATAACTTCCAATCTACAGACAAATATAGTTAGTATACAAGATATGCGGAACAAAGCACTACACTATTCTTCTGCAAGCCAAGATACTCTGCAACACACTGTTTCCACTAGGAGAACAAATTTTCTCAAAAGCACTTGGAAAATCGATATCAGGAACACTTTCTCATTATCTACAACACTTATATAAGCTAATACAAAGCAACTAACTCAACACAAATAAAAATCAAAACAAGATCATAGTTGACACCAATGACAACACATATATGTTGACATCAATGACAACACCAGTAAGCACATACTTGCAACAATATCCCCCTTTGTCATTGATGACAACATTGATGTGAAAAACTATAAGAACCATCAAGACAAGATTCTATATTGGTTACTTTCTCCCCCTTTCTTTTTACACATCTAAATTCTTTCTCCCCCTGAGTTTTTCACATGATTTCTCTCCTCCTTTGACATCAATGGAAAAGGACATCACTTCTCTTCCTCTGCACATACTTGCATAATTCTACTCTGATCAATTTGGAATTACTCGTCCACTCCCCCTATCAGCAATACTGCAATACTTACTGCTCTTTATTAGGAACTCATATCAACATCTACCTTCTCCCCCTGAGGGGTAGCCTTCAAAACATCAATCCAGATCAAAGACTTTGGGTACCACTAGACTGATGCACTTTCCATGCATCTTAGTTTAGAGTAGAAGGGGTAATAACCCCTAACTTTTCTCTGAGATAATCAAAAGTATCCTTAGGCAGAGGGTTTGTAAAAATATCTACAATCTGATCCTTATTAGGCACATATTCCATCTTTACTTCATTCTCTGTTACCTTTTCTCTCCAAAAGTGATACCTTATTGATATATGCTTTGTTCTTGAGTGCATCATTGGATTCTTTGAAATGTTTACAACACTTGTATTATCACAAAAGATTGAAATTGGTTCTTCATGCACAACTCTTATATCCTTCAATGTGTGTTTCATCCAAAGCACTTGAGTACAACAACATGTTGTAGCAATATATTCTGCTTCTGCAGTAGACAAAGAAACTAATTCTTGCTTCTTGCTCAGCCATGAAACCAATCTTTTACCCAAGAGGAAAGCACCTCCCCTTGTACTTTTTCTGTTATCAGCATCTCTAACCCAATCTCCATCTATATAAGTAATAAGAGTTGAAATTAGTATCTTTGGGGTACCAAAATCCATAGTCTGAAGTGCCTTTTAAATACCTCATGATCCTCTTGACTGCCATCACATGTGACTCTTTGTAATCTTCTTGAAATATTGCCAAAAGACAAACTGCATGCATTATATCTGGTCTAGTATGGGTTAGATAAAGTAGTCCTCCAATCATAGACCTATACTTTTTCTAATCAGTCTTAGGTGATTCATCATTCTTGCTCAGCTTGCAACCAGTTACCATAGGAGTACATACTGGCTTAGAATCCTCCATTCCAAACTTCTTCAACAATTCTTTCGCATACTTGGACTGAGAAATGAAAATTCCTTTTTCTGATTGAGTGATCTGAAGTCCTAAAAAGAAATCCATTTCACCAAACATAGACATCTCAAACTCCCTTTGCATTTCCTCTACAAATCTCTTACACATACCTTCATTGCCTCCAAAGATAATATCATCAACAAAGACTACAACAATCATAATTTGATCATCATTAATTTTGAAATAGAGATTACTATCTGTAGTACCTTTATTGAACCCTAATTGCAACAAATACTTATCCAATCTTGCATACCAGGCTCTGGGAGCTTGCTTGAGTCCATACATGGCTTTCTTAAATCTGCACACCATGTCACTTTGGTTTGATGACTGGAATCCTTCCCGTTGTTCAATGTAAACCTCTTCTTCCACTTCTCCATTCAAGAATGTAGACTTCACATCCATCTAATACACTTTGAAATCTTTGTGTGTTGCAAATGCCAAAAACATTCTTATTTCTTCAATCCTTGCCACATGAGCATAAGTCTCCTCAAAGTCTATACCTTCAACTTGAGAATATCCTTTGCATACTAGGCTTGCTTTGTTTCTTACTACTTCTCCATTTTCATTCATCTTATTTCTAAAAACCCATTTAGTTCCAATCACATTCTTATCAGCAGGTCTAGGAACCAATTCCCAAGTTTGATTCTTCTCTATCTGCATCAGCTCTTCTTCCATGGCTTTTACCTAACTTTCATCTTTGGAGGCTTCACTTATAGTTTAAGTTCAGTCTGTGAAAGTAGATAGTAGTTCAACTATTCTTCTGCAACTCTTTTCCTTGTCAATACCCCTTTGCTTTTATCACCAATGATCTGATCTTTAGAATGATTAATCCTTACATACCTAGAAGTCTTAACAACACTTTCTAAAGCTTTTTCTTCTTCAACTTGACTATTCTTTTGTTCAACTTTTTCTTCATTCACTGTAGCAATAGGTTCATCTGATTCATAGCCACTCAGATCTGATATTCTTTCTCTGTCTTCATCAACTTTCACATTAACACTCTCAATGATCTTTCTCAATCTCTTATTGTAGCACCAGTAGGCCTTACTCTTAGTAGAGTATCCAAGGAAAATTCCTTCATCACACCTAGCATCAAACTTGCCTAACTCTTCATCTCTTCTGATATAACATTTGCTTCCAAAATCTTTGAAATATTTCACTGTTGGAATTCTTCCATACCACAATTCATAAGGAGTTTTAGTACCATTACCTTTGACTTCAACCCTATTTTGAATGTAGACGATAGTATGAATAGCTTCTCTTCAATATACTTCTGGTAGGTTAGCTTCCATCATCATTGACCTAGCAACCTCTTGAACTATCCTGTTCTTTCTTTCAACAACTCCATTCTGCTCAGGAGTCCTAGGAGCAGATAACTATCTCTTTATCCCTTGTTCTTCACAAAAAATATTGAATTCATTTGATGTAAACTCACCTCCTCTATCATACCTTAAGCATTTGATCCTTAATTCTATTTCATTCTCAACCATCGCCTTGAAAGATTTGAACTTGTCTAGGGCTTCGGATTTATCTTTTAGAAAAGTGACCCAAGTCATTATAGAACAATCATCAATAAGCAACATAAAGTACCTGTCTCCTTGCAAGCTTCTTGTTCTTGTAGGACCACACAAATCTGTATGCACTAGCTCAAGCAATCTAGTAGAAAATTGTTCTTTACTCTTGAAAGTTGTCCTTGTCTGTTTCCCCAATTGACAGTCCTTGCAAATAGTATTAGCAGGCTTCACAAGCCTGTGCAAATCTCTCACAGCTTGTACTGAACTTATCTTTACCAAGTTGTCAAAATTGATATGACACATCCTTCTATGCCACAACCAACTCTCATCTGTTTGAGCTAACAGACAACAATCATTAGTTCCTTTCAAATGATAAACATTACCTCTAGTCTTCTTACTAGTAGCAATCATTGTTCTGGAGCTTTCCATGATCTTGCATCCATTATCCTTGAATCTCAGATCATATCCTTTTTCACACATCTAACCAACACTTAAAAGATTATGCTTTAAACCCTTCACATATAGGACAACATCTGTATTATGCTTTTCATCAAAAGAAATAGACCCTCTTCCACAAATCTTACCAGCTGCATCATCTCCAAACCTAACCAGTCCTCCATCATACTTTTCCAAACTTATAAACTTACTTTTATCACCGGTCATGTGATGTGAACATCTAATGTCAATAATTCATTCATCCTTATCCTTCTTAACCTGGTAGACAGACAGAGCACTCTCTTCCACTAGTTTTTCTTCTTTCACACAGCTAGCAGGATTAGTAGACACATGTTCTTCCTTAATAGCAATAAACAAGAATTCATTTGCACTAGTATCATCAGACTCATCATCTATTACACCATCATCATCAAAGTCTCTAACATAATAGCATTTCTTTATGATTCTAGGTCTACTTTCAAGTTTCTTTTTACCTCTCTCAATTCTCTCTGAACACCTAGAGGCATAGTGGCCAATCCTACCACAAGAAAAGCATTTGCATGGTAACTTGTCTTTGAACTTACCGATACCTCTTTGCATTCTATCCACAAAGTTGGCTTCAATCTCATCAAGGTCATCATCTGGTTCCACAACATACTTTTCAGATCTTGAGGTCTTCTTTGAAGTACTGGCTTTGAAAGCAGTCTTAGTCTTTGGCAGAGCATCACCGAACTCTCTCATCTCAAAAGTAGTAAGCTTCCCGAGAAACTGATCCTTTGTAATCTTGTTCACACTCATAACTTCTTCAATTGTTGACATCTTGTGACTGTAGGATTTAGGCAATGACCTAAGAATATTCAGCACAACCTCATCCTCATTAATAGTTCCTCCAAGACCTTTGATTCCATTCACAATTTCATCAACTTTTTGCATGTAGATTGTTATGTTATCATCTTCACTCATCTTTAGGGCTTCATACCTCGCCTTCAAGTTTTTTAATTTGGCACTCTTTATAGAATCATCTCCTTCATATAAAACTTTCAACGTAGTCTAGATCTCATAAGCAGTCTCCAGATCCACAACTTTCTCTAAATCAGTGTTAGATAAGGCATTTAACAAAGCATCTCTAGCTTTTCCATTTAACTCATACTATATGACTTTATCTTCATATGATGGACCATTTGGAGGAAGAGTATACTTTGTATTTGCCATCTTCTAGACACTATAACCAAGAGAAATGAGACGACTCTTCATCCGTACCCTCCAGAGAGCTTAATCCATTCCATCAAACTGTGGAGACTCCTTCTTGTGCGCCATCCTGGATCTACCTCAAGCTGTTAGGCTTTCTTCTGGGGAACCCTTGCTTTGATATCAATTGTTGAAATGTGCAAGACAATTGAGAGGGGGGGTGAATCAGTTGTCACCAAAAACTTAACTTCTTATAAACATCAAAACATTAATCACTTAATCATTGTTATTATGATTTAACCATGAAAGCATGAAATCAGAAACTTAAGCACAATCACACATTCAACACATGAGACACTAGATTTTTTACGTGGAAAACCCTAAGTAGGGAAAAACCATGGTGAGTGTTAGCTCACAATATAATATGTAATAACAATACCGAAAATCAGAGGCTCATTACCTTAGGGCTCACTACCCAGAGCTCACTGCTCAAATGAAAAGGGTCACTACCAAAAATGGCTCATTACCAAAAGTTGGTGAACTAAGATAATAACATCTACATTATGCCAAGGTTTAGTTCCATTGAAGCACAATAATTCTCCTATACTTTGCTCTACTTTTTCACTTCGCACTTATCTTTACATCTTCACATCATCATCCTTCAACTTCATTACATGTATTTATACAATTCATCAACTTTGGAATGTACATCAAGGTCAGCATTACAATCATCAACCATTAGAACATTCTCCAAGGCTGGCATACACACATACATTAGAATAGGTCTGGACCTAAACATATGTGTGAAGGAAAAGAAATGAATGCGGACCACACCACACTTTAGCTCAGACTCAAATGAAATCTTCCACGCAACAACACGCTATCACAAACTCCAAAGTATAATCGCAAGTAGTGAAAACAAACAAGTCGGCCAAAATTGGTATTAACACTAAGACCTTTAGGAACACGCTTCATGCACGATCCAGATTACACTTTGCAGACCAATCAAAAGGCAGGAACACAATATAGAGACATCCACTGTTATAAAGGAAAGATTACTTGCAGAGCACCAAATCACAGACTATAAAACTCAAATGCAGAGAAATGCGGAGGAAAATACATTCTCCTTGTCATCATTGAATGCTCAGAAAATAAGTTTTACTCTGGTGAACATAACTCACTCAAATCTTCACACCAAAGGCTCAAACTTGGAACATAGAAACTACAGACATCCCTTAACATAACTTCCAACCCGCAGACAAAGATATTCAGTATACAGGATATGCGAAACAAAACACCGCACTGTTCTTCTGCAAGCCAAGATACTCTGCAACACACTGTTTCCACTAGGAGAGAAAATTTTCTCAAAAGCACTTGGAAACTCAATATCAGGAACACTTTGTCATTATCTACAACACTTATATAATCCAATACAAAGCAACTAACTCAACACAAATAAGCATCAAAACAAGAGCATAGTTGACACCATTGACAACATAGATATGTTGACATCAAGACAACACTGGTAAACACATACTTGCAACAGAATGAAGTTGGATGATTTGCTACACTTATCATCTAAATTATTTTAATTTCTTTAAAATACACTCACGTTATGGCTTGTTTGGACCAAAAAGTGGCTACGCCACTTTAAGGTCCCCCATCTTTCTACACACGCCCCAATGCTTTGCATAATGTGAGCATGTTATAATGCAAGTATGTGTTATAACACTAGCATGCTATGGATTGAATTTGATCCAAGGCATAAGGTGTATACATCATAATGTGTACATTTAATGGCTTGTACACATTTTACAAAACACACACATTTTGTTTAAAATCTTCGTTTTAGCCACTTTTTGTCTCTCATCTTGTTACATGTATCCACTTCTTGTTATGCTTCTCCTATAAAGCATCCACATTCAAACACCTAATGGACATAAATCTATTTCCATTAGTGCCATTCCAATAATCTTGTTTCTACTTGCAAGGTTGTCCTTTGGTTCTCAAATTTAAGCCAATCACTTTGCTAAGTTGTCTTTGATATGGATCTACATCTTCTTATAGAACTCAATATGAATACTATCAACTCTAGTTCTCTAGACTATCAACTCTAGTGCTCTTTCATTGGCCATGGAGAAAATGACATATTCCAACTCTTCCTAAGATAGGACCAAGTTTAGGAAATGACTATAGTCCTTGATCTTGGTAGGGATATAATCCCTTATAGTGCCCTCCTAAAACACTTCTTGATAATCATCTCTATGCACACTATCCTAGAAAAGTTGGTAATAGTGCTCATAGAAGATGTTTTGCAGATCCTTAAAGTAGATAAACAATTGCCCTTGTTCATCTACAGTGGAAGAAATTCTTTCTAGCTTATGTTTGTGTTTGAGGTACTAAAAGAAGTACTTGGACCCCTAGTTGATATCCTTGATCCAATGTAGTCAAGTTCAAATCTAAGCACCTTTCTCTCTATAAATCTCTAGGTTTCTTAGTTTTATTTCCACATCAACAATATTCATTTGGATTGGACATTATAGGGATCTAATGCTCAAAATTATCCAACTTTGTCAAGCTAACTTTGTAGGGTCTTATCTTTATGCACATCTTTCTCTCTATAAATCTCTAGGTTTCTTAGTTTTATTTCCACATCAACAATATTCATTTGGATTGGACATTATAGGGATCTAATGCTCAAAATTATCCAACTTTGTCAAGCTAACTTTGTAGGGTCTTATCTTTGTGCTTTCTTTGCCAAGCTAGCCTTCTAACAAATGCTTGTAGGTAGGAAGTACATTACAACAAGGCATTATGCGACCGATTGATCTAGGATTCACCCTCTTAAGGTTTGAGAATGGATTTCCAAATTATAATTACAGAGGCAATGTATTCACGGTTACTAAGAGAGGTGGTATTGAATTTGTAAGGGAGGTTGGTAGAGTTTGGGAGGGAAAGGGAGTGGAAGGGCAAAGGGGCCAAGAGATGGAGGAGGGAGAAGGGGGAAATTCTAGAGAGACAAAGTGGTAAGGATAGGATAATGATATAAAAAGGTGGGGGAATTATCAACTTGGAAAAACAAGCCATAAGCACTCTGTTTAAACATCAAATAATTCAAGTTTGATCGTTAAAAATGGTCGACCGTAAGGAAGAGAGAGATGCAAGTGGTAAGAAACATGTAAACTATCGAGCCTACTCAGCTTGCTATCAAAATTCTCCAATTCCAAATGTTAACACCAAAGCCGTCGTTTGCGACTCTTGTGCTCGTGTAATACAAAAGTCTCGTATTCCACATTCAACACTGCTTCGCTGGTCTATCTGTAGACAGGAAAAACTTTTTAAGACTGACAATTTCTTATTAGTTATTGACACGTTTCGCCAACATTAATTTTGTCGCAGCAAAAGAAAATTCTTTGTCGTCGTACATTTCAAGGCACTTAAAACAAAAGTATGGAAGTTTCCGATTACTGATTGCAAGTCGGCGAGATTTCAGATACTGAGCGCTCGTTTGACAATAGCGATGATGAATGCTCCAATTTCGATGTTTTCTGGCAAAGTTCCGCCAGTTTTGGACATCATATGTTGTTAACCACAATATGCCGGCTTTTTAGTATTTGGTTGGCCTCCACTGCAGGAGCCAGGTTGCAGTCGTTATACTGACGGCAATTCTTCTGGCCTGCAAATATATGACAGTCTAAGAGAAAGGAGTAGAATTTGTCATAATTTTGCGTAAATGTTTGAAGAAGGCGCAATTGACAATGGTTCTTTTGTCGGGAGTTTGGAATTTCTTTTGCAGGCGTGTTGGGAATTAAAAACAAATAATTTTTCCTCGATATAACATTTGTAAGTTCGTTTTAAACGATGTTGTAACACGTTCAAATTCCCCAGAAAAATTCAAGGAAGGCGCTAAATTTGATGGCCTGTTTATGGATTTTGTCAGAGATATGAGATTTTCATAGTTTATATCAGGTTATATTATGTGAGTTTTGTTAATAACAATGATTTAAATTATATTATAGGGTTCATTATCAGGATGTATTTTTGTTGTTGAAAAACACTTTAAAAATATTTTATAATATGAAAGTAGAAATTTTTAATAAATATATATATTTTTAAATGTTTACGATTATATATGACAGTAAAACTTAACACACATTGTAAAATAGTTGACTGGTCGAAATGCAATCGAATTGTTGGTTTTAGACAATTCTATCGACAAAGAACATGGTTGTGTAGAGCATTCGATTGAAGTGGTGAGTGAGATCTGTTGAAGAATCAAGAGGTTGAAAATATTGAAAAACAATCGGCGCACAATGTGTCAACTGTTTACGGTGGGTGATATATGATACTCTATAATGTTTGCTCCTTTTAACTATGGTATGTCTTAATATATGAAGGCAATTTTGAATGGATAATTTTATGAAAATTTTAGTTGAGAAGTGAGGGCCCGACAAACAAATCTTTCCCATGGTTATGATTTACTCTAGGTTCATGACTATTTCTTAAACTAATAAATAATTGTAGGGTTTATACAAGAATGGAGTTGGGAGCTCCAATACGAGGTGAATAAACATTTATTGTGTCTTAAAAGTCTAACATAAAATAACTCCAGTTAATAAAAATGTTTTTTATATAATAATACATGAATTTGTTTAATTATATTATTATTAAAAGAAAAATAGTTTTTTATATAATAATACATGAATTTGTTAATTATATTATTATTAAAAGAAAAATAGATTATTATAAATTAATTATATATTTAATTTATGCATCGATGTTTATAGAAGATTAAAATTGGTTGATGTTAATAACAATGATTTATATTATATTATATGGTTCATTATCAGGATATATTTTTGTTGTTAAAAAATATTTTAAAAATATTTTATTATATGAAAGTAGAAATTTTTAATAAATATATATATTTTTAAATGTTTACGATTATATATGATAGTAAAACTTAATGCATGTTGTAAAATAATCGGTGCACAACGTGTCGACTGTTTATGGTGGGTGATATATGATAGTCTTAATGTTTGCTTCTTTTAACTGGTAAACCAGCTGGTCAAAATGTTGCCGACTTGATATCAATCGACGATTTCTTCGACAAATCACGATAGTCGATATATGCAGGAGGGTTGATTGATTTTGTCGAAGAATTTGTAGGTCAAAAAAATGAGTAAACAGTTGGCACACAACGTGTTGGCTGCTTATGGTGGGTGCTTTTAACTATGGTATGTCTTAACATTTGAAGGCAATTTTGAATGGATAAATTTATGAAAATTTTAGTTGAGAAGTGAGGGTGACAAACAAATGTTCCCCATGGTTATGATTTACCCAAGGTTCATGACTATTTCTTAAACTAATAAATAATTGTAGGGGTTATACAATGAGAATGGAGTTGGGAGCTCCAATATGAGGTGAATAAACATTTATTATGTCTTACAAAGTCTAACACAAATAACTCCAATTAATAAAAATTATTTTTATATAATAGTACATGAATTTGTTTAATTATATTACTATTAAAATAAAAATAGATTATTATAAATTAATTATATATTTTAATTTATTCATTAATGTTTATAGAAGATTAAAATTGGTCTATGGAATTAAAAGAGATATAAGGTAGAGAGGATAAGGGGAATGCAAGAGCACCTCCCCAAAAAACAAAACAAAACAAAACATGAACAACGCAACAAAGAAAAATATACACAAAAAGATTCTTTAAATACTTAGGTACCATTTATGGCATTCAAGGCCATAAAAAAGTGAGTGAAAGGAGTCAAGCCATCTGCCTCATAGATCTACAATATGAACTTGGAAGTTGGCTAGGGAGTCATCCTATTGAAATAAAAAGCCTAGAAATAGGAAGTGACTAATTAATCTAGTATAAGCCCCTCTAGTAGGTGTTCCTTTGGAATGTTGGCAACAAAGGTCAAACATCTCCTACAAGAAGAGAGCAAGAGATCTATGATCCTCTTAAGTCACGAGATTCTTAAAAGCCAAGTGAATCTCTAAAGAAACAAACAAAACATCCTCTAATCTCACAATAAGGAGAGCATTTCGATACAAAATATTCCTCGTTCTCAGGTTCCAAGGAGCATATATATAAAATACAATGTTCTTGAGGTGATGCAAGAGCATCCTTTGCCTAAAGCAATCATGTATCACCAAAAATATATTCTTTTAATATTTTTTTGTTTTGTAACTATTTCCAATTTGTTTAGTTGTTTTCTAATAAAGTGTAGCAGGATTCTAACCATGCATTCATTTGCATTTATTTTTTCTTTCTATTCAAGGTTCATATATGTCATCATAGGCACAATCAACATTCAACAAGTTATGCAGCAACAAGTTTTGAATATCTTCGATTGTAGTTTAGTACATTTGTTCTAGAGAAGATTTTACATGTTCCATCCACGAAATATCTAATCAATACATCTATGTTTTCTATCTTGAGGACTTGAATTAGACCAAATAATGTATAACAACCTTATTCTAAACTTGCAACAAACTTTTGGATTTCACACCAATTATTAAGGTTAGCTTTGGGTTAGAAGAGTGGTCATGCAAGAAATTACATTGCATTTGAAGGCTCATAGCTTGAGGTACATTGTCAAAGGAGAATATGTATTTTATTGTTGGACTTACACAATATAGGAGGTGATGTGCCCAATTCCAAAATTGACTGGCAATTAAATCATTTACAATTAGGACCATTGATCCTTACTCCATTCCACAAGGTTGGCATGATATGTTTTTGTGAGGTACATATCATTCTACATCCACCTATATAAGGGAGATTTTGATATCATTTGAGAACAACAAGCTAGAAAGAATGATAAATTTGTAAGAAAAATAGAAGAAAAGTCTAGACAAGGCTAGAGAATAAGAATAGAAGAAAAGACATAGTTTTGAGTTTCTAAATTTAGGAAGATCTTAATTATTTTGTTTTATAATCAAATGGCTAAGACCTAACATGTTGCAAGAATATTAAAGCTCTTCTGTAATTTGTTATTTTTGAATCAATAAAGTGGTCTTTTTGTTCATTTATGTTATCTTGTTGTGCATTATTCTTTAAGAGATATATTGCTACTTTAAGTGTTGTGTGTTTACATATTATTGCACAGTTAGGTAGACCTTAATTGGACCCTCCAACCTAGTACTATGTTAGATGGTATTGTTGACCTATTTTAGCCCCAGGCCAAAATATCACATCTTTCAAACTTGCAAAATGTTATCAAAATTCCCATACCAAGCCTTAGTGTTTTAACCTTCATTCCTTTAAAATTATCCAATCTGAGATATCCAATGTGGAGGCCAAATTGAAAATTCTTAAGTTTCCAAGTGTTTTTTTCCTTAGAATGGAAGAAAATTTTGCTAAGGCTTTCTGCAGCATGCCAACACAACTTTGAAAAAGGGCGCATGGTTTAAAGTTACACCACTATGATGTGTTGTCTTCAGCATGCCAGTGCCAATTTTGTAAAGGTGTAGAAAAATGAAGTTGCACCGCTATGCTGAACTGCTCCCAGTGCAACTTCATCTAAGACACAGGGGCTATGAGATTGTACTAATGTGCTAGGCAATTATTCAGTACATCAGTGCAGCTTTGATTAAGGTGCAGGGCGATGAGGTTGCGCCTGTGCACTAACCATCAGAAAAGGGCACCAAAATAGAATTAAAAAATCAAACACTTTAAAGTGTTGTACAATCTTTAAGGGAGCACATTTTTTCTACCTTAAAATGTGTTTTCTTTCCACATGGAGATTTCTATTCAATGTATCCAAGGGTGCCATTATTGTAGAATGAAACAGGTGCAGGTAGCTCTAGAATAGTGCAGTGAGTACTAGAATTAAATGGAATGGGTGAAATCCCCAACGATCCATACTTTTGCAGGCCCTTTCAGGGTTGGATTAACACGCCAAGGGTATGGGTGACATCAAACTTGTAGATTCCTCTGACAAGGGTCATAGGTAAAATTGCAGCATGGGTAATCTAGATTAAGTGTCGACTAGGTTTTCTCATGCCCAAGATTGTAATAGTGTTTTAAAAATGCTATATATATACTTGTAAGAGAAATGTAATGAGGGTTGTTTGGTTTTTAATAGCCATGACTCTACATCAATTGTAACATTTTTGCCTCTTCAATTAATACAATAACTGATTTGTGCCTCTTTATGTTCTTAACTCTGTGTAATCTCATATGTTTGGATTGCTATTTGTGAATGATTTATTCATCTAAGCGTTCTCTTCATTTATTTACCTCTGTTAGGTTTCATGGTTTGTGCATGTTTTGTCATTTGTTTGAGATTATCTTGTGCATCTAGGGTTGATGTTGTAGTCAAAATACACCCTCGTTTTCGTTTCACTTCTCCTTCCCCCCTTTTCCTTGATGATTATTAGCATACGTTTAGTTATAGTTTCTTTGAGCCTTAAGATCAGAAAGAGGAACCAGCCTTCTCTGGAGGTCTGATTTCATTTGTAAGGTCCCACAACTTGAGATCAGTCCCATTGTATCTAAATTTGTTGGAACTATAGGCTTTAACAAAGGGTACAAATTTAGGTCACAACAGTTTCTGGCATGCTAGGTGGGACTCTCTGCTCAGAGTTAAGAGTTAGAACTAAGAAGTTGGTGCTATTCTTAGTTATTTGTAGTTGTGAAAGTTTTTAGCAAGCACTTGGTGACTCTGTTATTCCAAGATTCGAACTAATTTGACATTTCATGCCTAGAATGCAAGCAAGGGCTTCTTCAAGAGGTAACTTCCAATTTGTTGAATTACCTTTAGTTGCTTCAAGGAGAAGAAATAGGTTTTCTAGATCTCTTGTGAGAGAAAATAGTAGTGCTATATCATCTCCTCCAAGAGCCTAGTCCACACCTCCCCCTGCTAGATTCCAGTATTCAAGAAGTCTACATATGCATAGTATAAATTTGAATATCCCAAATATGGCTCTGTTGAGAAATAGAGATTTTGTGGCCTTCAATGGAGGAAGCACACTTGATCTAGGACAATATGATGATATCTTGGGGCAACTTCAGCTTTGAAAGCTATTCCTTTCTTCACTAGTGAAAAAACTCCACTACACTCGTAGAACACATCCAAGACATTGCCAGTGTATGTTCTATGCATAATGTCACCCAAGACAATATTTCTTTGAGGCTTCTTGCTTATTTCTTCAAGGGAAAAGCACTCCAATGGTATAGAGGTTTATCCCCAAATTCTATTCATGATTGGGATGAGTTAGGTGATAAGCTTTGCAACACTTTGAGGACAAAAGTGACCATCCGTTTCTAATGGAACATCTGACTACCATTAAAATAGCCCCCCATGAGTTTATGGTGGACTTCAATTTTATATTTCAAAAGACTTGGGACAAGATCCCATTATTGGCAAGGCCCTCCCCTAACACTACTTTCTTGTATTATTTGAGATCCCTAAATAGTGATATTGATATCATGATTTAGTCTATGGGAGGGAAAGTGTTGCCAAACACATATGACTTAGCAATAAGGGCAAAAAATAGTTTAATTCAGGATGGAAAGATTGCTCCCAAGCCTTCAATGCCATTATTCCCTGAGGCTTCGATCATTCAACCAAGTGTGGCTCCATTCCCTACGATAATCAGTCCATCAACTTCCTTGATTACACCTTCTAATAAGATGCAAGAGATGGAAACCTTGATAAGGAACTTGAGAAATGAGGTAGTGGCCATAAAAGGTAAAATGCACAACCTAGTAGGCCATATCAACCCTTTAATCAAGCCTACCAACCCAACAGACAACCCTACCAAAACAATATGCAAAAGCAAAACCAACCTAGCTATACCAGGCCCCTAAATGTTATAAACCCAACTGTTGCAAGTACATCAAGAGCTCTTGTTCTCATATAGAACAATCTAGCTCAAGACAATGAATGGTGCTATCCATGTAATCGGCCACATAGTCAAAGCTTATGCCAAAGTGGAAAATTTAGTCAGGCTTTGACCATTCCAAAATTCTTTATTCATTCTAGAAAAATAAGTTAGTTCCAATCAAGAGATTGTGGAAGGACAAGAACAAATGCAAAATGTATCTACATTGATGAATTGGTAAGAAGATGATTTCTATGGTGTTAATCAAGGCACAAGTCCAATAGCACACAATACAAGATAAAAAAAGAAGAGAATTTACAGAGGATGTGTCAGTACCTCTGGTTGGTCAAGCATCAACCTCTCATGCATCTCTGGTGACTACAAAGGAAAGTGCAATGGTCATATCTCCTTCATTAAAAGTAAATTAGACTGTTGGTAGAGTGAACCCAACACAAGGACAACAACATACCAATTAGTAGGAAAAAATAGACATTGCTTCTATAAAGACTCATCCAAGGATTAGTCATACCCCTTTCAGTGTGGTGGACCAGACAAAGAAGACTAATCTAAATGTCACTATGTGGTAAGCTCTATCTATCCTAGCTCAAAGGGATTTTCTATAATAAGCCTTGAAGAGTTTCAATCAGCCTATTAATGAAACAATCAAGAGGAAAGATGCAACTGGTCTAGTCAATCTAGGTGAACCAAAAGAAGAGGCAAACAGAAGAAAAATTAGTAATCCTTCTTCTTTCTATGTTTCCTTAATCATTGGTGAACATTTATTGCATAATTGTATGATTGATTCTGGGGTGGGTAGCTCTGTCATGCCTAAAGAAGCAACTGATCTGTTAGGCATTAAGTATGAACCTGCAAGTAAAGGAGTAGTGAAATTAGATGGCACTGCAGTCAGAACAATAGGGATTGTTAATGATTTAAAGCTCACCTTGCATGCATGCCCTAGTTGCAATATATTTTAGTCATTGATCTCCCTACATACTTTGGTATATGCCTGTCTAGAGACTTCATTGCTAAAATAGGTGGGTACCTATCTTCTGATTGGTCCCATATAAGGTATGGTATAAAGGTGACCATCAAGGCTGAGCCCATATCCAAATATCATATAAAGCCTTATTCCCCTACTCCTATCAACAGGAACTACACAATCCATGACCTAGAAGAGGACATCACCATGTACATGAGGCTACCACACCTATTGAAGAAATTCCATACATACTACTTGATGAATGGACAAATAGTCTTTGAATTAATCCTCTTGATCATGTAGAAGAAACAAGGTTGGGTACATATTGTATCCATGAAGAAGATGCCATCATCCCTAACTTGGTAAAATCACAAGAAGACTCAAGTGGGGTATGACAGATGTATTTTGATGGCTCTTGGAGCAAAAATGGAGTAGGTGCTGGTGTAGTTTTGGTCTCACCTCAAAAGAAACATTATTTCTCTACTTTTCATTTTTAGTTTAGCTACACTAACAATGTGGCTGAGTACGAGGCCTTGATTCAAGGTATGCAACTGGCACATATTGTGAGATAATTCTCACCATGGTTTTTCCCTTTTAGGTTTTCCACGTAAAATCTGGTGTTCTCTTGTGTATGGTGTTGATGTGTTTAAGTTTATGTTATTTGCTTCTCATGTTTAATCATCATAGCAGATTAAGGGTTTAAGTGAACTGATGTGGATGTGAATATGTTTCTGAGGGTTTGAAATTTTTGATACAATTGATTCACCCCCCCTCTCTGTTGTCTTGTGCATTCAACAATTGGTATTAGAGCGAGGTTCCTTTGATGAAAGCTTAACATTTTGAGGTAGATCTGGGATGGCGCACATGAAGGATGGTATTGTTACAGATGACTCTGAAGGATGTGTGGAAGAAAATGCTTTAGAGGTAAGTCTTAATAATGAAGATACTTCTCATACTAGACAAGAAAAGAACTATTGGGTTATTGACAGTAGTTGCTCAAATCATATGACCGGTGATAAAAGCAAGTTTGTTAATTTTGAGAAACATGATGGAGGACTAGTCATTTTTGGTGATGATTGTACTGTTGAGATATGTGGAAGAGGCTCAATTAGTGTTGATGGAAAGCATATTACTGATGATGTTATTTATGTCAAAGGCTTACATAAAAATCTCTTGAGTGTTGGACAATTATTTAACAAAGGATATAATCTTATGTTTCAAGATGATGGCTTTGAGATCAGAAAGAAATCTGGAACTATGATAGCTACTGGAAAAAGGACAGATGGAAGTATTTATCATTTCAAAGAAAGTGATGGTTATTGCCTTATGACTCAAATAAATGAAAGTTGGCTATGGCATAGAAGGATGTGTCACATTAATTTTGATAGTCTAGTGAAGATAAGTTCAATTCAAGCTGTGAGAGACCTACCAAATATCTTCAAACCTGCTAATGATGTCTGCAAGGAATGTCAAGTTGGAAAGAAAGTGAGGAGAAGTTTCGAAGTCAAAGAAAAATCTTCTATCACACTATTGGAATTGGTGCATATAGATCTCTGTGGTCCTAACAAAGTAAGGAGTTCTCAAGGTGACATGTATTTTATGTTATTTATCGACATGATTGCTCTAAAAAGACATGGTTCACTTTTCTTAAAGAAAAACGAGAAGCCCTAGATAAGTTTAAAGCATTTAAAGCAATGGTTGAAAATGAAATGGACATGAAGATCAATTGTTTGAGGTCTAACAGAGGTGGAGAATTTACTTCTAATGAGTTTAACATGTTTTGTGAGAATCATGGGGTGAACCCACATAACTGGGTTACAATTGCATTGAGGAAGGAAAATTGCCCAGCCTAAAAAAAAATGAACAGGTTCAATCGAATGGGGGTATTCAACCAAACCCAAAAATGGGTTTGTTTGAACCCCCCATTTGAATGAACCCAATGTCAACTCAATTCATTGGGGGGTTCGATCGAACAGGGTTTGATCAAACTCCCCTAGATTGATTTTTAAGCAATAGGGTTCGATTGAACCCCCCTGAATTGATTTTTAAGATTTTTTTAATAGGGTTCGAATGAATAGGGGGTTTGAATGAACCCCCATTCATTCGAATGGGTCATGGGGGTTCATTCAAACCCCCATTCATTTGAACCCCCTTATTTTGCCGTTGCCCCTCTCTAGCTACAATTTTATATAGATTTTTGGGTTTTGAAGATCAGGTTGAGGATCAAAATGTAAGAAACTTGACAAACCCATCTGGAGGATTATAGTCCTCGAAACAAGCTTTCTATCGAGTATAAATTTAATATATTGTGGTTTTATTATAATTTTTTTTTTAGTTTAATTAAACATAGGGTTTTCATTGAAAATCAAGCTCTCTGTTCTGCACATGTGGAAAAATAGTATATTACCAAAAAAAATTATGGAAAATATCTATCCTCTTAGTATTCATGTCCTTGATCCAACAAAAATAAATTGAATTCTGATACATACAAAAAAGTTATGCTTTACACAATACACCTATGTCTAAATTGTAATTGGTTTGACTTCAAAAGTTAATTAAAAGAAAAATATTCAATAAAACATTATGAAACCAAATGCATCCTCTAGATATCGTAGTTAAAAATCTAAATTCAAAAAAATTAGAATTTTATCCTTGATAGAAAAAAAGTTATGTTTTACATTCACTCTTTAAAAATAGTGTTTACTGTTAAAAACTAGTTATTGAAGGAGATGGAAAAAGAAATGTAATTTGATTCCAAAAAATTTTAAAAATATATACTTAGAATCTATAGACAAAATGTGACAAATCACTAGTTTACATCATCTTCAAATTCCTCACAGTTTAGCAACTATAGGTGTCCGAAAGTGAAGATTTTTTTCAAAATGTTCATTTCAATGTCAACTTTGGCCAAAAAGTGTAACCCACTATTGTGGGATCACCTCATGGGATAAAGAGGCATTTATTTTCTCCTAGGACTCCTCAGCAGAATGGAGTAGTTGAAAGGAAAAATAGGACTATTCAAGAAGCTGCAAGGACAATAATAAAAGAAGAAAACCTACTGAAAGTCTACTAGAGAGAAGCAATTCTTACTGCTGTCTACATACAGAGTAGAATACAAGTGAAAGCAAATGACACAAAGACTCCATATGAGATATCGTATGAAAGGATTCCAACTGTTAAATATTTCAAAGTTTTTGGAAGAAAATGTTATATCAAGAGAGATGATCTAGGAAAGCTTGATGCAAGATGTGATGAAGGCATTTTCCTTGGGTACTCTAAAAAAAACAAGGCTTACCAGTGCTATAACAAGAGGCTAAGAAATATTGTTGAGAGTGTGAATGTGAAGGTTGATGAAGACATACAAAAGATTTTAGAGGCAAATGATTGTGAATCAAATGAGTCTTCTTCTAGTGAAGAAGAAGAAAAAGATAAAGAAAAGGAAGTGCAAGTTGAAGAGGAAGAAGCTCCAGTGAAGACTCCTGAAATTCCCAAGTATGTGTAGAGGCATCACATTGAAGACTAGATCATTGGTTATAAGAGCAAAGATGTATTGACAAGAAGGAAAGCTACTGAAGGATAGGTAAATCTATTTTTAATTTCTAAAGTAGAACCTAAAACAGTTGTTGAGGCATGCAAGGGTGAGCATTGATCAAGGCAATAGAAGAAGAAATTCATGCTGTTGAATTTTCAGAAGATGAATGCATGTTTGCTAATAGTGAAGAAATCAATATTTCTCTTGAAGACCTAGAGAGGACTGAAGAAGAAATCATATATTTGAAGGAGAATGTCACAGAAGCAAATGAATGTATTAGAAATTTGAGAGAGCAAGTCAAGAAGTGCAAACAAAGGCATAAGGAGGTTAGTGAACAATTGAGGTTAGCAAATGAATCCATGATTGGTCTAAAAGTGCAAGTTGAAGAAAAGGTAAGAATTGAGGAATGTCTAAACTCAATGGTGAAAGGCAAATCTGCAAAATGTACAAGGCTGGAGTAAGAAGTTGTGAAACTAAAATTATATCTGGAGAAGGCAAAGAACTATGAAGAAAAATTCAAGATAAGTTTTGCAAGGCTTGATGAGATGATTGCAAGTCAGAAAGATTCCAATGATAAATAAGGCTTAGGGTTTGAAAAAGGTGAAAGTTCAAAATCAGGTCAAGCATCAAAACCTGAAGACAAGGAGAACAATGGCAAGTAGATCTAGAATCAGAAGAAAGGAGATAGAAGACCATCGGTCAGACAAACTAATGCTCAAAGGTACCCATCTTTCAATGGTTATTGTCATTCTTGCAATAAATTTGGACATAAGGCTACACAATGTAGGAGCATAATGAATCAAAATGTTCCATCATTTTCCAGTCCATGTTTCACATGCAAGAAAGTTGGTCATACAGCTAATGAGTGCAGAAATCAAAGAATGAATGGTTGTCACAATGATAGAATGATTCAATCCTTTAATGGCAACTGTTATATATACAATAGATTTGGGCACAAAGCTAATCATTGCAAATCTAGAATGAATGGAAGGAACAATGGTCAGAGGAATGTTGTGTGTTAGAATTGCAGTAAGCTTGGACACATTTCAAAGTTCTACAGAAGCAAAAGCATGAAGAAGGATATTCTAATAGAGAAGAACAAACTAGTACAAAGAATTGATCTGACGGAGATTAAGAATGATATGAGTAAGATTTGGATTAAGAAGGATGTAATAGAGGCTAAGAGTGTATTAGTACCAGGTTTTGGTGTAGATGTTTCCTCCAGAAACTGAGTTGGAGGCTACCTCTCAGGGGGAGTAAGTAGTGGTGTTGATGATTGTTGCAGTTAAGGGGAGTAAGAGTTAATACAGGTTGGTGTGTACTCCTAAGGAGGAGTATTTAGAGCAGTTGAGAACATTGCAAGTATGTACAATATCATAATTAGGGGGAGAGAGCTTGAAAAAGATATGTCACCCTTTGCCATTGATGTCAAAGGGGGAGAGAGTTCATGTGAAAAATAAAAGGAGAAAAAGAGAGTAAGATGTGTAAAAGAAAGGGGGAGAGTGAGATTAGTGCAGAGTTGTGTCATGATGGTTTTTCACATCATATGTTCCATCAATGACAAAGGGTGAGATTGTTGCAAGTATGTTCTAATAAGTGTTGTCATTGATGTCAACATGTTTGTGTTGTCATTGATGTCAACTGTGTTTTCTATTGTTACTATTATTATTTGATTAAGTTACTAAGTTAATGATGATATGATTTCCTTGAAGAAGTGTTGAAGGTGTTAAGAATATGTTCCTCCTAATAGGTTTCCAAGTGCTTTTGAGAAAATTTGATTAATATTGGAAACAATGTGTTGAAGAAGTCTTTTGACTTATCTGAGTGTGTGGTTTGGATATGTTGTTGAGAAATGTTTGAAGATGCTAAATCCAAAATTTGGTTCTCCAGATCACTGTGCAGTGAAAGATATGTTCACCAGTTTGAAGACAATGTCTGACAGTGTTTGTAATGTGTTTAGGAGAAAGCATTTTGCTCCGCATTTCTCCATAAAATGGTTTCAGGTGTTGCAGTTCTAGATATATGCTTATAAGGTTCTTATCTATCTTCTATCCAGAAGGTTTGTGATTTAGTACTCCAGAAAGCAATTTCTTGTGTAGTAGAGTTCGATAGTGTTGTTTGTAAGTAGACTGTGAACTTCCTTCAAGTGAAAGTTGTTGTGGTTGAATTTGTTGGTTTCCAAGTGACTTCAAGATGTTTTTGGATCTTTCTATATTGTGTTAAATCTTTGTGCAAGGTCCTCAAGGTGTGTTCATCTTTGAGGAAGCGTGTGCGTAAAAGTTCTTAGTGTTGACACAAGTTTGGTTGACTTAGTTGTTCACACTAATTTCGGTTATGCTTTGGTGATTGTGAAAGCATGATGAAGCATGTAAGAGTGAATTTAGGTCCATGATAAGGTATGGTGTGGTCTGCATTCATTCCCTTCCTCCATGGGAATGTTTAGGTCCAGACTTAATTTAAATTTTATGAGCTAAGTTGTGTTGCCGACCTTGGAGAATGTTTTCATGATTGGTGATTGTATAAATAAGTGTCAAGGAGTCATGGATGTGAGGGTGTGTGAGGGATTTGATGTTGGTGATGCAAATTTGATCAGGGTAGTGAGAGATTTCATGTGTTAGGCTACTGGATGCAGTGAATAGAAGGTGTCTACTATTTTCAGTGATGCTACAAAGATGTTTGTGTTGTGATGGATATTGAGCTTCATTGGAACTGAACTCCTTGCATAGGTTAGATGCAACTATATCAGTTCAAAGCCTGGTAGTGAGCTATTCTTCTCTTCTTTCTTTCTTTCTTAGTGTGCAGTGAGTCCACTTGGATAGTGAGTCCATCTGCAGTGAGCATTCTCTCTTTTGGGCAATGAGCCTTTTGTAATTCAGTATTGTTACTGCATTATATTGTGAGCTAATTCTCACCGTGGTTTTTCCCTTTTACGGATTTCCACATAAAATCTGGTGTTCTCTTGTGTATGGTGTTGATGTGTTTAAGTTTTTGTTATTTTCTTCTCATGTTTAATCATCATAACAGATTAAGAGTTTTAGTGAACTGATGTGTATGTGAATATGTTTATGAGGTTTTGAAATTTATGATACAATTGATTCACCCCCCCCTCTCAGTTGTCTTGTGCATTCAACATCTTTTACACTATTGGTACAAGTATGTTTCCAGTATAGCCAGCACTATCGGCTCTTCTTTCATATGGTAGAATATACAACCATATCTTCAATCTTAACTTCTTGCAATACCATGTGCCAACTTCCAAGACATTATCCATCCCTTAGGTCATACCTCATGTTCACTAGTTTTACCACATGTGTTCTTGCATCACTAATCATGCTCTAGAAAGTACTAAACACCTATGTGGTTGTGAGTTCTCCATCCAGATACCCTATGGTTTCTATCATGTGGAACAATATGTATGATGCACTACATGATCTGTAACATCATTATCATATGTAAACCACTATGTTAGATACACCATAATAGTTGAAAAACTCACTACTAAGAAGCTTGTAATTTTACTCTTCCAACTAGAACTCTCCCAAGTGAATATCACCTAAGTCCAAAAATTTTGCCACTTGATATTTACCATAGGCTTAGAGTGTGTGGTATATCAACCCAAGAAGTTAACCTCATGCTTAGGAATGAGACAATCCGATCTCATCTCTACACCACATGAATTTAGTAGCACTTACAGGTTTTATCAAAGAATATGTAGTTTTACTTGAGTGTCAATCTCTCCATCTAAACTTTCTTATTTTTAACCATTTCCTTGAAAAAATGATATTGCACATTAATATGTTTTGTTCTAACATGGTAAATAGGATTCCTAGCCAAACAAATTGCACTCTAAAAATCACACTTCAACACTACTTGACTCTTAAAACCAATACTATTACTTAACCTATTTAACCATACTATTTCCTTACAAGTATGTGTTGCAGCCATAGATTCTACTTTAGTATTTGATAGGGAAACTATTTTCTACCTATTTCTTATCCAATTTTCTACTGCTCTAAATAGAATAAATATATATCTACTTGTATACCTCTGGTTGTCAAGATCTCTAGCTAAATTTGAGTCAACAAATCCATATACACTCAACATCTTTCTCATATAATTAGTACCATGATGAGTCAAGAAATAATCTAGAGTTCCCTTCAAGTACCTAAACAACCTTTTTACATGTGTCCATTATTCTTTACCTAGCTAAACCAAGAACTTTCTAAGAACTCCCACCGCTTGGGCAATGTTTGGTCTTGTATAGACCATTGCATACATGAGACTACCTAATACACTTTCATAAGGATTAACCTTCCTAATGTCCTCCAAATCATCTATAGATATAGAAAATTATATTCCATAATTAGCTTTGTGTCAATTGGTAGAGGTAAACTTACCAATTGTTTACTATCCCACATTCCAAACCTCTGTAAGATTATCTCAAGATACTTCTAGTTTAGCCATAGTTTTTTATTGCTCCTATCCCTACATATCTCCATTCCAAGAATGTATCTAGTAGATCCTAAGTCTTTCATATCAAAATTACTAGCCAATTGAGTTTTAAGTTCTTGAATTAATGCTTTATTGTCTCCAATGATAAGTATATCATCAACATATAAAACAATAATTAGAATATGATCATTTAACTTTTTGAAGTATACACAATAACCATCATCACTTCTTCCAAAACCCAATTATAGCACACATGTGTCAAACTTTTGGTTTCACATCCATGGGGATTGCCTTAATTCATACATAGATCTATTCAGACTACAAACTAATTTATCTTTACATTTCACTTTGTATCCTTCAAGTTGTTCCATAAAGATTTCCTACTCTAAGTCTCCATGCAAGAATGTTGTTTTCACATCTATTTACTCAATCTCTAGATTAAGTGCCATAGAAATAGACAACAACATTCTTATGAAATTCAACTTAGCAACATGGGAAAATATGTCACCAAAGTCTATTCCCTTAACTTGGGAATAACCATTTACCAACAACCACACCTTATACCACTCAAGGGAGCCATCTACTCTAAATTTCTTCTTAAACACCCATTTGTAGCCTATGGGTTTCCCATCGTTAGGAAAATCAACCAAGGTTCAAGTATTACACTACTTTAGTGCCAACATCTCTTCATCCATGGCATTCTCCCACCTAACTTATTCTCTTTGGAAGTGATCTTCTTCCATAGAACTTGGTTCACTATTAGTACAGGTAAGTGTTAGGACAGTAAAAATTTAAATTTTTTACTATTTTCTCTCTCCACCATATTTGAAATAAAACCTAAAAAATATCCCAAAAAACCATAGTAAAAATTCAATGTATCTCACAAGATGTTTATAGATGAGCAGTGCCAAAATACTCAAAGGTCAATCTATCGGCAAGATGTTATATTGCTTATAACGATACATGAAGAATCATTTGAAAATAACCATCGGTGTGAGAATAGAGATCGGAAAGAGATTTATAGAAGTCACCGATGAAATAAGTAATACCGATGACCCTTCATCGGAAAGAGAACCGAGTAGTCATACCGATCGGTATGACTAATAATCATCGGGGGATCCTTCAAAAGCTACCCCGACGGTATATATCATACCGATGAAGTATTTCGGCAAGAGTTTCACCGAACATCCTGCGGGGGCAATGAAACAAATAGCCATCGGCAAGAAATAAATTATCGAAATGAGAAACAAATAAGTCTCCGATACTCACTATCTTAGCGAAAAGAGAGCTTTCGATGAGACTCACAATGATACAAATATCTATTGCGATGACTCAACATATCGGGAGAACGGAATTAGGTCTCACCGATTCACAAGTCACGGCGATCAGAAGGTGTTGGTGACACTTTAATAGACTCTGTCCGATAAGGAATATGAAATGATCATTGGGGAGACGATTGGGATCGGGTTGTCTTTTAAAAGCTATCCTGATAGTATATCTCATTTTGATGGGGATAAATTCATACCTGTTGATAAGAAGTTTTTATAGCGGCAAGACATTAATGGAGTCATTCCGATCCAAACTAAGGATGACTATCGGTGAGACGACAAAGCTCGGGGAAACATAATTATGTTATCCCGATAGTATTGATCACCCCGATGAAAAAATTACTATCAATGAGACTCTTACCGATAGTGATATCGGTAAAACTCATTATGTCGAAGAGAAATCTAAATCACACGGTGATGAAACAGGTCCTGCCGATGGTCACGCCAATTGATTGTTCATGCCATAAAAAGCATTCAGGTCACCCAGACATTTTAAAAATCATGCCGATAAGAGGAGTCATGGCGATGTGACATTTCGCAGCGATGAACATTGAATTGATCAGATAATTAAATACAAACGGCTACAAAATTTTTACGATCATTATAATTGCAAGGTCTTTTGAGAAGAAAATACAGAGGAACTCTTAAAGCAAAAGTAGAGGATTTCGATTACAACCACCGAAAGACAGGAGTGCCTAGATTATTTAAAGACAACGGAGAGGTAAAGAGCAAAGAAGAATGGATTGTTGATTGTCAAGTCATATTACACAAGGCTACAGGAGCTCTCAAAGACAAAATCTCTGCATCTAGAGAAGCTTGCAGACACCTGGAAAGAATGGTCACACTTGATATGATTACCAGAGATGCTATTGACCTCACTAATTCTCACCATGATCAGGAGTATTTAGATCACTTGGCTAAAGTTTATTTATGGCTAAATAAAGCCTAATCATGATTATGTAATAGTTGTTAATGTTTGTTAAGTTCCCAAAAGACTTATTGAAGAGTCATGTCTCTTCATAGAAACATCTATATAAGTTCAAACAATTGGTGCTGAAAGATCATCGGCAGTAGAATATATCCATATACATAATATACAATATTTCAAAATGACTATGTTGCATATTTTATTTGAAGAAGAAGTTTGAAGTTCTCTGATTCAGTGGTTCTGCTTTGGTATCAGTTATTTGTTAAAATTATTCAATTGTGTGGCTGTCTCCATTTCTGCATTTCCTTATTATTCAGATTAATGTATCAAGTATATATTTAATCTGTCAATACACATTTGCTGTATCTGTGTGATTATATAGGTTGGTGTCCATTTGAGGAATTAAACCCTTCTGATTTAGTCACAGTAGCCTGGAAGTATTAAGTTTGGATTACTAAGTAGAGCTATATAATTAGGATTGCCGTTCTGTCTCCAAGACAATATTATCTATTAATCTTGCTCATTCATTTCATTTGGTTCCTTCAAGTAAGGATTAAAATACCTTTTGGTGAATTATAAGATATCTGATTATATTGGTTGGATTATCAAGAAGAGTTTGTCAGTCATTTCCTTGCACGTTTATACAAGTTATAAACTAAAACTGTGCCAAACAAATAGAATTATTACCATTTGGAAACCACTAGTCTTGGTCCTTCAATTGACTCTGTTACCCAACAAGGCACTAGTCTTATTTAACTCATTATTTAAATCCTTTTACCTTGATATTGCTTATACAATTTCTACCAATCACTTATCAGACATTAGACATAGAATCAGTTAGCAAGCTTTTCATCTATCCTACATCCTATGCCATTGTAGATAGATTTAATTAGTCCACACATTCACATTCAGATTGTTTTAATTTTCCAAGGTTTACCCGCCTAGGTGTAACAGGACCTAAAGCGTAGGAAATCATCAAACCTTGAAGGTTGATTTCATCAAGTTAGTTCAAAAACGTTGCAAATCTAAACATAGAGCTTGGCATCCTCTTAGGATTAGCAACCTGCATTTTTGAGACCTAACAAATTGGCGACTCTATTGAGGACTTAATAAAAGACCTTAGAAATTAATCCTTTCTTCCTTAGAGTCATTCCAGAAAATTTAACTCTGCTGGTGATAAGAACCCTACAGATAAAATATAAACTTTTCCTATTTAATAAATAGGTGGCGACTCTAGTTACAATTACAACAAAGAATTCAATATCAAATGGATGGTAGGAGATCAAAGATGGAAGGTAAAAAATTGCAGTCATCTCCACCACTTAGAAACATTTCCAAAAGAAATGGAAATTTAAATTATTCTCACCAAGATAACAACCTGGATATCCAAGAGAATGATTCAGAGAAAAATATTTCAATTCATAACAAATTCACACCTCTGCATGATTTAAACGAGAACCTCAGTGGAGCAACTGATGATATTTTGGCAAGGTAAAGACCTACTCCTCAACAACAGCGTGATTATGATGCAAAGATCATGAGGGAGATTGATCAAAACCAAGCTGAAAATGACTTCAAGATGTCATTACATCAGGGAGAAGAGATGGGATATGGATTTTCAAACCAGGGAATGAATGATAATCCAGAACATCAGGAAATAAATAACAATGCAGAGAATTTAAAAGACATGAGTGAAGAGCAACAGGAAATACTCATGCTCTGGAAAGAACTTGAGAGGTACAAGATACAGGAAGAGAGAGAGTTGTTGCAGCAAGAAATTCAACAGAGGAAAAGTAAAGCCAAAACAGCTCCCCCAAAATATGTACCTCCGCATAGAGGAAACATTTCAAGAAATACACAGCAAAATACAGGTGGTGTTCAAAACTCACATACATCCGGAAGTCATCAGAATACTATTCCCCAAAACCCTAGACCACCTCCTATATGTAATACATCTCAACATATAACAAATACTTACCCACCCCCTGGTCAACAATATTATAGACCACAAAACAATTACACAAATCCCCACATGAACCAACATCAACAATATGCATATCATCAGCCACCAGCTGGGTATAATTACTATCCCAATCCACCACCTTTGAACTTCCCACCTCAAAACCTTGCAAATATATGTTGTCAATTTGACTTAACTGGATATCAGTTGTATCCATATCCTATGGATAGTACTTGGAGAAATATGGTTCCCAAGTTTACTAGAAACAATGCAATATCTGTGGAAGATCATATCAGAAGTTTTAATGCTTTTGTACAGGATATTGGTATGGATTGGGAAGACATTAGAATGAGGTTATTCATGATGTCCCTCACTGAAGATGCCAGAGATTGGTTTAACAGCTTGCCTGATGCCTTAATCAACTCAATAACTGACTTCCATAACCTGTTTAAGGATCAGTATGGCGACCAATATGCTCCTGAGTTTGCATTACATGAATTGATAAGTATACAGAAGTATCAAAATGAGTCAGTATTTGATTTCAACTTGAAATTTTCCAAGTTACATAATAAGGTACCACATGGAGCCAAGTTATCTAACTCGGCAGCACTGAGTATCTATATGAAAGCATTTGACCCCAAAACAGGGTACGAGCTTAGAAACAGGTGTCCTGCAACCTTGGTCGAGGCACAAAAAGTAGCCCTAACTATTGAAAACAATAGGAAGGCTGCAGGAATGGTCAGTAAGAGGGACAATCATAGAAATCCTCAGAATCCAAATGTTCAACAAACTAAACCAGAGGGTCAGCATAGGCATGAAAGACCTAGGTTGCATGATATGCCCTGCAATACAAATTGGAAGGATGGAAGACCCATCGATAACAGTAGAAAGCAACCATATGGAAAGGATACTCTTGATCCCTTGAAAAGAAACATGGTACATATGGCAGAAAATAAACCTTGGTGTTTTGTGTGTAATTTACCACATTTACCTGAATACTGTGAGGTAGCTAAATCAATACAGCAAGAGGAAATGCTATACAGCTATAATAGAGATAATCACACCATAAATATGATGCAAGATACACCATGTGTGGTCATAGAAGATTACTCTTCTTCTTCAGAAGAAGGATATGAGTATGATGTAGGGAACCAAAGGCATCATATCAACATAGGAGAACAAGAAGTATTCTCAGACCAGGAAAATAGTTGTGAGCAACCTATTTGTTATAACAACCAGTCATATGGTCAGTGGAGAAAGCCTACTGAGGATGAAAAAGAAGCTCTCACAGTGGCTGCAATGGCTCAAGCTCGAAACACTTACAACTTAAGGAATAGAACAACAAATGTTGGGCAAGGAACTCCTGGGAGTGTATTTGTAAAAGACCAGAATAACAAAGGGAATAATACAAAATCACTATCCAAAGAGCCAGAAAAGGGGGATAAAAGTAAAATAAAAGAAAATCAAGAAAAAGAAAACACAAAAATAGAAAAGAGTGACCAGACCATGGCCCATTCTTTTGACATTGCTCATGCAGTGTCTCAGGTGAAGATATCAGTTCCACTCCTAGAGATGATGAAAATAGATAAATATAGGAGTACAGTTGTCAAGATTATTTCTGATACACCAAATCTGAAACATAAAGGGTTTGAAAAAATAACAAATAATGTGCATCAAGAAAATTTCAAAATGCCTGAGGTATACCTTGGTGACACACTTACAAAAAATCCCTCACAAGTAGACCCATTCTATACTACACTAGTAATCAAGAACAGGATAGTCAGGAATTGCATGATTGATTTAGGTGCTGCCATGAATATCATGCCTATAGCAGTTATGAAAGAATTGGGAATGTGGGTTGATACTACATATGGCCAGTGTTATGCAATGGATAACAGATCCATTCCAGTAGTTGGTATTATGAAGAATGTAGAGATAAAACTTGCTTCACACCCTGAAGCAACTTATAACATTGACATTATTGTGGTTGACATCCCACTGTATTATGGAATGCTTCTATCAAGGCAATGGGCTGCAATAGCAGGAGGCAATGTTCAGTTAGATTTATCATATGCCACCATACCAGTGGGTGACAAGGAAATCAAGCTATGCAGAAAGCCAAGGTATGACAATATTATAGAAAGAATGGATCAGCATCAGATAAATTTCTTTTGTGATACAGATTTAGGAGTTTTCAAAGTTGGAGAAACTACACCAAAATTGCATAACACTGATCCAATATACACTGAATCTATGAAAGAAGAAAATGATCTGTGGAAAATGTATTTTGATGGTGCATGCAGCAAAATAGGAAATGGGGCCGGAGTAATTTTCATTTCACTAGGAGGTAAAACTTTCAAATACTCTTTCCTATTGACATTTGAATGCACAAATAATGTAGCTGAGTATGAAGCCTTGCTCATTGGCCTAAACATAGCCACTAAACACAAAATAAAAAAGGTAGCTGTCTATGGTGATTTTGAATTTGTCACCTCCCAAGTGAGAGAAAAATACTTATCAAAAAATAAAAGATTAAGATAGTACATAAATGCAGTTTGGGATAATATTGAATTGTTTGATGCCTTTTCAATCAACTGGGTTGATAGGTCTAAAAACATTATGGCAAACTTTTTAGCAAACATCGCATTAAAGAGGGATGATGTCACACTAGGAGGGATTACAGAAGTTGAATATAAGGCTAGACCTACCATCCCTGATAATATATAGAACTAGCAAGCGTTTGATAGCGATGTTGATATAATCAATTTCTTACATTGTGCCGATTATTATGAAAATCAAGAAATTGATTTCAGTGCATTTGTGGAGGAACATGATGGGAAGGAAACCCTTTTTGGCCAAGAGGTAGTTCAGTTGAAGATGAATAAGATACCCAAGGGACTTATTGCATTAGAAAAAGCATTTGATGGCCACAACAGATATAAAAAGAAAGACACACCAGTGATACTTAATAACCTTGAAGAAATCAATTTAGGGACACAAACAACCCCAAAGAATGTGTATATTGGAAGAAATCTTGACCCAAAAATCAGAAGCAGACTCATCAACCTACTCAGAAAGTACAGGCATATATTCGCTTGGTCATATGATGATTTGAAGGCATATAGAGAGGATTTATTGCAACATGAGATACCACTAAAGCCAGATGCTAAACCATTCAGACAGAAACAGAGGCCGATCAATCCTACATTGGCCCCTAAGATGCTAGAGGAACTTACAAAGTTAAGGGATGGAGCTATAATCAAACCTATTAGACATTCTTCCTGGGTTTCAAATTTAGTACCTGTCAGAAAAAAGAATGGTGACATTAGACTGTGTGTGGATTTCAGAAACTTGAATAAATCTTCTCTCAAAGATAATTATCCTCTCCCCAATATGGAGGCAATATTGCAGAAAGTCACTAGATGTGAATTGTTATCAATGATGGATGGTTTCTCCGGTTACAATCAGGTAAAAGTCAAGGAGTCAGAACAATTTAAGACTGCATTCACCACTCCTTGGGGAACATATGTGTATCTGAGAATGCCATTCGGATTAACTAATGCTGGAGCAACATTCCAAAGAGTAATGGATGTGGCTTTTTCTGAATTGATCAATAAGATTATGATAGTATATCAAGATGACTTGACAGCATATTCAAAAAGGGGTGAAGATCATTGCACACACTTAGAACAAATATTTATCAAAGCCCTAGAATATGGGATATCATTGAACCCTAAAAAATGCCATTTTGCAGTAACAGAAGGAAAGTTGCTTGGCCATATAGTCTCGAAGGAAGGAGTTAAAATAGATCCTGAAAGGGTAAAAGCAATCGATCAAATCCCTATTCCAAAAAATGTAAAAGCTATACAATCATTTTTTGGTCAGATAAATTTTGTCAGAAGATTTATACCAAATTTTGCAAAAATTGTCTGTCCTATATCGAAAATGCTAAAGAAGAACTTAGAAATGAAGTGGACAACAAAAACAATAGAAGCATTTGCTAATATTAAGAGGGCAATCAAGCAAGCCCCAGTTTTAGTATCCCCTGACTTCAGTAAATCATTCCAACTGTTTTCATTTGCTTCCTATCATACAGTTGCAGCAATGTTATTACAGAAAAACAATGATGGATATGAACAGCCTATCTCTTTTTTCAGCAAGTCCCTTCAGAATGCAGAGTTAAAGTATGACATTATTGAAAAACAAGCATATGCATTGGTAAAAGCAGTAAAAAATTTTAGACCATATTTGGTGGGGGCTAAAATCACAGCATATGTTCCTAATGCTGCAGTGAAGGATGTATTGGTCCAAACTGAAGTCACTGGTAGGCAATGTAGGTGGATCAATAGGATTCAGGAATTCAATATTGAAATCCAAATCACTAAATTGGTGAGGGGACAGGGTCTTGCCAAATTGATGGCTGAAAGTAATCTTGAAGCCTCTCAGATATGTAATGTTGATGCAAGTACCAGTATTGAACATACTACATAGTATACTGATATAATATATTATCTAAAACATATGAAGTGTCTTGAAGGGTATGATGATAACAAAAGGAGGACACTCAAACTACAAGCTTCAAAATATGTACTCATCAGTGGGATCTTTATTGGAAAAATAGAGATGGGGTTCTACTATTATGCTTGGATGAATACCAATCAAAACATATTATGAAAGAGTTGCATGAAGGCATGTGCGGAGGTCATTTCTCAGCAAAGACTACAGCCCACAAAATCTTGAGGGCAGGATACTATTGGCTTAAAGTTTTTAATGATTCATACCATTACACTAGAAAGTGTGAAGCATGCCAAAAGTTCTCAGGGAAATTAAAGTATCAGGGAGCACTACCCTTAAAACCTATGCAGGTTGAGGCTCCATTTTATCAGTGGGGTATTGATTTTATAGGTGAAATCTCAGAGAAATCAAGTGGAGGGCACAAATGGATTTTAGTGGCTACTGATTACTTTACAAAATGGGTAGAAGCTATCCCAACTAAACAGGCAACAAGTAAAGTTGTGATTAACTTTCTAATGAAGAATATTATATGCAGATTTGGTACTCCAGTAAGATTGATTACAGACAATGGGATGTGTTTTAGATCTGATGAATTCAAAGGATTTTGCAGTACACATGGTATTAATGTTTCTTATGCTGCTCCCTACCATCCACAGGCCAATGGACAAGCAGAATCAAGTAAAAAGAGCCTCTTGAAAATCATAAAAAGAATGTTGGATAGAAACAAGAAGGCTTGGGATTCAAAATTAAGAATGGTAGTATGGGCTGATAGGATTACTGTAAAAAGAGCAATTGGGAGGTCTCCTTATGAGTTGGTGTATGGAACACAAGCAAGATTACCATTGGAAAATCTTATACTAGTATACAAATTCATTCTCCAAGAAGATTTGAATATTCTTGAACCAATGGAGGAAAGGTTAGAACAACTGGCAGAGCTTGATGAAACAAGAAGAAGAGCTCAGAGGCAGAATGTTAAATTACAATCACAAGTAAAATATCTCTTTGACAAGAAGGCCAAAGACAAAAAGTTTGAGATAAATGATCTGGTACTGATGTGGAATGCAAGGTGTCAGGACAAAGGAAAACATAGAAAATTTGAAGCCATGTGGTTGGGTCCTTTCATTATCACTGGCAAGGGAGGTGATGATTCTTACTATGTATAGAATATGTCAAGAGAGGAGCAGGAATTGCCTGTACATGGGCAATACTTGAAGCAGTTCTTTTCATAAACATGTACAAAGAGAATTGAGTGTTGCCAGTGCATGGACAACCCTCAAATAATTCTCAAAATATTTTATTCCATGCACAGTAGTCTAGGAATCATTCCCGATCCTCATCATTTGTTACTTTCCTTTTCCCATTTTCATAAAAATACTACCCCAAAATAAATAAAATATGTGGTCTACTTCCCCAGGAGATCTGGATCCTTGTTATACTCACAAGGAGTATACATCCCAGATAGAGCCACTATTAGGATAGTAAAAATTTAAATTTTTTACTATTTTCTCTCTCCACCATATTTGAAATAAAACCTAAAAAATATCCCAAAAAACCATAGTAAAAATTCAATGTATCTCACAAGATGTTTATAGATGAGCAGTGCCAAAATACTCAAAGGTCAATCTATCGGCAAGATGTCGTATTGCTTATACCGATACATGAAGAATCATTTGAAAATAACCATCGGTGTGAGAATAGAGATCGGAAAGAGATTTATAGAAGTCACCGATGAAATAAGTAATACCAATGATCCTTCATCAGCAAGAGAACCGAGTAGTCATACCGATCGGTATGACTAATAATCATCAGAGGATCCTTCAAAAGCTACCCCGACGGTATATATCATACCGATGAAGTATTTCGGCAAGAGTTTCACTGAACATCCCGCGGGGGTAATGAAACAAATAGCCATCGGCAAGAAATAAATTATCGGAATGAGAAACAAATAAGTCTCCGATACTCAATGTCTTGGCGAAAAGAGAGCTTTCGGTGAGACTCACAATGATACAAATATCTATCGGGATGACTCAACATATTGGGACAACGGAATTAGGTCTCACCGATTCACAAGTCACGGCAATCAGAAGGTGTCGGTGACACTTTAATAGACTCTGTCCGATAAGGAATATGAAATGATCATCGGGGAAACGATTGGGATCGGGTTGTCTTTTAAAAGCTATCCCGATAGTATATCTCACTCCAATGGGGATAAATTCGTACCTGTTGATAAGAAGTTTTTATAGCGGTAAGACATTAATAGAGTCATTCTAATCCAAACTAAGGATGACTATCGGTGAGACGACAAAGCTCGGGGAAACATAATTATGTTATCCCGATAGTATTGATCACCCCGATGAACAAATTACTATCAGTGAGACTCTTACCAATAGTGATATTGGTAAAACTCATTATGTCGAAGAGAAATCTAAATCACACGGTGATGAAACAGGTCCCGCCGATGGTCATGCCAATTGATTGTTTGCGCCATAAAAAGCATTCAGGTCACCCAGACATTTTAAAAATCACGCCGATAAGAGGAGTCATGGCGATGTGACATTTCGCAACGATGAACATTGAATTGATCAGATAATTAAATACAAACGGCTACAAAATTTTTACGATCATTATAATTGCAAGGTCTTTTGAGAAGAAAATACAGAGGAACTCTTAAAGCAAAAGTAGAGGATTTCGATTACAGCCACCGGATGACAAGAGTGCCCAGATTATTTAAAGACAATGGAGAGGTAAAGAGCAAAGAAGAATGGATTGTTGATTGTCAAGTCATATTACACGAGGCTACAGGAGCTCTCAAAGACAAAATCTCTGCATCTAGAGAAGCCTGCAGACACCTAGAAAGAATGGTCACACTTGATATGATTACCAGAGATGCTATTGACCTCACTAATTCTCACCGTGATCAGGAGTATTTAGATCACTTGGCTAAAGTTTATTTATGGCTGAATAAAGCCTAATCATGATTATGTAATAGTTGTTAATGTTTGTTAAGTTCCCAAAAGACTTATTGAAGAGTCATGTCTCTTCATAGAAACATCTATATAAGTTCAAACAATTGGTGCTGAAAGATCATCGGTAGTAGAATATATCCATATACATAATATACAATATTTCAAAATGACTATGTTGCATATTTTATTTGAAGAAGTTTGAAGTTCTCTGATTTAGTGGTTCTGCTTTGGTATCAGTTGTTTGTTAAAATTATTCAATTGTGTGGCTATCTCCATTTCTGCATTTCCTTGTTTTTCAGATTAATGTATCAAGTATATATTTAATATGTCAATACACATTTGTTGTATCTGTGTGATTATATAGGTTGGTGTCCATTTGAGGAATTAAACCCTTCTGATTTAGTCACAGTAGCCTGGAAGTATTAAGTTTGGATTACTAAGTAGAGCTATATAATTAGGATTGCCATTCTGTCTCCAAGACAATATTATCTGTTAATCTTGCTCATTCATTTCATTTGGTTCCTTCAAGTAAGGATTAAAATACCTTCGGGTGAATTATAAGATATCTGATTATATTGGTTGGATTATCAAGAAGAGTTTGTCAGTCATTTCCTTGCACGTTTATACAAGTTATAAACTAAAACTGTGCCAAACAATTAGAATTATTACCATTAGGAAACCACTAGTCTTGGTCCTTCAATTGACTCTGTTACCCAACAAGGCACTAGTCTTATTTAACTCATTATTTAAATCCTTTTACCTTGATATTGCTTATACAATCTCTACCAATCACTTATCAGACATTAGACATAGAATCAGTTAGCAAGCTTTTCATCTATCCTACATCCTATGCCATTGTAGATAGATTTAATTAGTCCACACATTCACATTCAGACTGTTTTAATTTTCCAAGGTTTACCCGCCTAGGTGTAACAGGACCTAAAGCGTAGGAAATCATCAAACCTTGAAGGTTGATTTCGTCAAGTTAGTTCAAAAACATTGCAAATCTAAACATAGAGCTTGGCATCCTCTTAGGATTAGCAACCTGCATTTTTGAGACCTAACAGTAAGAGAAAATACACAATAGAAATCAGGTGATCTCTATTGCCTTGTATACCTTCTCACAATTTGTAGTGAAGAACTTCCTTCCACATCTACACGTTATTCTTATTCAGAGTTATAAGTAGATGTTCTTTCTTCATCCTCTTCCAAATTGACTTGTCCACTATTTTGATTATTTTTTAGTACATTGTGTTGCTCCAAATTTGTTTCAAAATGTACCCTCTCAATTTTAGTATCCTTTGAATGTTCAAGTTTGGGTTTCACACCAAGTACTGAGAGGGGGGTTGAATCAGTATAAGGCAATCTTTTATTTTTTCAAACTTAATAACCACAATAATAACAACCACACAAGATCTAACAATTATGCAACACAGGAAGAACATGAGATTTATGTAGAAACCCTTGTGAGAGGAAACCATGACAAAATATTGCTTATATATTGATCTTCTTTGTAGGCACCAACCTACTTCTCTTACAAGTCTTCTTTTGTAGGCACCAACCTATTGGAGACACCAATCTCCACTTGTAGATTTTTTTTGAGCACAAACCCACTGGAGACACCAATCCCCACTTGTAGAATTTGTAGGCACCAACCCACTGGAGATACCAATCCCCACAACTGAGTACCAACTCAGCAAGAGACACCAATCTCTTATTTTGATAGGCACCAACATCCAAATTATTCAAAGGATGATATTGTTATCATAAAGATCTAATTATAGATGCACTTTCTTTAACAACTCTGCTCATAGATGATTTAATGGTTATCGCACAAGTTATTTCCTTCATGACTTGGTTTGTAGATGATGCAATGCTTTTCTTTCACAAGTTTACTTGATAATGATGCAACAACTTTCCTTCACAAATTTTATCTCAAATAATGCAGTGTTTTCCTTTATATTTTTTCCTTAATGTCTTCTCTAATTTCACTTACAAATCAACTCCCAGATTATGCATCATATATTTCTCCCTTAACAATATTTACACTCTCTTCATATATTTTAATATAGATCTGATTTAGTCTTCATATTCTCTTCTCTAGATCTGCTTGAATTCCAAATACTTCACATCTTTTCTTGCATCTCATGTTCTCTCCACATCTTCCTTTTATACCATAATATTCTCTTATGAATGGAGGTGACTTTATGAAACATCATACCCTATCATACATAGGGAGGTGACTCTTGTTAATATATTGTTTTAGTATATGTTCTTCCGTAAACATAAGCGCATCCTTCATAAGTATAAGATTGCTTCTTTAAACATTAACACATCCATTTATTTTATGTGGTTGGCCATCTTAATATAGTCGGCCATTTCTTTAATTACCTCTTAACTTAATTTATGTACTTGGTCGGCTATATAAATGAGCACTTCATCTAGGGGGTTGGTCCTGTGTTAAATTCTATTTATTTTATTTAAAACTCCTTTGTCTTAGCATTGCCTTCCATATCATTCTTTTGACTTGGCTGATTAATATATATTTATATCTGTCTTTCTAATACTCCAATCGCTACCTCATTGATAACTCCAATTATTGCCTTTGTAACATATAACTATTGCCTTTGTAATCATTGTCTTCATATCTTTAATTATTGTCTTCATCAATTGTAAAGCTCGACCATATGGAGTTGGCCATATGTGATGCGATAAGTTGGAGATGCTATTTTTAAGGTGTTATGACACACATAAGAGAGAATCTTTGCATCAATATTGATAGTCTATGACATCTTGTAAGGGCATCTCCTATTTTCAAGAGATTGTATGAAAAACTAGGTGACCAAAATAGAGAGATAATTTTAGTTAGTTATGATAGGTTGTAAGACATTATAAAAAGGTATAAGAGGCTATGTTTGACATGTTGACTAGATTCCCAAAATTAGGCGTTGGGATTTGCCCGAGTTTGGATGTCATTTTTGAGGCATTTTCCTCATGTAGTATGAATTGTTATTTAAAAGGTGCTTGAAGAGGTAGATTGCATTGCAAATTACATAGGTAGTTAGATTGAAGACATAGAAGGATTGAAGGAATAATGTTGCATTGTACTCTTCTTTGAAGTTAATACAATCTTGGCCTATTTTCCTTGGTGGAGTTTTTTTTCTCAAAAGAGTTTCTCCACATTAAATACTTTGTTCTTTGTGGTATTGCTGACTTCAATTGTTATTAAGTTAATTTCATAATATCCATATGGTATTCTACAATTAAGAAGCATATTCCTGAATATGTTTTCATGTTCATTAAGTCTTAATTTTAGATTTGTAGACTTGATTCCGTATTTCCATTTGTAATGGTTTTACCTTATATTCCTAACATCCCTTGTTTGTGCTAGCATTCAAAAATGAGGGCCAAGGTTCTCATCATTATCAGAGTAATAACCATCATCTAATAAATGATGCACCCTATCAAAAGTACCAACTTCAATATTATTTCCAAGAGGATCTCGATTAATACCTAGATTTTTAGCTTTTCATCTGATGGTTCTTTTGGTCTCTAGTTTTGGTACTAAATTTGCACCAAGATTATTTCTAATCAAAAATATTCTTCCTTCCATTTCTAAAAGTTTTTTTCTCTTAGGTTCTTCTATAGAGTCGCCACCCCTTTTAGCAAGGGATTATGGTGATAATATTCAAGATAATGCATGACACTCCTTCAAAAACAACACTAGGAGAAAGAGTCTCCTTACATAACAGATCATTGCGATATTGAACGTGACTTATAGATTGATGAGTTGAGTAGATGCAACAAAACACACAAGACAAATTAGAACAACTACAAATAAACTATCAATATGTCTAAATTCCATAATTTGTTTCAATGATTACTATTGAATTATTCTCTACTTAGTAACGGTCCACCAATTTGTTGGGAATTTTTCTTGCTACCCTCAACTCTAAGAGATGAAACAATATCTAGAACTAAACATCAGGTTGATCTAGGTAAAATGACAACCCCATGATTGAACCTAGAACAATAAAAAGCCAATTGGCAAGATTGGACCCAATATTTTAAACGTTGATCTCTACAAGACTTAAGAGGGTGATCTTAATGAGGGTCTTAAAGAATTATAAAGATCTTTGATAGACACTACTACAAAGAAAAACCTAGGTCCAACAAGCACAATTCATAAGCCTAATTTACTATCACTAACTCATATTATGTTGGTTTCATACAGATTTGTAGTTGCAAACCCTAGACATATAGATAATTGACACATTCATAGGTGTATGATCAAAGAATTTAATATTCAACATGTTTAGGCATGATCATTTGTACCTTTACAAGCATTGTGAATAAATGACTTATAAAAACAAATGATCTTCATTCTAGTTAGGCAAAGAGATGATGAATTTACAATAATTTAAGCCAATCCTTTACATCTTTCAGCTCCATGAAGATGAAAACACCAAAATTTATTATACCTTCTATAAATTTTTATCATTTGTAAGTATGAGGTATTAGATCAGATGCAATCATCAAGGAATGGTGCCTAATCTTGTAGAAATAGAGTTATTGTAGAACAAATAACTACAATGGCAAAGTAACTCCAATTTGGATGAGTCTAATTAACTAGGCTTATACCATGTAGAGCTTAGACCCTCAAATGACTTCCTATTCTTGACAATACAACACATTCTTAGTTATCCTTTCCTAATTTGTAAACTCCACATACTAGGTTAGAAAGACTTCATACCATAAACAACTTATGATATAAAATTTTACTGCATTTCATGAATGCAAACTAACTAATCCATGACACAAGTGTAAAAAATGTTCACCTAGAAACTTGTCAGGTTCCCTAAAGCATACAAAAGAAATTGGAGATAGATTGTACAACAAAAACAAGAGTATGTCTTATATTAATTTACCCTTGAGTAGATGTTATAATTCCAACTATAGAAAATTAGATTGCTAGAAACTCCAACAATAGCCTAAATCACTGCCCAAAACTCCTAGACTAATGAGTATGTGCATGGAAATGGGGGACCAAAAGGGGGTCAAAAGTGGCCACTTTTTTTTTTTTGAAATCAATAAAAACTAATCTTGGATGAAAATTTGGAGATAACCACACTCAAAATTTGAGGATGTGACAAGAACAGGATTCATAGTGCTCAAAATCTAGTTTCTAAACTACTCATTTTAAAAAAAAATGGTGGATATTAAGATGTTCAAATAGGGGGAGCACATATAGTGCTATTATTTTTATCAGGAAAATACAACATAGCATTTAGTGTACGCCCCCTAAAATTTTGACTTTTTTAAGTATTTCACAAATTGTTCCATTGGAAAATTAGCTAACATCACATAGTTTATGCCTAATTTTTCTATTATTTTTTAAATGAATATATGAATTTGTATGAATTTTCAAAGTGGACACATCCTGAAAAATGAAAATTTGAGCCTGCTCGCCCCTAAATTTTTTGAAAACTAATGGAAAATTATTTTTTTTGAATGTGTATAGAATTGAGTCTAGAATCTATAAATGTAATTTGCTTCAAATTTGGATGAATAGATAAAAAAATGACACCAAAAATACTATACATAGGTTTTTGGAAAAAAGAAAACACTAGTAAAAGAAATTAAAGATGGAAATCCTAATGTTTTCATATTTTAGAAAAAAATACATAGTTAAAAGGATAATAAACAACCTAAACTCATCTTGGAATTTTTCATATTAACATTGTAATACATGTAAAACTGATGGAGAGCACACTTGAGATTTAATTGTTTTTCTATGTTTTCTTGAAAACATGTCTTTGGGCACCTTACATGTAGGCCCATCCATTTGGCTCGAATATCAGGCCAAATCCAAGCCTAATGGTGGGATTCCAATGAAATTTAAAATGAAACACATTCACATTATAATGCATGTGAATTATAATATGTAGACATTATAAATTTAAAAAAGAGGATTTTTGAGCCATAATGCTAGCACGTTATAATGTGAGCACATTATAATACACTTGCATTATGTCATATTTTTCTTCAAATTGATTTTTGGTCACTTTTTGGCCACCCATTTTGGTGCGCATACCCTAACCTGAACAATACCTATAAATTACAAATTTAAAGAGAAGAAGAAAAAAAATTAGACACAAGAGTGACACATAGGAAAAACTAAGCCTTTGATTTGCAACTATAGATGGACATAAGGAATATTCCATAGTATCTTTAAACTCCTCCTCATTTTCCCCCTCCTGCAACTAAAACTAGTTTCACATGTTTCTAGCAGTATTCACATGCAATTTTTTACCCATGCGATCTAGAAGTGTTTTCCTAAGAAATAAACTTGTCTTTATAGAACTTCAATTTCATGCCATTTTAGTTTCTTGTGGGAACTTTATGTGCTACTACATGTTGAAGAATTGAGTGCAAACAAGGTGCAATCCTATAAAATCCACATTTCATTCATGGTGACCACTTACCTTCATCATCCACCATTAAATTCACAATTGGAATCACGCCCTTGAGATGTGTGATGTTGTTTAGGTAGAAAATTATAGTTGAGAAGTTGCAAGAGTCAAATTTAGAATTAAATGGCATCCTAGGAAGTTATTGGCATGTTTTGGAGTGTTTTGGAAGAAATGTGGAAATTTGATGTAGGGTAGGATATGGGAAATGGAGGATGAGAATGGATGAAGATGGTATTCTAGTAGAGAAATCAAGTAGAATTGAAGGTAGGAAGTGGATGTGGAAAGTGTATTCAAAGGAAATGCGTGAAGTAAATCTAGAGGAGAAATGAGTTATTTTAGAGGTGATGGAATAACATGATTTGAATGTGGGATGCAAAAATAGGATAGGATGTGGGATGAAAGAAATGATATCTTGAAGTCAATGGGAATTCCACAAGGAGGAGGGAAGGGAAGATATGAAGGTGCAAGAAATTCACAGAAACATGAGTGGAACTAGATATAGGAAGTGAAATGAAGAAATCTGAAAGACTGTGAATGTTTTACAAATAGAAAGAATTGAGGTAGTGGAGGATGTGGGAAAAACATCCAGCACTAGAGGCAGGAACTGGATGTCAACTATTTGGTTTGGGAGGGAAAACTTATAAAATAGAAAGAAAGGTGAATTGAGGGAAAGTGGAAGAAAAATGAAGGGCATGGTATATAAGATAGGAGGTGAACATATCTAGTTTGAAAGGGAAATTCTATGAAATAAAGGAAGTGGGAAGAAGTGAAGGGAATAAGGGAACAAATGATTTGTAGGAAAGCGAGAGGGGAATCAAATATGGAAATGTCTCTAGTATGTGAAGGGACTTGTACAAGATGGAGAGGAAGATATGAAAATGAAAGATGAGGAACTAAAGGTTTAGCAATGAAAGAAAAACTAAAGGAGTCTGGCAGAATTTCATGAAACACAAAGTGGAGGAAAATGAAATAGAAGGTTAGAACATAAGTTTGTAGAAAGGGAAGGGGGAAGCGGATGCAGGAACATAAAATATGAAGTTTGGGACACACATGAGATTTTGCAAACCAGAGAAAATGAACAAAGTGAAAAAGACTAAGGACTAGGCAATGTTTATGGGACTTTTAGGAAAAAATAGAAATTTGGCTACAGGATATCGAACAAAGAGAATAATGTTTGGTATCTAGTTGAAAATCTACAAAAGAGGAAAGTGAAGGGAAATGAAAGGAATTAAGGTCTTGATAAAATTCGTAGGGATTTTAAGGGGAACAAGAGGTGGATACCAAATGTGGAAAGAATAGAATACATCTAGTAGGTGAGGGAACTTTCACAAACTTGAAGAAACACTAAAAAATGATTGATAACTTCCCAAGCTTGGATCTTTTCTAATTTTTACAACTTCAACACATGATAAGCACATTGGGGATGACATTGAACAATACTAATGAAAAAATTGACCAAGGGGCAAGGCACTTAAACTTTCTTTGATGGTTGTCGATAAGGGCGTGGTTCGGTGGTTAAGTCGCTTGGTTGTAGTGGTGGCCACCAGAGTTCAAACCCTTGTTGGGCTAACGATCTTGTAGGCTTTACGCCTTCATTGGGCCAATGAGCTCGCGGGTTTGAAGTGTTCTTCCTAGGGGATGAGGTCCCTTGTGTTGTGGCCTCACCAGTTCATTACTCCGGGAAAAGGCATTCGCGTGGAGCTGGAGGGCGTGTCACAATAGCATCACAGGTCACGTTAAAAAGTTTACCAAGCGCATTATCTTTGAAAAAAAAAACTTTCTTTGATGGTTTATAAATGGTGGGTTAAAATAGGGTGAGTGCACAAAGGGGAACCAAACTTAGGTTTCTTTCTTTTTTAAGGCATATGAAACTAGGATTGAATACGAGGGAGTATATATTATCACTGAAGTTTCTTCATGATTATGATTGCAATGATAGTATTTATGATCATTTTCCAGTACCAGATAGAGCTTTATCACCATTTTAGATAGAGTGTATAACTATTTTTGCTTAATCAATTTATCCCTATCATGATATATACAAAGACAAATTATTATTTTTCTTGGTTGAATCCCTTTTCTAATTTTTACTTTGTTAGAGCCCTACCACTTTTTTACTACACATAATCTCTTAATCTTCTCCTTTTTTATTTTAGTGTTTTTGAAGATAGTTTTTCAAGAAAGTTGTAATTAGTGCCTATTTTGAATGTGTGATGGATACTACCCATGGCATACTTTTTCTATGTTACAAGTTTTTGATACAACACTAATTATGAGGATAGTATTAGAATTTTCATCTATATCTATATCTTTAGAGTGTTTGAAATATTTAAATTACATGTTGACTACTTGATTTTAATTTGACATGTATCCTTATAAGTTGTTTGCATGCAAGTGAGAGTGGGGCAAAATTTAATGGTGAAAATTGCACACGCATGTTCTTTCCTCCCCTTTTCTATGCCTATGATGACTAGTTTATTCTTATGTATTGAATAGTGTGCAAGATGGTGGATCTTACATGGAAGCTAGCAAATAACCTTATCCTAGCCTATCCCTATCATCATTCATCTCCAAGATCTAGATTTGACTCCACATATAGTTAAAATTTCCACCCTAGTTCATATTTGTGAGCATAAAATTGACCTAGGTCAATTCTACATGCATAAATTTGAACATCTAGATTTTAAATTTAAATTTCTTAATTTGGATCCATGTTTCTATCTGGATTACTATCCATTTTGACCTAACTAAAGTGCAACTTATTTCAAATTGCACACTAGGGTGGTGTATTTAAGGAAGTTAACCCTATTTCATTTAGATCGTTTAGGATTGTCATGGCAACATCCATATGAAAGCATCATAACAACATCATAGAGCATCTTAATTGCATCATTATCTTGTAGTATCATCCAAGGCATATTACATGATTTCCTATTTTCTTTGATTGTGGTTCCAAAGCTATTAAATCAATCTATCTAGGGGCTTGATTAAGGAAAACATGACTCTCACTTAGCAAGTTTCTAAATAATGTTTGCAAACACTAGCCCACCTCAGACATTGGTACAACAAGGGAAGGTGAGAAAATTCTATTTATCAAATTTTATCCTATTCATTTTAATAGGTTTAGCTCCATGCATTAGTTCATTTCTACGAGTGTGGAGATTAGTTCCACAAGCATGTATTTGAACCAAAGAAAAATACGACTTGTTTATGAATTCTAAGGTATTTATCTAGACAAAGCCATAATTTTAACACATTGGCAATCCGTTCCTAATATCTTTAACAACATATTCCATCATTAGAATTTGAGCTATGTATCACATTTAATTTATTTAAAATCTATAAAAATTTAGTTTTACATTTGTCATTATATTCTTAGCTTTAAAATCCTCATAGATTAATTGTTGAATTATTTATTCTAGGTTAATTGTAATGAAAGAATTTATTTTCATTACAATTATTAATAAGAAATATATTTATTTTAAATACTTTATAAAATATTAATAAATCTTGAATATATATATTTTTAGTCTTTAATATTTAAATATTAAATAAATGAATCATATGCATCGCCCCTTTTACATTTTTTATATTAATATATGTATTTAAAATAATTAATAATAAGAAACCATTTTTAAAGTGAGAGAATCAAGTTTTTATGAGTTATTTAAGAAGTTTTTTATTTTGAAAAAAAAATTGTAACAATTGTAATAGAGAAAAATGTATTTCTCATTTAGCTTTTTTATTTAAATTGGGGCAATACCTTAATAGATATATATAGTTATAAGTGGTACATTTTTGTGTATGGTTGGGTCCATGTATGTAGCATTGTCTACATTTAGCCCTATTATTATTGCTTATCTCTATCTATGCTTATGTGCAAGCAATCCTAGTCTAATTGGCTTACTTGTTCAATTTTGATCATTAATCCAATCATCATTCATAATCTAATCCTATCAAACATAGATCCAACTTGGTTGTTTAACCTAGGTCATTTATGTGGATGAACGTTCATCCTCATAGTTGCGATCTTGATCCACTTAAATGTAAAAATAAAAATAAACATTTAATGAACTAGCACCATCTTACACTTTGGTCCTAGGCCAACTTTGCATAGGTCTTCACAATTTGGTGTTATGTTCATGTATATAAAAAGACATCAACTTGCACTCATTTACATATAGAGAATCATTGATTATCACAAGAACAATCATTTCTCATCTCCACTCAAATCAAGCAAGGAATCTAGCATATGTGATCAACTCATCTTAGTGCATGTGAATAATCTAGCCATCATTCTAGAATTCATGTGCATGTTTGAAGTGTGTTGCTTGTTAAAATATTTTTAAATACTACCAATTTGACAGAAAACCCCTGAAAGTGTGAAAGAAGATATCTAAAAGTGTGAAAGAAGTTGATAGGCATATGGGGAGTTCAAAGCCACGAATTAGATCCAGAACAATAAAGGTGACCTAGCATAGAATAGAAAAAGAATATTCTAATTTTGATCCACATACATGATTGTCTAGAACATTCCTTGATACCAAGGCGTATATATCCCATTGTCTTCATTCATTGACACACAATCTTCAGTTACAAAATTAAGTAATCTCTCTCCTCATTAATTACTTTTTATAACATGATTTTATTTACTATCTAATATGACAAAATATATTCTATTACACTCCATCTACCCCCTATCTTTAATCCTTACATTAATTTATTCTTAATTATATATATTTACCATGTTTATGTCCATTTTTTTATGTCTGAATCCATCTTCAAATGGTAAAGCTTAAATAGTCAGTACGTTGCAGTTGAAATTTCATAGACTGGTTGATTTGTATCGACATTAACCAAAAATAGAAGGAATTAAACTGTCGATGCTTGTCGATCGCGCAGGTCGAAACATTCTGTCGAAATCAATCAAAATCAAAACAATTGTAAACAACCGACACAACAATGTTCTGACTGTTTATGGTGGACCTCTTCAAACTAGTAAAAACAATTTTACACGCTTAGTGAAGGCCACCAAAATTTTTCCTCAACTCTATGTAAACACATAAAAACAACATCATTTACCTATATAACGAAAAATTCGGTGCCTACCAATAGCAAAGTCTAATAAAGTGGGTCGACAGTCCAAATTCACTAGTCTAAATATCACACGTCATTTTAGACCACCACAATTAAAACGAACGACGCCTTCGACGGTCAATGGAAATTTTGAAATTTCATTCACAGTCGGTCGGACAAAAGCGAACGCGTGGCTGACTACTGCTTAACCACTTATTTACAACGTTCTTTGCCGCTGCTACAAATTCAATCATCTGCTTCTATTTAAATTCTCATTCGACGGCTTATCAGACAAAAGTCTGTTTGAGATGTTTCCGAGACCGTGTAATTAGGCAATTAAAGGAAGAAAAATCTCCAATTCGATGTCATCCCGTGAAATACCGCCAATTTCAGACCGTGATATACGCGGTAGAAACTGGTCAAACCTGCACAAAAAAATAGACGTAATCTATTTGAGATTTTAAAAAACTTGTCTTTCGCAAATCAAAAACCGTATATTCTCAATGCAAGTCCACGAATCGCATCCGTGATTCATGGAAGAAACTTGTGAATAGATAATCAAGTCTGATCCAACACGTCATTGAAAAACTCTACAAGAGTCTGTTTTCTGATACTATGGAGCAATAAAGCTTTGAGATTTTTAATATTCACGTTTGTTCTAAGGTTTATGATGTGGAAGTGTTGTAAACATATTCATCATTCCAAAGACAATAGTCAGTCAGTCAAAAGCAAAATTTTGGCTAATAAAAATTGGATAACCATTTATCTTTTTCTGTATGGATAAGATGTAAAATTGTTATTGACTATTTGACCATCAAACCAAAAGATATTTATATAGAATGGAATGGACGTAGCTTTCTTTTTCCTAAGGTGTGAAAAAATGACTTTAAAATGGACTCATTCAAAGCATTGGTTTTTAACATTGACTCTTGAATATGCTTGTGGAGAAAATAAAATGCTTCCATCCCTATGAAGTACACAAAAAATCATGTGCTTTAAAAAAATTGCATCTAAAAAGGTGCCCGTATATGCTCAAACAAGAGGATCTTAAAAGGTCTTAAAACAAGAACTTTGTAATGTCACCTATGAAAATCTACAAATTATAGAAACTCCATGTATCAAAATGAAAAAATACTTACACCACGTCAAAGTGTGTAGAAAGATAGCCCAAATAAAAATGAAATTACTTTAAAAAAGGAGCTTGTATGGCCTTGAATGGAGCATTTGAAGTTCACCTGCAAAATAGAAAAATCCAACCATGAAGGAGCCTAATTAGAGGGAAGGAGTTGATGACATCATGTTGATGTCAATAGGCACCTAACAAAATATTATCCCTATGGATGAATACTCTCTCACAACTCCAAAATCACCATTGGTTTTAAAAAACCACCCTTCTTCACCTGAAACTACCTTTCAACTATTAAAAACTACCCTTGGGAGAGCACAAGTGGTTTTGGGGGTGGTTCCCTAGTGGCATGACGAGCTGAGGAGTTGATTTGGCCACGTGGGTGATGGAAACTAGCAATGTGATAGTGGCGGCAAGGGGGATGACAGAGCGCGAACCGATGGAGGAGATTGAACTAGTTACTTAGGTGGTAGACTGAGGAGGCAGTTGACTGAGGTTAGCGATAGTGAGGAAAGTTACAATTGCTAGCCATAACAACTAGTGTAGGCCACTAGCAACTAAGGTGGGTGGACTATATAGGCCATGCGGTTTGTATATTGGTTCGCGATCCTTTTAAATTTTATTTTGAATTTTTTATTAAAACATGTTGTTTGCCTATGTAGGGGGTCGTATAACCTCCCTAGGCCAAAGAATTGCCTACTCTTGAGCTCAAATCCAACAAATTTTACATCAAAATTGGGGGTTTTTGGGCCTTCCAAACATAATGGTAGGGTCCATTTAACCTAAAAATGGCCCCCCAAAAAGCAATTCTCCTAATGGCATGATCAAACCCTCATTTACAAATTGGCTTGTCAAACTCTAATTTTGGTAAAATAAAAGCTAAAATTAACTTTCTTGAGCCTACTAAACACTATGGAATAACTAAAAACACTGCTAAAGTTACCAAAAATTTGTAAACACCCAAAATCTAGAAAATAAAATTACAAACCATAGGGTTAATATTTTTTTCTATCAAAACATTCTATTTTTCAAATCATCCAAAGATACGAGACAAGAGCATACTAGGTTTTAAGAAAAAAATGCACATGCAAAGTGATTAGTGCCTCCAAATCTCTCAAATATAGAAACTAAAAGATCTATCCTAGAACCAAAGCTTTAATGCCATGCTAGAATCTACAAAATAAAGAATAACCTAGAAACTAGTGCAAGGAATAGAAACTATAAATATAGATGATTATGTAATTAGAACAGTATAATATAGTTAGTTTCCTAAGAGAGAAATGCAAATGTTAAAAAAAAAAATCATTAAGAGAGATCACAACAGCATGAATGAATCCATAAGCTAGAGAAGGATACATATATAGTCCTCTTGAATGCATGAATCAAGGAGATGGCGTGTCCAAGAGATATGAGTTAACTCTCAATCACTCACAATTAAGAGGCGAGTTAACTCATTCTAACTGAAATAGAGGTGGCCTTGACTAAATAAAGGTTGCACCTAATTACCATCAATCAAGGATTGATGAGGTAGTGGTGGCACTTGTGTATCTCAAGTTAGGGTGAACACATGCCATTATTAGCTACTTAGGAGAGTAATTAAATATTCATATTACCCTAAGTAAACTTAATAAATAGGTGCAATATCACACTTAGGATAGAACATATCTAAGTTGAATAACATATTATACAAGGGTAAGTGCAAGAAGATGGGGGGCCAAAAAGGGGTCTTAAGTGGCCACTTTTTTTTTCTGAAATCAGGAAATACTGGCCTTGGATGAGAAATTGAGCATAGTTACACTCAAAATTTGGAGATGCAACCAAAACAATGTTCGTAGTGCTCCGAGTCTACTTTCTAAACTACTATTTTTTTTTTAAATGACATAGATTAAGAGGTTCAAAAGAGGGAGCCACAGAAATTGGTGTTGTTTCTATCAAAAAAACATAACATAGCATGTTTTGTGGCTCCCTCAAAAGGTCAACTTTTTTTTGGTATTTTTAAAATCTCTTTAGTGAGAAATTAGCTAATAGCATGTAGTTTATGCCTGATTTTTCTGATAATTTTTTGATGAATATTTGATTTTTTACTAATTTTCAAAGTGGACACATCCTAAAAAATAGAATTTTGGTCGTGCTACCCCTATAAATTTTGAAAACTAATCGAAAATCATTTTTTTATTTTTTTAATATTTGTAGAATGGAGTCTAGTTTCTAAATATGTAATTTTTTTGAAATTTCAATGAATAGTTAATTTACAATGAAAAAAAGACCAAACAGTGGTTTTTGCCCAAAAATGGACACACAAACAAAAGAAATTAAAGATGAAAGGCTTAACATTGTTAAAATGTGAAAAAAATTACATCGTCAGATAGCTGAGAGAAAGCCTAACATTACCTAGGTGTTCAATTTGTTTGACCTTGAAACACATGAAAATCTGAGGGTTAGCACGAACGGAATTATGTAAAATCTTGAAGAATATGGAAAAACACGTCTGTTACTGTTCAAAAGGCACTCCAAGCCTTTGGGTTGGAAATCCAAAGCAAATCCTAAGCCCAAGGCTTGGGATTCCCAAAGCAAGACATAACATGAGTGCGTTATAATGCGCTCGTGTTATTCTTTTCTTTGCATTTTTCCTTTTCCACAAAAGTTTGTGCTATTTTTCATGTTTTAAATAATGCCGGCGTGTTATGTTCAACTTAAAAAAATTTATGTTTAAGGCTATTAATCATGTATCTATGTATGCCTATATGTATGTATGTATGTATGCCTATATGTATGTATGTATCTATGTATGCCTATATGTATGTATGTATAGTGTCGAGGGTAGAGGAGGGTAGAGATGGGAGTGAGCCAGATAGGGAAGGAGAGGGGTGGATAAGGATTGAGTGATTAAGGTTTAAGGTTAAGGGTTGAGCTTTTAGGGATAGGATTTAGAGTTTAGGGATAAGGGATTAGAGTTTAGGACCTTGAGGGATTAGGGTTTAGGGTTGAGGCTTTAGGGATAGTGTTTAGGGTTAAGGGTCGAGGGATTAGGGTTAAGGTAGAGTGTTGAGGGTAGAGGGATTAGGGATAGGGTTTAGGTTTGAGGGATTAGGGTTTAAGGTATTGTTTAGTAGTTCTTGTGGATAGAGCCACTAAACAATGGGAGATTATTTGTCTGTTTCATAACAATATACCTCCCCTAAGTGCGGGGTGGATAGCAAGAAACATAGATGTACCCCAATGCAAAGCTTTTCTCATAATGATCATCCTTCTGATTTCAACTGTTAATTACTTACTGTGGATGTACCATACGAAAAGCTTTTCTCATAGTGTGTACACCTATTGGCATAATGAACCCCAGATGGGCCAGAAAAACATGCCATATAACATTACTAACATTAAAAAAGTTCATAGCCATTTTTCTGACATATTCTTGCAACTCAAATATCTTTAAGAGAAGAGTGTCAAAAATGATGGGTTTAACAACCTAACATAAGGCAAAGCAGTTTTGTTGGGTTTAGGGATAGGGTTTAGGGTTTAGGGTTGAGGGATTATGGTTTAAGGTATAGTGTTGAGGGTTGAGGGTTTAGGGATAGGGTTTAGGGTTGAGGGTTGAGGGATTAGGGTTTAGGGTTGACGGATTAGGGTTTAATGTTGAGAGTTGAGGGTTGAGGGTTGAGGGTTTACGAATAGGGTTGATGGTCAAGGGATTAGGGTTAAAGTAGAGTGTTGAGAGTAGAGGGATTATGGATAGGGTTTAGGGTTGAAGGTTTAACGATTGAGGGTTGAGGCTTTAGGGCTGAGGGTTAAGGGATTAGGGTTTAAAATATAGTGTTGAGCGTCAAGGGTTTATGGATAGGTTTTAGGGTTTAATTTTTAAGGGTTAAGGGTTGAGGGATAGTGTTTAGGGTTTAGGGATAAGGGATTAGGGTTTAAGGTATAGTGTCAAGGGTTGAGGGTTTAGGAATAGGGATAGAGTTTAGGGTTTAGGGATAAGGGATTAGGGTTGAGGGTTGAGGGATTAGGGTTTAAGGTATAGTGTCAAGGGTTGAGGGTTTATTGATAGTGTTTAGGGTTGAGGGTTGATGGATTAGGGTTTAAGGTATAGTGTTGAGGGTTGAGGGTTTAGGGTTGATAGATTAGGGTTTAGGGTTGACGGATTAGTGTTTAATGTCAAGGTTAGGGTTAGAGTGTCGAGGGTAGAGGGATTAGGGATAGGGTTTAGGGTTGAAGGTTTAAGGATTGAGGGTTGAGGCTTTAGGGATGAGGGTTTAAGGCTTAAGATATAGTGTCAAGTGTTGAGGGTATATGGATAGGGTATAAGTTTTAAGGGTTAAGGGATAGGGATTAGAATTTAAGGTATAGTGTTGAGGGTTGATGGTTTAGGGATAGGGTTTAGGTTTGAGGGATTAGGGTTTAGGGTTGATGAATTAGGGTTTAATGTTGAGAGTTGAGGGTTGAGGGTTGAGGGTTGAGGGTTTAGGGTTTAGGGTTCAAGTTTTAAGGGTTAAGGGTCGAGGGATCAGAGTTAAGGGTTGAGGGATTAGGGTTTGACGTTGAGGGTTGAGTACATTGAGGTTCGAGGGTTAAGGGTTTCGGGATAGGGTTGAGGGTCGAGGGATTAGGGTTAAAGTAGAGTGTCAAGGGTATACGGATTAGGGATAAGGGATTAGGGTTTAAGGTATAGTATCGAGCCCATTGAGGGTCTAGGAATAGGGATAGCATTTAGGGTTTAGGGATGAGGGATTAGAGTTGAGGGATGATGGATTAGGGTTGAGGGTTGAGGGATTAGGGTTTAGGGTTGAGGGATTAGGGTTTAAGGTATAGTGTTGAGGGTTTAGGGATAGGGTTTAGGGTTGAGGGATTAGAGTGAAGGGTTGAGGGATTATGATTTAATGTTGAGAGTTGAGGGTTGAGGCTTTAGGGTTTAGGGTTTAGGGATAGGATTGAGGGTTGAGGGATTAGAGTTAAGGGTTGAGGGATTAGAGTTAAGGGTTGAGGGTTAGGGTACATTGAGGTTTGAGGGTTAAGGGTTTCAGGATAGCATTGAGGGTCAAGGGTATAAGGATTAGGGATAGGGTTGGAGGGTTTAGGGATAAGGGATTAGGGTTTAAGGTATAGTATCGAGCCTATTGAGGGTCTAGGAATAGGGATAGCATTTAGGGTTTAGAGATGAGGGATTAGAGTTGAGGGATGACAGATTAGGGTTGAGGGTTAAGGGATTAGGGTTTAAGGTATAGTGTTGAGGGTTTAGGGATAGGGTTTACAGTTGAGGGATTAGAGTGAAGGGTTAAGGGATTAGGATTTGACGTTGAGGGTTGAGGGTTGAGGCTTTAAGGTTTAGGGTTTAGGGATAGGGTTGAGGGTCGAGGGATCAAAGTTAAGGGTTGAGGGATTAGGTTTTGACGTTAAGGGTTGAGGTTCGAGGGTTGAGGGTTTAGGGATAGGGTTGAGGGTCGAGGGTTTAGGGTTGAGGTAGACAAGGAGCGACTGAGAGACATAGAGAGGGGAGAGGTAGAGAGGTGAGGGGGAGAGATAAGTGAGATATAGAACATGAGCTAATGGAACTAAAGGTGAGATATTGTAAAGGTGCTATCGAAGGTGAGATAGGCACAAATATTAATGGATCAATCTATAGCAGGACAAAACACGAGCCAGTAAACAATGGGAGATTATTTGCCTATTTCATAACAATATACCTCCCCTAAGTGCCGAGTGGACAACAAGAAACATAGATTTAGGGTTTAGGGATAGGGTTTAGGGTTGAGGGTTTAGGGATAGGGTTTAGGGTTGAGGGTTTAGGGATAGTGTTGAGGGTTGAGGGTTTAGGGATAGGGTTTAGGGTTGAGGGATTAGGGTTTAGGGTTGATGGATTAGGGTTTAATGTTGAGAGTTGAGGGTTTAGGAATAGGGATAGCATTTAGGGTTTAGGGATGAGGGATTAGGGTTGAGGGATTAGGGTTGAGGGTATATAATAAATAAACTAGAATTTAGGCAAGGTTGGGAAAATTTTGTGAATCATCATGGGTTGGAGATTGAAGATTTTGTTGTGTTCAAGTACATATCCAAGTCATATTTTAAGGTTAAGATATTTCAAAGAATAGGGCGTGTGAAAAATATCAATGCTATTCAGCTTATGAATACCAACATTGATACAAATAAAAGATGCCCTTTTTTCTAACAGAATATGCAGTTCAAGTCAACCAATGGGCAGCAAGTTGCTGAATGAATTGGTTTCTGATGGAGAAAACAACAATGGTGTTGAATCAATGGAAGAAAATCAAAATTAGGGTTGAGGGTTGAGGGATTAGGGTTGAGGATTGAGGGATTAGGGTTTAGGGTATAGGGTAGAGGGTAGAGATTTGAAGGTTGAGGGATAATGTTCAAGGTTGAGTGTCCAAGGTTAAGTGTAAAGGGTATATAGGGTTTAAGGGTTTAAGGTTTGAGGGATTAAGGGTTTAAGAGTTGAGGGATTAGGGTTTAAGGCATAGTGTCGAGTGTAGAGGGTTTAGAGACAAGGTTTATGGTTAAAGGTTTAAGGGTTGAGGGTTGAGGCTTTAGGGTTGAGGGTTAAGGGATTAGGGTATAAGGTATAGTGTTGAGGGTAGAGGGTTTAGGGATAGGGTTTAGGATTTAAGGTTTAAGGGTTGAGGGTTGAGGCCTTAGGGATAGGGTTTAGTGTTTAGGTTAAGTGAGACACCTAGATGACTAAGGACAGATGAAGAGGCAGACAAGGAATGACTGAGATACCTAGAGAGGGGAGAGGTAGAGAGGTGAGTGGGAGATAGAGGTGAGAGATAGAGAGGTGAGGTGAGAGATAGAATAAAATGAGAGTGAAGTTGACAACTTGAGGGAAAGATGGGTAAGGAGGAGGGAGAGAGGTGGAGAGGAAGGGAAATATCTAGAGAGCCCTGAGAGATATACAAGTGAGAGACCTACAACCTAGGGAGAGAGGGGTGAGAGAGATAAGGGAGAGATGGGGGTGAGGCAGATAGGGGAAGAGAGGGGTGGATAAGGGTTAAGGGTTTAAGGCTTTAGGGTTTAAGGGTCAAGGGTTTAGGGTTTAAGGGTTGAGGGTTTAAGGGTTGAGGTATTAAGGGTCTAAGGGTTGAGGGATTAGGGTCTAAGGTATAGTGTTGAGTGTTGAACCCTAATCCCTCAACCCTCAACAAAATACCTTAAAACCCCAATCCCTCAACCTTGGGGTTTAAGGTATAGTGTCGAGAGTTGAGGGATTAGGCTTCAACCCTTGACACTATACCTTAAACCCTAATCCCTCAACCCTTAGACCCTTAATACCTCAACCCTTAAACCCTCAACCCTTAAACCCTCAACCCTTATCCACCCCTCTCCTCCCCTATCTACCTCACTCCCATCTCTCCTCTATCTCTCTCACCCCTCTCTCCCTAGGTTGTAGGTCTCTCACTTGTATATCTCTCAGGGCTCTCTAGATATTTCCATTCCTCTCCACCTGTCTCCCTCCTCCTTACCCATCTTTCCCTCAAGTTGTCAACTTCACTCTCTCATTTTATTCTATCTCTCCCCTCACCTCTCTATCTCTCACTTCTATCTCCCACTCACCTCTACCTCTCCCCTCTCTAAGTTTCTCAGTCACTCCTTGTCTACCTCTCCATCTGTCCTTAGCCATCTAGGTCTCTCATTTAACCTTAAACCCTAAACCCTATCCCTAAATCCTCAACCCTTAAAACTTAAATCCTAAACCCTCAACCCTCGACACTATAACTTAAACCCTAAACCCTATCCCTAAAGCCTCACCCCTCAAATCTTAAACCTTAAACCCTAAACCCTCTACCCTCGACACTATACCTTAAACCCTAATCCCTTAACACTCATCCCTAAATCCTCAACCCTCATCCCTTAAACCTTCAACCCTAAACCTTCTACCCTTGATAGTATGCCTTAAACCCTAATCCTTCAACCATTAAACCCTCAACCCTTAAACATTGGGCAAACTTTTACAAAAAAGAAAAAAATGCAAAGAAAATAATAATGTGCTCACGTTATAACGCGAGTGAGTTATACTCGAGTTATAGCACGAGTGCGTTATGGTTTTGTGTTGCCGAGCCAAAGGCTTGGCAACACCAAGCCATAACGCGAGCACACTATAACGCGAGCGCGCTATAATGTGCTCACGCTATGGCTTTTTAAAAAGTTTTAAGAATTTGGCCACTTTTTGGCCCCCCATCTTTGTGCACTTACCCACAACATACCTCTCTCGTTTGATCCATCACTTCAATCCACAACTATCATTTCCTATTGGGCTTAAGATTTTAAAGTTTATCTTAATATTGTTAGAATGCACAGGACAACTGAGAGGGGGGTGAATCAGTTGTATATTAAAACTTTAAACCCTCAAAGCAATTTCAATTATAAACCTCTTAATATGCATTAGCAAAATGTTAACACATGAAGCAACAATGCAAACACATCCAAACACATGAGAACACCAGATTTACATGAAAAATCTAATAAGGGAAAAACCATGGTGAGGATTAGCTCACATATATATGAATAACAACACCGAAAATCAATAGGCTCACTGCCCAAAGGAGAGAAGAAAGAAGAAGACTGTTATAGAGAGATTCACTATCTCAAAGCAATAGGAGAGATCCACAACTATCACTCCTTGCCATCCGCAACCTTTGCTTCACTACCTCTAGCAACTTCTAGCACACTAAAATGTAGATACCTTTTGCTCACAGCATTCTAGAGTCATAACCATTTAAGTTCCCACAAAACTTTAGTTCCCTCGTTTCACATTTGTATGTTCTTCTCTACTTTGCTTTACTCATCTTCATCTTGCATTTATACCATCTACACCCAAGACCTATCTCAATTAGGTCAGTCCTAGTCAAGCATGTGCATTACACACATGTAACATTACTTAGGTCAGCACTAAACACTTCCGTGGTGGAAAGAAGTAAAAGTGAACCACATCAAGGGTTAACTAGGACTCAAATCTATATCACCAAGCTACTCAGCACATCCACAATCCATGAGATACCTCAGCAAATGGCGCTAGTAAGCCAGGTCAGCCAAACTTGAGCTAATGACCATATCCACGCTTCTCCAAGACCAAGAACATCATGTGGACTAGAGAGAGACACTCCAAAGCATTCACACACCTTCTCAAAATACTTATCATCATCATCATTAACTACTACAATACTACCGCAACCAACTGAATTAAGGAATATCTTCATTATGCATATCAGGACACACTATTACAACACAAGAACTAAACTTGCGAAGCATCCCAACAAAGGAAACTCCAAAGGAAGGTGGATAAAGATAATATAAGCACTCTCCTAGATCCGCTAGACAGGAAAGCTCAATGCAGAGAAATACAAAGCATTCTCATTTCTCCTAGACACCCTTTTTCACACTCAAATATTCTGTCAAACATATCTTCTATTTCTGCACGATCCAGAACCTGAAACACTAGATATAATACCTCTGAACACCTCTGATCAATACTTTCAAATCACGTGCAAGCATATCTTAAATTAGGAAGAAATGTGGAACATGATATTGAGGGTACCTCTGTCACACTGCACACCTTTTTATCAAATTTTCTCAAAAGCACTTGGAAACCAAGTAAACCATCTACTAGGAGTTGACATCAATGACAACACCAACAAGTTTCCAGCAATCTCCCCATTTGTCATTGATGGCAACAACTCTTTGAAAAATCATCAAGACCTAAAGCAACTCTTACTCCCCCTGACAGAAACAACTCTTACTTTTCACACACCTTTCTATATAGTTAGGTTTTTCAATCACTTTGACTCTCTCTCACCCTTTGACTTCAATGGAAAAGGGCAACACTTGTAACACTAGCAAGCATTTTTCTATCACTTCACTACATTCAATTTTTAGCACTCTCCCTCTTAATGTCATAAGATATGCTCCATCTGACTTGCAACCATCCAATACTACCTACTCCCCTGAGAGGTAGCCTTCAGCATTAGTCCATGACTAGGAATATATCCTAAAATGCTTCTCGGACAGATGCACATACTTATGCATCTAGTTAAAAGGAGGGGCAATAACCCCTAACTTCTGTTGGAGATACTCAAAAGTATCTTTAGGAAGGGCCTTTGTATAGATGTTCCCAACTTGGTCCTTAGTAGGCACATACTCCAATTTCACCTCATTCTCTGCAACCTTCTCTCTTAGAAAGTAATACTGGATTGAAATATGCTTTGTCCTTGAAGGCATTACTGGATTCTTTGAAATGTTGATAGCACTTACAGTAGTATCACATAAGATGGGAATAGGTTCATCATATGACACTTTGATATCCTTCAATGTCTACTTCATCCACAACACCTGTGTGCAACAAGATGCTGTTGTAATGTACTCTACCTCTACAGTAGATAAAGACACTGAGTCTTGCTTCTTACTTAACCATGACACAAGTCTACTTCCCAAAAAGAAAGCACCACCACTTGTACTCCTTCTATCATATGTACATCCTGCCTAATCTGCATGTATATATGCACTCAAGGAGAAATTAGTATCCTTGGGATACCATAGGCCAAACTCCAGAGTGGCTTTCAGGTATCTAAATATCCACTTTACTGCTATTACAAGTGACTCTCTAGGATCATCTTGGAATCTAGCCACAAGACATATTGCATGCATGATATTCAGTCTAGTAGTAGTCAGGTATAACAGTCCACCAATCATTGATCTGTACTTGCTCTGATTAGCCTTAGGAGATTCATCATCTTTACTTAACTTACAACTAGTAGTCATGGGAGCACATATTGGTTTGGAGTCTTCCATTCCAAACTTCTTCAGCATTTCTCTAGCATACTTTGATTGTGAAATGAATATTCCCTTTTCTAATTGACTGATTTGTAACCCAAGGAAGAAGTTCATTTCCCCACACATTGACATTTCAAATTCTTTCTGCATTTCTTCTAAAAATCTCTTGCATATACCTTCATTTCCTCCAAATATTATATCATCTACATACAATTGCATAATCAAGATTTGATATTCTTCAACTTTGAAGTACAGATTGCTATCCACAGTGACCTTTTTGAATCCTTGCTGCAACAGGTACCTATCTAACCTTGCATACCAATATCTAGGGGCATGTTTGAGTTCATACGATGCCTTCTTCAATCTACAAACCATATTTGGATCATCTGATAACTGAAATCCTTCTGGTTGCTCAATATATACTTCCTCTTCCAACTCTCCATTCAGGATTGCAGATTTTACATCCATTTGATAGACTTTGAAGTCCTTATGAGATGCAAAGGCCAAGAACAATTTGATGGCCTCCAATCTTGCCACTGGAGTAAATTTTTCCTCATAATCTATTGCTTCCACTTGTGAGTAGCCTTTACACACCAGCCTAGCCTTATTTCTGACTACTTCCCCATTCTCTTTCAATTTGTTCTGAAAGACCCATTTAGTTCCTATCACATTCTTTTCTGGCGGTCTTGGGACAATTTCCCAAGTTTTATTCTTCTTAATCTGCATCAATTCTTCTTCCATAGCCTTGATCTAGTGCTCATTTATGCATGCTTTAGTTAGAGTTTTGGGTTCTATTTGAGACAATAAGCACAAGTTTACATGTTCATATGCATTAGTAATACTTCTCCTTGCTAAAACACCTTTGTTTTTATCTCCAATGATCTGATTTTTAGAATGATTCTTCTGCATATACTTGGGAGTCTTGGGAATATTCTTCAGAGCATCTTCTTCATCATCTTGCTTCTCTTTTTCCTTTTCTTCCTCCCTTTCTACTTCTCTACAATGGTTCTCACCTGATTCATATCCTTCTAATGGCACTAAAATTTGGTATGGTTCTTCATCCACTTTGACATTTGCACTTTCCACTAATCTCTTCAATCTCTTGTTATAGCACCTGTATGTCATGCTCTTTGTAGAGTATCCAAGGAAGATTCCTTCATCCAATCTTGTATTGATCAAACTTTCCCAAGTTCTCTTCATCTCTGCTAATGTAGGATTTACTTCCAAACACTCTAAAGTATTTTATAGTAGGAGTTCTTCCATACCATAGTTCATATGGAGTCTTTGAACTGTTGGCCCTGGCTTGCACTCTATTTTGTATGTAGATTGCAGTGTCGATGGCTTCTCTCCAATAGATATATAGTAGATTTGCTTCTTTCATCATTGTCCTTGCTACTTCCTGAATAGTCCTATTCTTCCTTTCCAAAACTCATTCTACTGAGGAGTCCTAGGTGCTAACAAGTGCCTTTTTATTCCATGATCTTCACAAAAGCAATTAAACTCATTGGAGGTGAACTCACCACCTCTATTAGACCTCAAACATTTGACTTTCAAATCAATTTCATTTTCAACCATAGCCTTAAAAGCTTTGAACTTATCTAGAGCTTATGATTTTTCTTTAAGAAAAGTTACCCAAGTCATTCTAGAGAAATCATCAATCAAAAACATGAAATACCTGTCACCTTGAAAGATTCCTACTCTTGTAGGTCCCCATAGGTCTATATGCACCAACTCCAAAGGTCCAGTGGTAGAATATTCTTTGGTCTTGAAATTCTTCCTTGTTTGCTTCCGAATCTGACATTCCTTGCATGTTGCATTGGTAGGCTTTGTAATCTTTGGTAGATTCCTCACAGCTTGAGTAAAGTTGATCTTCATTAGGCTGTCAAAATTAATGTGACACATTCTTCTATGCCATAGCCAATTTTCATTAACTTGATTCATAAGGCACACACCATCAGCACCTTTTAGCTGATATATATTTCCCTTTGTCCTTGTTCTTGTAGCAATTAGACTTCTAGAGTCTTCTTTTCTGATTTCACAGCCACCATCCTAAAACACAAGATTATATCCTCTGCTACACATTTGACCTACACTTAGAAGATTATGATGGAGTCCTTTGACATAAAGAACATCATTTGTAAATTGTTCTTACCATCAAAATTGATTGAACCTCTTCCACATATCTTAGCAGATGCATCATCTCCAAACTTAACAAAACCTCCATCAAACTTCTCAGGCTTCACAAACTTATTCTTATCACCTATAATATGATTTAAACACCCACTATCAATTAACCATAGATCTTCCTCCTCTCTTGCATGGAAAGGAGTAACTAATGCTCCTTCAATGTGGTGCCCTATTTTCATAGGAATATCCTTCATACATCTTCTAGGATTAGTAGAATTAATACCAACATTCAAAGCCATGAACAAGCATTCATTGCCATCATCATCTGGATAGTCAAACTCATCATCAGATATGATGTCATCTTCTTTAACATAATAAATTTTCTTGAATGATTTGCCTTTGTTCTCCTTGTATTTGTCATTAGAAATTTTGATTTGACATTTTGAAGCATAATGACCTATGTTTCCACAACTGAAACATTTGAAAGGTAACTTCCATCTCTATTTTCCAGAGCCCTTTTTTAATCTTCTTACAAAGTTTGCTTCCACTTCATCAAAGTCATCTTGATTTGATTCAACCTTCTTTTCTGTCTTGCTAGCCTTAAAAGCAGTTTCCTTTCTTGAATCTTCTTGACCAAACTCTATTATCTCAAAAGTAGTTAGAGTACCAAACATTTTATCCCTAGAATACTTATCTAGATCTTAAGTTTCTTCAATAGTAGAAAATTTAGCACTATAAGATTTTGGAAGAGTTCTTAGTACCTTCTTTACCACTTCACTTTCCTCCTTCGTTCCACCAGGACCATTGATGGAGTTGACAACTTCATCCACTCTCTGCATGTAGCTTGCAATATTTTCATCTTCTGACATCTTCAAAGTTTCAAACTTGGTCTTCAAAATTTGCATCTTTGCTTGCTTGACTTTTTCATCTCCTTCATAGGTACTTTCCAGCTTCTCCTAGATCTCATGTGTAGTTTTGTAGCACATTACCTTCACTAATTTAGAATCATAAAGACTATTTAGAAGAGCACTCCTTACCTTGCCATTGTTCTCATATTCCTTAATCTCATCTTCATCCTTTGGACCATTAGTCGGTATAGTATACTTTTTCTCAACTATCTTCCATACACCATATCTGATCTGGACAATACCTAGTGTTGAGCCTATGGTATTGTAATGCAATAAAACAACAAAGAAGAAATGAGTTTCTGCAAATAGACAAACTCGCCGAGCATTGTGAATTGCCTCTGAAAAATTGATTTTTATGCATTTCCATTTGAAATATATAGGCTTACATATCATATTCAAAGGGTCACATTACCCTTGGAATACAAAAAGAGCTACTGGAAGGTGAAAGTAATTACAAAAATTCAACAAAACTTAAAAATTTAGTAAATTTTTAATCTTCCCCTTGGTAGGGTCATAACTCCTAGCTATTTTATCAGAATTTAAACTTCTTAGACTCGTTGGAAAGATAAACTAATTATCTAGTTTGAGTTTCTTGGTTTCTAAGGCTTCATGCCAAGCAACTAATAAAGTCTTGAGCCGTAATTTCACTCTGAAGGCCTTTGAAAATGCAATTTACTAAGATGTAAAAAATACCAAAAATTATATTTTTGATATTTTCCCAAAAATACCACTCAAATGATCCTAGATTGGATCAATATCCTAATGAGATGAGAAATCTTTGCATCTTGGTCTTCCAAAAAGCATAATTTGTTCCATCAAACACTGGAACCTCAATACCTTTCATGTGCTCCATCTGGATCAACCCTAAGTGGTTAAGCTTCTTTAAGGAACTCAGCTCTGGTACCAATTGTTAGAATGCATAGGACAACTAAGAGGGGGGGTGAATTAGTTGTATATTAAAACTTTAAACCCTCAAAGCAATTTCAGTCATAAACCTCTTAATATGCATTAACAGAATGTTAACATATGAAGCAACAATACAAACGCATCCAAACACATGAGAACACCAGATTTACATGGCAAATATAATAAGGGAAAAACCACAGTGAGGATTAGCTCATAAATATATGAATAACAACACCAAAAATCAATAGGCTTACTGCCAAGGGCTCACTACCCAGAAGAAAGGGTCACTGCCAGAGAAAGGCTCACTACCCAGAAGAAAGAAGAAAGAAGAAGACTCTTACTGAGAGATTCACTATCTCAAAGAAACAAGAGAGATCCACCACTATCACTACTTTCCATCACAAATTTTGTCTCACTACCTCTGACAACTTCTGGCACACTAAAATGTAGACACCTTCTGCTCACTACATTATGGAGTCATAAGAATTTAAGTTCGTACACAACTTCACTGCCTTTGATTCACATTCACATGTTCTTCTCTACTCTTCTCTGGACACTCATCTTTATCTTGCATTTATACCATCTACAACCAAGACCTATCTCAATTAGGTCAGTCCTAATGAAGCGTGTATATTACACACATGCAACATTACTCAGGTTGGCACTAAACACTTCTAGGTTGGAAAGAAGTCAAAGTGGACCACATCAAGGGTTAACTAGAACTCAAATCTATATCACCAAGCTACTCATCACATCCACAATCCATGAGATACCTCTGCAAATGGTGCTAGTAAGCTAGGTCAACCAAACCAGAGCTAATGACCATATCCATGCTTCTCAAAGTCTAAGAACATCATGTGGACCAAAGAGAGACACTCCAAAGCATTCACACACCTTCCCAGAATACTTGTCATCATCATCATCAACTTCTACAATACTGCCGCAACCAACTAAATCAAGGAATATCTTCATTATGCACATCAGGACACATTGTTACAACACAAGAACTAAACTTGTAGAGCATCCCAACACTGGAAACTCCTAAGGAAGGTGGATAATGATGATATAAGCACTCTCGTAGATCCGCAAGAAAAGAAAGATCAATGCTAAGAAATGCAGAGCATTCTCATTTCTCCCAGACACCATCTTTCGCAGTCAAATATTCTATCAAACACAACTTCTACTTCCACACAATCCAAAACCTGAAACTCTAGATATAATACATCTAAACACTTCTGATCAATACTTTCAAACCACACAAGCATATCTTAAATTAGAAAGAAATGTGAAGCATAATACTGAGGGTACCTCTATCACACTACACACCTTTTTATCAATTTTTCTCAAAAGCACTTGGAAACCAAGTGAACCATCTGCTAGGAGTTGACATCAATGACAACACCAACAAGTTTCCAACAATCTCCCCATTTTTCATTGATGGAAACAACTCTTCGAAAAACCATCAAGACCTAAAGCAACTCTTACTTTTCACACACCTTTCTGCACAATTTGGTTTTTCAATCACTTCGACTCTCTCTCCCCCTTTGACATCAATGGAAAAGGGCAACACTTGTAACACTAGCAAGCATTATTCTCTCACTTCACTACTTTAACTTTTTAGCACTCTCCCCCTTAAGGTCATAAGATATGCTCCATCTAACTTGGAACCATCCAATACTACCTACTCCCCTGAGAGGTAGCCTTCAGCATCAGTTCATGACCCGGAATATATCCTGAAATGCTTCCTGGACAGATGCACACACTTATGCATCTAGTTAAAAGGAGGGGCAATAACCCCTAACTTCTGTCGGAGATACTCAAAAGTATCTTTAGGAAGGGCATTTGTAAAGATGTTTCCAACTTGGTCCTTGGTAGGCATATACTCCAATTTCACCTCATTCTCTGCAACCTTCTCTTGTAGAAAGTGATACCGGATTAAAATATGCTTTGTCCTTGAAGGCATTACCAGATTCTTTGAAATGTTGATAGCACTTATAGTAGTATCACATAAGATGGGAATAGGTTCATCATATGACACTTTGATATCCTTCAATGTCTACTTCATCCACAACACCTATGTGCAACAAGATGCTATTGTAATGTACTTTGCCTCTACAGTAGATAAAGACAATGAGTCTTGCTTCTTACTTAACCATGACACAAGTCTACTTCCCAGAAAAAAAGAACCACCACTTATACTCCTTCTGTCATATGTACATCCTACCCAATCTACATCTATATATGCACTCAAGGAGAAATTAGTATCCTTGGGATACCATAGGCCAAACTCCAAAGTGGCTTTCAGGTATCTGAATATCCACTTTATTGCTATTACATGTGACTCTCGAGGATCATCTTGGAATCTAGCCACAAGACAGATTGCATGCATGATATTCAGTCTAGTAGTAGTCAGGTATAACAGTCCACCAATCATTGATCTGTACTTGCTCTAATCAGCCTTAAGAGATTCTTCATTTTTACTTAACTTACAACCAGTAGTCATGGGAGCACATATCGGTTTGGAGTCTTCCCTTCCAAACTTCTTCAACATTTCTCTAGCATACTTTGATTGTGAAATGAAAATTCCCTTTCTTGATTGATTGATTTGTAACCCAAGGAAGAAGTTCATTTCCCCACACATTGAAATTTCAAATTCTTTCTACATTTCTTCTGAAAATCTCTTGCATATACCTTCATTTCCTCTAAAGATTATATCATCTACATACACTTCCACAATCATGATTTGATCTTCTTCAACTTTGAAGTACATATTACTATCTATAGTGCCCTTTTTGAATCCTTGCTGCAGCAGGTACCTATCCAACCTTGCATACCAATCTCTAGGGGCATGATTGAGTTCATACAATGCCTTCTTCAATCTTCAAACCATATTTGGATCATCTGATAACTGAAAGCCTTCTGGTTGCTCAATATATACTTCCTCTTCCAAGTCTCCATTCATGAATGCAGATTTTACATCCATTTGATAGACTTTGAAGTCCTTATGAGCTGCCTAGGCCAAGAACAATCTGATGGCCTCCAATCTTGCCACTAGAGTAAATTTTTTATCATAATCTATTCCTTCCACTTGTGAGTAGCCTTTACACACTAGCCTGGCCTTATTTCTAACTACTTCCCCATTCTCATTCAATTTGTTCCAAAAGACCCATTTAGTTCCTATCACATTCTTGTTTGGTGGTCTTAGGACAATTTCCCAAGTTTGATTCTTCTCAATCTGCATCAATTCTTCTTTCATAGCCTTGATCTAGTGCTCATTTCTACATGCTCCAGTCACAGTTTTGGGTTCTATTTGAGACAATAAGCACAAGTTTACCTGTTCATATGCATTAGCAATACTTCTCCTTGTTAAAACACCTTTTTTTTTATCTCCAATGATCTAATTTTCAGAATGATTCTTCTGCACATACTTGGGAGTCTTGGGAATCTTCTTCAGAGCATCTTCTTCATCATCTTGCTTCTCTTTTTCCTTTTCTTCCTCACTTTCTACTTCTTTGCAATGGTTCTCACCTGATTCATATCCTTCTAATGGCACTAAAATTTGGTATGGTTCTTCATCCCCTTTGACGTTTGTACTTTCCACTAATCTCTTCAATCTCTTGTTATAGCACTTGTATGCCTTTCTCTTTGTAGAGTATCCAAGGAAGATTCCTTCATCCGATCTTGTATTGATCAAACTTTCCCAAGTTCTCTTCATCTCTGCTAATGTAGGATTTACTTCCAAACACTCTAAAGTATTTTACCGTAGGAGTTCTTCCATACCATAGTTCATATGGAGTCTTTGAACTGTTGGCCCTGGCTTGCACTCTGTTTTGTATGTAGACTGCAGTGTGGATGGCTTCTCTCCAATAGATATCTAGTAGATTTGCTTCTTTCATCATTGTCCTTGTTGCTTCCTGAACAGTCCTTTTCTTCCTTTCCACAACTCCATTCTACTGAGGAGTCCTAGGTGCTGATAGGTGCCTTTTTATTCTATCAGAGCTCAAAAATTTGACTTTCAAATCAATTTCATTTTCAACCATAGCCTTAAAATCTTTGAACTTATCTAGAGCTTTTGATTTTTCTTTGAGAAAAGTTACCCAAGTCATTCTAGAGAAATCATCAATCAAAAACATGAAATACCTATCACCTTGAAAGATTCCTACTCTTGTAGGTCCGCATAGATCTGTATGCACCAACTCCAGAGGTCCGATGGTAGAATATTATTTAGTCTTGAAATTCTTCCTTGTTTGCTTCCCAATCTGACATTCCTTGCATGTTGCATTGGTAGGCTTTGTAATCTTTGGCAGATTCCTCACAGCTTGAGTAGAGTTGATCTTCATTAGGCTGTCAAAATTAATGTGACACATTCTTCTATGCCATAGCCAATTTTCATTAACTTGATTCATAAGGCACACACCATCAGCACCTTTTAGCTGATATATATTTCCCTTTGTCCTTGTTCTTGTAGCAATCAGAGTTCTAGAGTCTTCTTTTCTGATTTCACAGCCACCATCCTGAAACACAAGATTATATCCTCTGCTACACATTTGACCTGCACTTAGAAGATTATATTGGAGACCTTTGACATAAAGAACATCATCTGTAAATTGTGCTTACCATCAAAACTGAATGAACCTTTTCCACATATCTTAGCAGATGCATCATCTCCAAACTTAACAAAACCTCCATCAAACTTCTTAAGCTTCACAAACTTATTCTTATCACCTGCCATATGATTTAAAAACCCACTATCAATTAACCATAGATCTTCCTCCTCTCTTGCATGGAAAGAAGTAACTAATGCTCCTTCAATGTGGTGCCCTATTTTTGGAGGAATATCCTTCATACATCTTCTAGGATTAGTAGAATTAATACCAACATTCAAAGCCATGAACAAGCATTCATTGCCATCATCATTTGGATAGTCAGACTCATCATCAGATATGATGTCATCTTCTTTAAGATAATAACTTTTCTTGAATGATTTGCCTTTGTTCTCCTTGTATTGATCATTAGAAAATTTGATTGGACATTTTGAAGCATAATGACCTATCTGTCCACAACTGAAACATTTGAAAGGTAACTTCCATCTCTATTTTCTAGAGCCCTTTTTTAATCTTCTTAAAAAGTTTGCTTCCACTTCATCGAAGTCATCTTGATCTGATTCAACCTTCTTTTTTGTCTTGCTAGCCTTAAAAGCAGTTTCCTTTCTTGAATCTTCTTGACCAAATTCTCTTATTTCAAAAGTAGTTAGAGTACCAAACATTTTATCCCTAGAATACTTATCTAGATCTTAAGTTTCTTCAATAGTAGAAAATTTAGCACTATAAGATTTTGGAAGAGTCCTTAGTACCTTCTAAATACCACTTCACTTTCTTCCATCTTTCCGCCAAGACCATTGATGGAGTTGACAACTTCATCCACTCTTTGCATGTAGCTTGCAATATTTTCATCTTTTGACATCTTCAAAGTTTTAAACTTGGTCTTCAAAATCTGCATCTTTGCTTGCTTGACTTTTTCATCTCCTTCATAGGTACTTTCCAGCTTCTCCTAGATCTCATGTGTAGTTTTGTAGCACATTACCTTCACTAATTTAGAATCAGAAAGACTATTTAGAAGAGCACTCCTTGCCTTGCCATTGTTCTCATATTCATTAATCTCATCTTCATCCTTTGGACCATTAGTAGGTATAGTATACTTTTTCTCAGCTATCTTCCATACACCATATCTGATCTAGACAATACCTAGTGTTGGGCTTGTGGTATTGTTATGCAATAAAACAATAAAGAAGAAATGAGTTTCTGCAAATAGGCAAACTTGCTGAGAGTTGTGAATTGCCTCTGAAAAACTAATTTTTATGCATTTCCATTTGAATTATATAGAATTACATATCATATTGAAAGGGTCACATTACCCTTGGAATACAAAAAGAGCTACTGGAAGGTGAAACTAATTACAAAAATTCAACAAAACTTAAAAATTTAGTAAATTTTTAATCTTCCCCTTGGCAGGGTCATAACTCCTAGCTATTTTATCATAATTTAAACTTCTTAGACTCGTTGGAAAGATAAACTAATTATCTAGTTTGAGTTTCTTGGTTTCTAAGGCTTCATGCCAAGCAACCGACAAAGTCTTGAGCCCTAATTTCGCTCTGAATGCCTTCGAAAATGCAATTTACTAAGATGTAGAAAATACCAAAAATTATATTTTTGATATTTTCCCAAAAATACCACTCAAATGACCCTAGATTGGATCAATATCCTAATGAGATGAGAAAGCTTTGCATCTTGGTCTTCCAAAAAGCATAATTTGTTCCATTAAACACTGGAACCTCAATACCTTTCCTGTGCGCCATCGAGATCTACCCTAAGTGGTTAAGCTTCTTTAGGGAACTTAGCTCTGGTACCAATTGTTAGAATACATAGGACAACTGAGAGGGGGGTGAATCAATTGTTTATTAAAGCTTTAAACCCTCAAAGCAATGTCAATGATAAACCTCATAATATGCATTAACAGAATGTTAACATATGAAGCAACAATACAAACACATTCAAACACAATAGAACACCAGATTTACATGGAAAATATAATAAGGGAAAAGCCACAGTGAGGATTAGCTCATATATATATGAATAACAACACCGAAAATCAATAGGCTCACTACCAAGGGCTCACTACTTGGAAGAGAGAAGAAAGAAGAAGACTGTTACCGAGAGATTCACTATCTCAAAGCAACAAGAGAGATCCACCACTATCACTCCTTTCCATCCGTAACCTTTGGCTCATTGCCTCCGGCAACTTCTGGCACACTAAAATGTAGACACCTTCTGCTCACTGTGTTCTAGAGTCAAAATAATTTAAGTTCGTACACAACTTCATTGCCCTTGATTCACATTCACATGTTCTTCTCTACTTTTCTCCACTCATCTTTATCTTGCATTTATACCATCTACAACCAAGACCTATCTCAATTAGGTCAGTCCTAATGAAGCATGTGCATTACACACATGAAACATTACTCAGGTTGGCACTAAACACTTCTGCGGTGGAAATAAGTGAAAGTGGACCACATCAAGGGTTAACTAGAATTCAAATCTATATCACCAAGCTACTCATCACATCCACAATCCACGAGATACCTCTGCAAATGGTGCTAGTAAGCCAGGTTAACCAAACCTGAGCTAATGACCATATCCACGCTTCTCAAAGTCTAAGAACATCATGTAGACTAGAGAGAGACACTTCAAAGCATTCACACACCTTCCCAAAATACTTATCATCATCATCATCAACTTCTATAATACTGCCGCAACCAACTGAATCAAGGAATATCTTCATTATGCACATCAGGACACATTATTACAACACAAGAACTAAACTTGTAGAGCATCCCAACACTGGAAACTCTAAAGGAAGGTGGATAAAGATGATATAAGCACTCTCCTCGATCCGCAAGATAGGAAAGCTCAATGCAGAGAAATGCAGAGCATTCTCATTTCTCCCAAACACCCTCTTTCATAGTCAAATATTCTATCAAACACATCTTCTACTTCCGCACAATCTAGAACCTAAAACTCTGGATATAATACCTCTGATCAATACTTTCAAACCACACTGTTGGTGCCTGAATTCACTGTCAGTTAATTTAGCAATTTTCATGCAAGCACCATCCTGAAATATCCAAAAGGTTCTAAGTTTTGGCACCCCTCCAGTGTTTTTCAGCATCTGCATCTCATTTCTTGAGGAGGGGTCTTCGTCTTTTCTCCATCAGCATGTGTTCATTTTTGTGTCTTTGACATTTTGGTTTGAACTTGAACCCTTTTTCTCTAAGTTCAATGGTTCAGCGGTTCGAGGTTCATTTTTCTTCTAATGGGTCGCATTATGCATTTGCCTTGCGCAAATATTGCATCGTTGAACCTCCCGCTTGAACCTTTTTGTTTTGGTTCAAGGTTTAATGGTTCGAAGCTTTGTTGCCTATGGAGTATTATTTTTGATGTTTGAACCATCGCGTTGAACCCTCGTGTTGAACCCTTTTGGTTTGGGGTTCAACGGTTCAAGGCTTTATGTTTTTGGTCTTATTGGAGTGATTGGCTTCATCGGCGAAAGATTTATTGAGTGCTCCGATTGTTTTGGTCTGGCCAATGGATGTCCATCGGCATGTGTTTGGCTATCGGTGAAGCAAATTTTTGGGCCGCCGATGTAAGGAGTTTTCCTGATGGGGAATGCCATCGGAGTAAGATTGCATATCGGACTAGCAATTGGAGGGTCCACCGATGGGTCTTCTCTGGCCGATGTGGAAGTCAGAGGCTTGCAGAGGTGTTGTCGGTGAGATGATTGAGATCGGCGAGAGGTTTTTGTGGCTAGTCCGATGGTAGTAGTCTGGCCGACAGGGAATTGCGATAGGCATCAGAGAGACTATTGATGTCAGCAGGAGGATTTGGGAGTGTGCCGATGGCTCGAGTTTTGGCGATGGGCTTTTGGAGAAGGCTTATGCGTCAAGCGCGGCAAAAGGCGCTCGACACCTATTATGCTCGCGACCATGTTTTTAAGGTATTGAAGGAGTCTTCACGGCACCAATGTGGGACTATTCTTCCTGCACATTTGAAACTTCAGTAAAGTGCATTTTGGCAGGAACTTCTGTTTGAACGCAGCGACGGTTTCCAGGTAGGCCACGGGTGGTTGAGGCCTTTAATGGCGACGGTGTAGAGGTATGGGCAATGGTACACATGATCATGTCGCCCGATTTTTGAGTGAAGACTCCCAGATGGTGGCGCAGTGCTCAAGGTTTCTCTTGTCTGTTGCTGCAATAACTTCTAAGTGCCATTCCTTTGTGGAGTCTGTATCTGGCGGATTTTTGATTTTTGACCATGTAATTAATTACTGTGGGTACACTTTCTGGCAATATAGGCAGACTGTGTTACCATTTTTGACGTTGTTGAAAACTAGACATTTTGGCTCTGTAATAAGATACAACTGGTTTTGGTTGCTCTGTGTAGCAAAACTTGCAAGTTTATGTATCTCTTGTTGTACGTTTGTGCATGAATCCACTGATTTCATGGTCAATTTTATATGAATAATGCTATGTTTGCATGTGTTATGCTGATTCTATCTCCAGTTTTGCATGTATCTTTCTTCTGAGTCCAGGCATTCAAGGAATGTCTGAGATTCTAGAACATAGAATTCCTGTGTTGAATGTTTAATCTTTTAACTTCTGCTCAAGGGGTAGATTAAACTGTTTTCAGATTGAATATTGGGAAGGGTATACTGCAATAGGGATGCCATAAGTATAGACAACTTAACACTCTGTATTGGGAGATATCTGTAAGGCAGATATCATGTATATCCCCCTGAAATCCAGTTTTAGTTGTTCATGCTGATCATTCATAGGTGTATGTCTACCGACTCCAAGCCCTGGATAGGCACCAATCTAGCTCTGTGTTGAGGTTATATACCATGTCCAGCTTTGCATCCAAAAATCAAATCAAACCATTTCATCCTTCCACCTATTAGTTGTAGGAGTAGGATTTGGATCCATGCATGCTCTCATACCCAACCAGACATTATGTCCAAGAATGTTGCCAACCTTGTGATTTGTTACACAAATCTTGGTCCATACATGAGAGTATTCTGCCTGTTGCCGTCAAGTTAAATCCTTCTGTCATTGAGCTAGTCAAGGTTATACTTTTATCAAATAGGGACACCCCCCTTGGTGCGGCAAAACCAAAAGTGAAGGGGAGGAGCTCACGCAACCTCCTGTATTCAGTTGGCTGAATCTGCCTGTGCATTAGAACTGGCAAACCCTAATGCTGATTCAGAAGCAAAAACCAACAAAATAGCGACTCTGCTGGGGAAGGAAATTTGAGAAAGGGTTATATCTTGTGACCCATCCAAGTCACCAACAAAAATGGCGACTCTGCTGGGGATGGTGATTTGAAAATTGTTATTTTTGTCCTCCCTGGTGAAATATCTGTGTGCCCATCCGAGTCACCAACAAAATGGTGACTCCGCTGGGGAGTCTTTCATGTGAATGATGATGCTCTGCTGGTGGTATGAACTTAGAAAAATATGTGTTGAGCAAAAGATCTAAATGCACATGAAAAGTTGATGTGTGTTGTGACAAAAATATGCTGTTCAGACTTCAGCATCTGTATGAGAAAAGGTACCTTGTTCCTTCCCCTTTATATTTGTTGTTTTACTGCATAAGTTAGATGCCAGGGGAAACCTTAGGTCTTAGGTAGACAAAGGATGTCTAAGAGTAAGATTTTTATGAATCCAAGTATGAATTATCCCATACTCAGCAGTGAAATGTTGGATAAAAAAATAGAAGAGATAAGAAATAGGTTGATATTCTTAGAGGCTGAGCAAGCCCAGTTAAAAAACAATAACCCTGTTGTGTCTGCCAGTCAGAAAGCTAAACCTCCTGCCACCCCTTTTGATCCTTTGTATGACCAATTAGATTTGTCATGGGTTGACTATAAATTAGAAACTATGCCTGTTAGGATATACTGTTAGATGCCCAGATTTAGTGGTCACAGTGTATGTGATGGGAATGCACATATCCAAAATTTTCATGAGTTCATGGGAAAGCATTCATTCAGAGATGAGGATATGTGGATGAGGTTTTTTGTTAGGTCCTTTGATGCAAAAGCAAAAGACTAGTATTTGAGCTTTTCAAAAGGATCCTTTGCCTGTTGGGATGAGCTTGCTGACTGTTTCAAGGAAGAATTTGCAAAAGAACCGGCTAATCTTGTTGCAGAATTGATGAGAATCAGAAAATAAGATGAAGAGCCATGTGTTGATTTCAGTCATAGGTTTGCAGTAGCCTTTTCACAGATCCCAGAAGTCTTCAGACCTGATATTTCAGCCTATGTAGGCATATTCTTTGAGGCTTTTGAGGAGGGCTCTAGTGCATTACTGAGGGATTTCAAGGTGACAAGTATGCAGATGGCATACAAGTTCGTAGAAAATATAGAAAAAATCATAAATGAGCACTTGTTGAAACCCCTGTCCACAGGCTTTGGTGTGAAAAATAGTTGTGAAGCTGCAAATGATCAAATAATTAAAGCATCATGTACAGATAAAAATGAAAATGAAAGCATAGAGGTTGAGACTGTTGTATCTAAACATAATGCTAACAATACAGCTCAACTGGATTGTTCACCAGTTGAGGATGCCAATGAAGGAACTAATGAAGACTCCCATTGCAATGATGAGGCAGCTGGCCATGAAAACCACAACGAGGTTGTGGACAGTAATGAGCAACTTTTGGAATGGACCTGTAGAGACAATTGTGAGTATTGTACTCAAGACAGAGAAGATATAAGCAAACAGAAAAATAGTCCCATGTGTGACCCATTGCCTACCTTTCAAACACATGGAGATCATGAAGAGCAGTCAGAAATTGAAATAAGTGCTAGTGCAGAGCATGATTGTTTTTCATTCGATGGTTGTTTTGCTTATGACACACAGGCTGATACTCCTCCACAGAGTGAATCCATTGGTGATGAAAATGTGTGCTCTGCTACCCATGAACCAATGGCATACTACGATGAAACTGATGCACCTGGGTCACCCATTTATGACACATGTGATGATGAGGATCTGTCTAAGTATGGTGAGGATCTAGACATTGTTTTTGACTTGGATTCTGTTTCTCATCCTGATGAAAGAGGAAACAACATACATCAGGTAAGTGATTGTAAAGATGTGCTAGATTGTAAAAAGATGCCAGAGCCTGATCTTTTCCAGTTTGGTGCTGCTATTGGTTGTGTGCATGATGTGCACAATTGTGAATTTGAAAGCTTTTCTTTTGAGAGGCCAGCATATAAAGAGAGCCCTATTTTTCCTAGTTGTGTGGTGGACTTCGAGTGCTTTCAATTTTTAGTCCAGCTAGGAGATCATTTTGCAATGCATAGTGATGATAACCTGTGTTCTATGCCATTTGAGTATGCATTGCTTGATACATTCTGCATCAATTTGTTGCCTGATGCTGAGGGTTGTTTGCATAAGGGTGACAGTGACAAATTGAATCAAAAGGTTGAACATGCAAATGACCAAGGTAGCTTATGGTCAGATCATGGTAGCACTCTCAGGCTTGACCCAGTGTATGCAGATGAGAACAAGGTGTTTGACAAGGGGAAATATTGGTTTTCCTTTTCTTGGTGGCCTTAGGCCATCAAGTTTGATTGGTGATGCAGATCATGGTAACTTCATGACTCTATGCCCAATGGATAAGGCACTGGTCTACATCCCAGAGATCTGGGGTTCTCGCTGCAGTCTTGCACCTGCACGTCCCCAATCAGAGCCACTGTTGGTGCCTGAATTCACTGTCAGTTAATTTAGCAATTTCATGCAGGCACCATCCCGAAATATCCAAAAGGTTCTAAGTTTTGGCACCCCTTCAGTGTTTTTCAACATCTGCATCTCATTTCTTGAGGAGGGGTCTTCATCTTTTCTCCATTGGCATGCGTTCGTTTTTGTGTCTTTGACATTTTGGTTTGAACTTGAACCCTTTTTCTCTAAGTTCAATGGTTCAACGGTTTGAGGTTCATTTTTCTTCTAACGGGTCACATTATGCATTTGCCTTACGCAAATATTGCATCGTTGAACCTCCTGCTTGAACCTTTTTGTTTTGGTTCAAGGTTCAATGGTTTGAAGCTTTGTTGCCTATGGAGTATTATTTTTGATGTTTGAACCATCGCGTTGAACCCTCGTGTTGAACCCTTTTGGTTCGGGGTTTAACGGTTCAAGGCTTTATGTTTTTGGTCTTATCGGAGTGATTGGCTTCATCAGCGAAAGATTTCTTGAGTGCTCCGATTGTTTTGGTCTGGCCGATGGATGTCCATCAGCGTGTGTTTGGCTATCGACGAAACAAATTTTTGGGCCGCCGATGTAAGGAGTTTGCCCGATGGGGAATGCCATCGGAGTAAGATTGCATATCGGGCTAGCAGTTGGAGGGTCCGCTGATGGGTCTTCTCTGGCCGATGTGGAAGTCAAAGGCTTGCAGAGGTATCGTCGGTGAGACGATTGAGATTGGCGAGAGGTTTTTGTGGCTAGTCTGATGGTAGTAGTCTGGCCGACAGGGAATTGCGATAGGCATCAGAGAGACTATTGATGTCGGTAGGAGGATTTGGGAGTGTGCCGATGGCTCGGGTTTTGGCGATGGGCTTTTGGAGAAGGCTTATGCGTCGAGCATGGCAAAAGGCGCTCGACACCTATTATGCTCGCGACCATGTTTTTAAGGTATTGAAGAAGTCTCCGCGGCACCAATGTGGGACTATTCTTCCTGCACACTTGAAACTTCAGTAAAGTGCATTTTGGCAGGAACTTTTGTTTGAACGTAGCGACGGTTTCCAGGTAGGCCGTGGGTGGTTGAGGCCTTTAATGGTGACGATGCAGAGGTATGGGCAATGGTACACATGATCATATCGCCCAATTTTTGAGTGAAGACTCCCAGATGGCGGCGCAGGGCTCGAGGCTTCTCTTGTTTGTTGCTGCAATAACTTCTGAGCGCCATTCCTTTGTGGAGTCTGTATCTGGCAGATTTTTGATTTTTGACCATGTAATTAATTACTGCGGGTACACTTTCTGGCCAATATAGGCAGACTGTGTTACCATTTTTGACGTTGTTGAAAATTGGACATTTTGGCTGTGTAATAAGATACAACTGGTTTTGGTTGCTCTGTGCAGCAAAACTTGTGAGTTTATGTATCTCCTGTTGTACGTTTGTGCATGAATCCACTGATTTCATGGTCAATTTTATATGAATAATGCTATGTTTGCATGTGTTATGCTGATTCTGTCTCCAGTTTTGCATGTATCTTTCTTCTGAGTCCAGGCATTCAAGGAATGTTTGAGATTCTAGAACATAGAATTCCTGTGTTGAATGTTTAATCTTTTAACTTCTGCTCAAGGGGTAGATTAAACTATTTTCAGATTGAATATTGGGAAGGGTATAATGCAATAGGGATGCCATAAGTATAGACAGCTTAACACTCTGTATTGGGAGATATCTGTAAGGCAGATATCATGTATATCCCCCTGAAATCCAGTTTAAGTTGTTCATGCTGATCATTCACAGGTGTATGTCTACCGACTCCAAGCCCTGGATAGGCACCAATCTAGCTCTGTGTTGAGGTTATATACCATGTCCAGCTTTGCATCCAAAAATCAAATCAAACCATTTCATCCTTCCACCTGTTAGTTGTAGGAGTAGGATTAGGATCCGTGCATGCTCTCATACCCAACCAGACATTATGTCCAAGAATGTTGCCAACCTTGTGATTTGTTACACAAATCTTAGTCCATACATGAGAGTATTCTACTTGTTGCTGTCAAGTTAAATCCTTCTGTCATTGAGCTAGTCAAGGTTATACTTTTATCAAATAGGGACACCCCCATTGGTGCGGTAGAAACAGAAGTGAAGGGGAGGAGCTCACGCAACCTCCTGTATTCAGTTGGCTGAATCTGCCTGTGCATTAGAACTGGCAAACCCTAATGCTGATTCAGAAGCAAAAACCAACACACACAAGCATATCTTAAATTAGGAAGAAATGCAAAGCATAATACTGAGGGTACCTCTATCACACTGCACACCTTTTTATCAAATTTTCTCAAAAGTACTTGGAAACCAAATGAACCATTTGCTAGGAGTTGACATCAATGACAACACCAGTAAGTTTCCAACAGATATATCTTAGAGTTTGGAGTCTCTTGGAGTCCCTTTCATGCTTTGTAGCTTTTCTTGGAGCCATTTTTGGATCATGGCATAACCTTTTGCAATCTTTCTTGTTTCCCTTTGTGTAGTGTTATGCTACCATTTTCTTTCCTTCCATAGCTATAGAATCCAATTTCTCTCTCCATTGCTACATATTCTTTCCTTCCCATTATCCCATGTCTTCCTTTTGACACAACTCCCCATTATCCTTCTCTCTTTGACCTTTGCCTTTCATTTCCATACTCTTGGGTTTTTAGCTTTATTACTAGGTTTTGCACATTTCTATCTCCTTAGTGACTTTATTGCCTTGTTGCCATTGCAATAGCCATGTTACATTTTTTTTCAAACATTAGTTAATGTGGATATGTACGAAAACCCACAAGGGGACTTACTAAGGTAAACTCTCCAATAACACTTTCGTTTACAAGTTTTGTGGTTTTGTTAGTATTTCTAAGTTTATCCATAGAGGGCTATCATACTGAAAAATGCATTACAAGGAATAATGGATCTATAGAAAAAGATTTTTATCCATTAGAGTCATTTACTAGCTCTCCCCACCCACAAGAAACATTAGCACCCCAACCATAAATCAACTCACAAGAACCATTCTTTCTCAAAAGCCTCCTCTTCAATGCTTACTAATCATTTTTTATTTTTACACCTTTTACATATTCTATTGTCTTCTATACGTTTCTATCAATTTAGGGTTTCCTTTCTTAGTTCATTTTTGGTAAAATTTTCTTCCTTTAGAGTAGCTTTCTCACTACTTTTTTAGACTTTGTCCAAACAACCTATAGGATTTGATAACCCTCTGTCTACTCTTAAATCTTAATCTATTGTGACTATCACAAGCCCAAGAACCATGTACACCCTTGTACGGTACATTAGTAGTTATAGCTTCCAAAATTGACTAGTGACAGTTTCTTAAGCATTTTCTCTTCTCAAACATTCCTCATATTAGGTGTGCAAATTCTAACTTTACTCATTCCTTGTTTGGTTTTTCCTAGCTTAGTCTTGTCTAGTTTTAGTTTCTAGTTTCTTATCAATAGTCTCTTATCTTTTTTCCAGTCCCATATATTGTGTCCATTTATTAGTGTTAGACTAGGTTGAAAAGTCTTAATTTTTCACTAGTTTAGATACACACTTAAGAAAAGAAAAAATCTCTAACCATCATTTTTATTTATTTCTCTTTTCTTTCATTTGATGAACCTATTGGATCTTACTAGTTATTCCTTATAAATTTTATGAGTTAGAATAATCCTAGCACTATGGAGTTTTGTGAGTAATTCTATCACTCTTGTGTTATGTTACAATAGTTCTATCATTATCTTGCTCTCATTTGTTTAAATTTTCCAAGTTATCATGGCCTCCTCTTCTTCCTCTATCCATACCAACTTTCTTAGCCCTGATTTTTCCTATAACCTCTTCTCCACTAATCCACATATTTGCATGCATATCCTTCCTTTCCTTAACCATGCCTTTTCTCCTAATTTATATTATTTCATCTACTCCTCACTCACTAATGACCCTTACTTTCCTTCATTCCTTAACCACTATCCCATTGTCATTGCTCCTCTTACTCCCTTTCTGATGGATTCACATACTTCCCTTAAAGATCTATCCAATGATGGCCTCAATGATTCTTTGCCTAGGGATAGAAAAATTCATGCCCCCCATAATGATTATTCTACCACTAAACCTTCACTCTCTCCTACTTTTACCTTTATTTTTAAGACTATTTCCCCCTTATGGATGATGACACCACTCCACCTAATCATTCTACTTCACACTCTTCAAAAACTCCATGGGGTGGGCCACGTAGTGACATGAACACCTTAACTTCTCCTTGTTTCTCCCCTTCACCTATGCTTTCCCCTATTGATGTAGATCCACTTCATCTCTTTTTTAAACCCCTATTCTCCCCTTTTTCTATTTTCTTCCCTCCACCTATCATGCCTATGCTTCCTAATTCATATAAGCCACCACTTTATCCTCACACTCCCTATGATGCCCTACATTAAATACCTCCATGTCACTTTACACTTCCATAATTCAATAATGTCTTCACTCTGGCCTGAGCCATTATCTATCCCTTCAACTTCTAGTTCACCTCCCTCTTCCCCTCATCCTACATCTCTTTCATATATTTCATTTGAACATCATAATGCATATTTTAATTCATATGATGAAAAGGATATTATTGATACTTTTATAATTACCATATTAGGTTCATGTAATGAGGAAGGTTTGAATATTTTTATTCCTTATAATAATGATTGTTTTATGCATGATGTGTCTTCTACTAATTATACATTGTCTAATGAAAAGATCCTAAAGTACACATGTAATCCATTATGGTCTATATGAATTAATTAATATGTTGTGAAGAGTCTCTTATTATTTTTTAATTTTCCTTAGCCTTTAAATGATAACATAGTCATTTTCATAAGAACCTAAGTATTTTTACATTTGATCTTTTCTTCTTTCCTTTATTTCTACCATCACATACACTTCATCTACTTTACATACTACACCCTAAACCTTTGTCTCCTACTTTTCATATGCTACAATCTCTTTCCCACTAGCAAGGTTACACCATCTTTACCCACTCTTCATCCTAGACATCCTTTCTTACAAGACCCCTTGGTTTATACTAATTATGAGCCACCTATTTCTTGCACTTCTCTTAACATCACACCTCCTTATATATATGCCATAGTCTCCTCCTCATCATGATGTTGCATCTTCTTCATACAACATCTATCCATCTCTTGTGTCAGATTAGTCATATGTATATACTATACTTAAGGAGCTAGATGTGCAACTTGAGACTCGTGTCTCTCCTCCCTTATCTCATTTGACACCTTTATGTATGGTATCTATAGGCACCTAAAATTGTCTGATGCCATTTCCATTGTTACCTATCTCATCACCTAACTATTCATCCAAAATTTATAAATAAATCCTATTTATTTAATTAATTATTCCAATTTGTCTACCAACATTAATTAATTTTTAATTATTTAATTAATAAATTAACTATTCTTCCAAAATTAATTGAATAAATCAAGACAATTTATTTAATTAATCAATTTATCCTCTATATTCCAACCTTAGTTAAATAAATCCATTCATTTAATTAAGTTAATTACTCCCACTCCAAAAATTAAATAAATATGACTTATTTATGTATTTAATTCCCATTTTCCTCTTCAATCATTAGTTGACTCTCAATCAAAATTAGTTAATTAATTAATAAATTTAGTTGACTAAAACTTGAGCAACAAGTTAACTAATTAATCATTTGCACAATCTAAGCCATTATTATCCATGGAATCTTGCACTTTGCATGCATGCAATCCTTTCAAGAATCCCTAGCCATTGATCTCTTAAATCAATCTCATCCATTGATCTTTAATCCTCTCAATCTATAAATCCAACCACACCCAAGCCATTTACAAAAAGCTCTTGGAATGCAAAGTTTTGTTGTTGGTGTGAGAAATCAACATTCAACCTCAACAACAAAATTACTTTGAGTGCAACCACCATTTGGTGCAAAAAGGGTTGGTGTTAGTGAGATCTTTCTAGTTTTCATTGATTTTTGTTAACCTTTTTCTTAATATGAGGTGTTGTTAGATTATAGATATGGAATAGGGTCTTTGTTTTGATGCATTGTTCCTCATTTTGTTTCATATTTTAGATCATACACATTTTGGTCCATAGTTTTCGTGCTCACCACCCTCGCCCCTTGGACCCTAGTCATAGTGATGACCAGAGGCTACCACCAGTTGTCCAATCCTTTGTCCAGAACTTGTGGTCACATTTGTGACTAGGGCATATCTCTAACCCTTAATCATAACCATTCACTTTAATTGTGGCCTTCAACCACTAACTATTTTCTTCAGTGAAAGCACCAAAGAGACCAAACATGAAAGAATAATTATGTTCTATCAAAGGATGCAAATACACAATATGTACATCAATATGACATGAATATGGAATTACAATGAGAAGCCCTTGGTTAGATAGACCACTTGGTGAAACATAGGACAACATAAGATAATGACAAGTGTCTTAATCTTATGACTCGAGACACAAAGAGATAACTATCTTTAGTGTACCTTAAGTAAACTTAACTAGACAAGTGCGAATAGGACCTAGTGTGGAACTAGTTAGGTAATATACCATGTTCACACCAACACCCCCCTTAAGTTCAACTTAGGGAGGTCAAAACAAATGTAAAGATGCAAAGATGGGTCCTAGCTACTAGGCCATGTTAGTTACCCATTCATACAAAGCAAATCTCTCACAAACAGAGAAAAGGAGAAAAACCCAAGATTAAAAAAAATATCATATGGTTATAATAATTCTTCCTTGGTTTTAGTGGACTAATATAATCACCTTCTACCTTCATCAATTGGTCTCAGTGTTCTTGAGATTATTGGCACATGTACTTTCGTCTGCTAGTTTGTTGCCTTGATGTAATATATTGGTGTGAATCACCATTTACACATTGTATGAGTATTAATGTTATAGTCATTTTTTCTTTATCTCTCTTGTAGAAGGTTATTTGGTTTTACAGGGATCCTTCAACTTCTATGAATCTTCGAGGTGACTCCAATGGGATCAAGGTTAAGTTCATAATAATGAAAATGTCTTGTATCTATGGACTTGATCTGGCAATATGTGAAATTCTACTTTTCTACTCACTTGATTCACCTTAGGTTCTACTACATTTACCTAATATATGAGGGTTAGTGGTATTTAAAAATACCTTAGTAGGGGTGTCGTTAGGTTATAAGAGGGCATAGTCTCCTAGGTCCACCCACAAAAATGTATATACAAGATTGAAAAAAATACTCTTTAGTCATGCATATGCTCCTAGAATGCTCGTGTAGATCTAGATTCTTTTTAGTGCTCCAACTGAATAGTGAAATATAAGGGATATGTGAATTTAGCTCTCAAATCAATGTCCAAAATTATTGCATATAATGCCTGACATACATTTTTTTCCACAAATTTATGTTTAGTCAACCCTTGGAAAGAAATGATCTCGAAGGAGTCAAATAAAATAGTTTTTTTTTTTTAATTTGAAAGGGTCAAAATTTGGGGGAGGGGGGGTCCAAGGTTGACTCTACACCTTAATATAAAATATTATTAACAATATTTATTTATTAAAAATATATTGAATATAAATATTTTATAATAATAATAAATCTAATAAATAATAATATATATTTTGAATTATTATTATTTTTTAATAAATAAATCTTACACTACTTTTTATGAACTAAAAGGAAATAGTACAATATTTTAAAAAAATAGGATGATATAGAGACATACCCACCTAGACTAAACTGGAGTCTGGACAGAATCTAATCCATTTTTAAACTAATAAAAATAGCTGTGCACTCTTGGTGTGAAGGCCATAATTTTTTTTCCTCAACTCCATGTAAACACAGAAAAACAACATCAATTATATAACAAAAATCGGGGCCCACCAATAGCGAAGTCAAATAACGTGAGTCGACTGTCCAAATTTACAACTACTTGTTAAACAGTTATTTACAACGTTCTGTCACCATTCTTTGCCGCTGCTACAAATTCAATCATTTGCTTCTATTTAAATTCTCATTCGATGGCTTATCAGACAAAAGTCTGGAATTGGTTAGAGAAATAATTGGCCAATTAAATAGAAAGAAATCTCCGATTTCGATGTCGTCGGGTGAAATACCGCCAATTTCGGACAATGATATATGCGGTAAAATTGTTATTACTCAAGCCTGCATAAAAATACCAGTCTAAGACGTAAACTGTTTGAGAAAAAAACTGGTCTTTTGAAAAGAGCGTATTTTCAAATCAAGTTCACGAATCAAATCCTTGATTCATCAAAGAAACTTGTGACAGATTATCAAGTCTGATCCAAAACGTCATTGAAAAACTTTACAGGAACTTATTTCCTAATTCTCCATATCAATATATTGTGGTCAATGTGTCCATTATGTTTATGGAGATTTAATTTCTAAAATAAACAACTGTATTGACCACAATGTACCAATCACTTAAAGCGTTTTAATTTTTTTTAATACTGCGCAGCATGAAAACTAGAGACTTTTAGTATTTACTTTGTTATTAAGGTTTATGATTTTGGGAGTGTTTAAAACTAGTAATTATATTGGTAGAGAGGTGTAATGGTTATGTCAATGATATTGTTGAAATAGATATATCTTATGAATAGAGATGTAATATAAAAATTTTATTGGTTTTTCTGGTAAAATGATAGTTTTAAGGTAGAGAGCAAATATATATAGAAGTGTAAATAAAGGTGCAATAATAATGAGCAAGTAATGAATGTATGGAAGATGATAGGAAAATGGTGCAAATAAGAGTGAAATGGGTGTGAATAAATTCAGTCATGAGCCAAGCTTAACTTAAGAGTATACCACTTGTCATTAAGACATTGGCATCAAAGTGGACATGAAAATAAATGAGAAATGACATGGGTGTTCTAATATATCAATATTTGTCCCAATCTTAACATTTTACAAATAACATTTGCTTTCAACATAAATTGAAACTACCACCTTTTACTCATTCCACATTTGCACAGATTCTTACAATTCTAGTCATATACAAATATATTGTTCTTTCTAATTGTTCATTGAGCATTCCTAATGTTTTCTATAATATCTAGTGAATTGTACTAATATCCATAAACATGAAATGTGAATTATTAGTCTAGTCAACTCTTATCACTCTTTTTCATTGTTCACCAAAAAATCTTAGGTTTTCCTTCAAACCACCAATTCTAGTTATATCTACAAAAAGGAAATGTAATATATTTATTTGACCCAAATCTATGTCAATCTATTGAAAGTAGTTTTGATTCATTCAAATGATTAATTTAATTCAATTTACTATGAACTTTGATTGTTTGGATTTAAATAAGATTTATCCCATTTTTTTATTAATATTACCTGGTTTTTAGGACTAGGAACCTTCAAAATTTGAGCCAAGCTCGGAGTCCAAACAAGAACTATAAAACTGTATATATGTATCAGACCACCCTACCTACCCAGTAATTGTCTAGAGTAGGTCGAAGCCATCAAAACGGAAACTATCCCCAACTGTGACTTTCACCCATACATACTACCTAAACATATATTATCTATCTATAAGGGGGCGGCCCCGACCCACCCTGACTTTTCTCATTACTATCATGGTGTATTGTATAAGTCCCATCTGCAGGTCCCTCTTCCACAATGCCAACGCCATCCGAGCTATAACAATTTGAGAACACAAGAATGACTTCCTTAGGCAAGTCAATCTTAATCTTTTTCGCTATCTCCTCCACTGCCAACTATAGGAAAATCTGTCATTTCTTCACCGCATGGAAATGGGCCATGAGATAATCATGGTACACATCCACCTACTGAACCACATCCTCGACATCATCATGGAGTAAATATGAACATGTAGCCACCATCATGATAGAAGCCCATGAGATTGATTGAGCCGCATTGAATGTGTTCCACCATCCCTGAGTATACTTAGGGTCCAGCATGTAATTTTTCATGGCTGAGCGCAGACCCATTTATGGCTTTCCATCTAAATCCTTGGACAACACCCAAATTTTCTTCATCCACCTTCTCAAGATTGGGCTCTCAATCTCTTTGTCGATATACCCAATGAAGCCCCCAATTGCTTCCTCACTTGACGTCCTCGTCTTCCTCTACCTGCCAGCCACCACACTCCCTTTCTCCTTGCTTTTTTCCTCCCTAAGCATAATTCCACCTACGTGTCTCTTCCTTGTAGACACAACCATGGCAAATGTGCAACAAAAACCCCAAATTCTTTCCACCGCGGAGACAAGGATAACATCAACATTACAAGTTTCATCTTACACTGCCATCTATTATCATATGATGCCACTTCATAACATTAATGTTCACATGCTAGTGATGCACAAATGATAACATTAATGATCATGATTACTTCTAGATCATTCCCCCTACTTATGACCCTTTATTAGGCAGAGATTTATCCCATTGATTACATGTGTTCTTTGAATTTTAATCTTTTTGGTAATGTCTTATCATTAGTAATTAGTAATTTATCCATCTAGATAGGCTCAATGGAGGGTCTATGGACATTAAGCTCACAAATATGAAAATGCCCTTTTCAAACATATCTTCTACTATAGTAGTGTACATTGATTGTGTAAGGGTTGTTCCAAAGAGCACTAATAAGTACAGCTAGTACAATACTAAAAAAATCTAAAGGTTTTTAGTTTGTGGCATATGAGAGATTAGCCTTATTCATCCTTAATGTTGAGTTAAGGTAATACATGTTTTAATAGCATCTTTATTTCTAGAGCTTGGAATACTAATAGTCATCATTAGCTATTAGTTTTTTATTTGCATCATTATCTATTCTTTTTATCGGTGAGCTAATGAAACAATTAGAGAATTACATAAGTTGAGGTTTGTGTTACATTCATAATTTACCTGCGACTTTAGTTTGTTGTAGATCTACTTGCAACAAAACAACACTTTTAATTTAAGTTACTGAGTAGGTGTTTGGTGATGGTACAAGCATGGATGTTTACTGGTTAATGGTGAAGTCTTGTATGCTTGACAGGGGGAACATAGGTTCTAATTAGAGGGGTTCAAGGTGTGCATGCCCAATAGGAACAATCTACAAGGTAAACAAAAAAAAAATTCCTCATGCTAATACAAATGGTGTCTCTTAAACAAAATTAGGGTCTCACTTAGCGATGACCTAAAACACCATGTGTATGTTTGCCTATTGATAAAGCATGTTATAGTTATATTTTCTAGCCGATTAAATATCATAAAAATACACTAAAGGTTTTTTAACCCTAGTCTAAATGTAATAAGGTTCCCAGACAAATGCCTAGATTAAAACAAATTAATTACCACTTATTACTATTGTAACACCCATATATGACAATCATTGTAAGTGATTTGAATGTCATTATTACTGAATCTATAAATATCTATGCTAAAAATGAAGGAAATTGAAATAATGGCTATTATGGAGCTAGCCTATATAAGGCTCAAACTAACCTTTTCATAGTCCTACTAGTGTTCATTTCTTATGCATGGTGAGATGGTGTAAACTCATTAGTCTACTTAAGTAGGACACAACCTCTTGTTATGCACATGAGTTTATGAGTATTGGTATTTTATTACAGATTAGGCTAAGGTGATTCCACTTGTGATTAGGATCATCTAATATCTTATTGGATATGTTGATAGATAGAACCCATGTTTAACAAAATGATTGCAATGGGATACAATTTTTACAACTAAAGACATTGAATTCAACAAAATTCCTCATAATCCCTCACAAGTAAGATTCATGTTCTCTACTATTGTCTAACCAAGACTTCCAAGCTGCATTATTGGTTGAAAAACAAAATTCCTAAAAAAAAGTGTCCCATTTGTAAAATTGTCAATAAGCCTTGATAGTCGTACAACCCTTGACATTAGGGTCACTTGATGGAAATTATATGGCTTAGAGTAAAATATTATAACATGAGAAGCATCCACAAAGACCTTTTTACATAACAAGTTTATTGAGCCAAGCAAATTCGTGGTCTTGCCTTGAATAATATTGAGGAAAGCCTATGCAATGTCATGGTTAGAAATCCTAGGGTATTTACAAAAAGACCAAAATTACCCCTAGATTTAATGCCCATGCATTGAGTATATATTTGTTGAAATGGAACTATTCAATCTCAAACAAATCTTTGAAAGGATCTAAAGAAATTAGGGTTTTAAGGAAAGAGCCTTCAAACTATATTAAAATAAAAGGTAAAATTTTTCATTAAATTTTTTACCAAAGCATTAATTCGCAAACCTTGCAACAATTTATTTCTAATTCAATGACAAAAATCTATAGACATTGGCTTCTTGAAACAATCCCTTACCACCCTAGCAAACCTTAATATTAAAAAACTCAATAATATTATAGTTTGTAAGAGTAAAATCAACACCTTTCAACATTGTTCTTATTGAATTCTAGAAGGATGGATTCAAAGTCCACTTACCTGCCCTTAATTGATTTCTCCAATTCCATTAATCATCAACACTATAGGGACATATTATGTGTGGAAGATGGTAATGTAATCACTGATGATAATGAGATTGGTAATCATGCTGCTAGTTTCTTTCAGAGCTTATTGTCAGAACAAGCTGTCAATGTTGATAATAGGGGGATAATGGATCAGCTCCTCAATAATATTCCTTGCCTGATTACAGAGGAGGATAATGTTAAAATTCTAAAACCTATTTCTAAGGAAGAGGTTCGAGGAGTTTTATTCTCTATGGGACCTTTTAAAGCCCCAAGCCCTGATGGTTTCCCTCCAATATTCTTTCAAGAGTTCTGGGACATTGTGGGCTATGATGTTACTGCTACTGTTAGAGACTTTTTTAGAATGGGAAAAATCCTAAAACAGATTAACAATACTTTTATTGTGCTCATCCCTAAGAAGCCCAACCCTGAGTTGCTTGCTGATTTTAGACCTATAAGTCTGTGCAACACCATTTATAAATTATGCACCAAACTGCTTGTTTTTAGATTCCAACCCCTTCTAGACAAAATCATTTCTCCTTCTCAAAAAGTTTTTGTTCCTGGAAGACAGATATTGGATGTTGTTTTAGCCACTCATGAAATTATCCACTCAATGGTGAAAAGCTGGATCCTAGGTATGGTGTTGAAACTTGATAAATCTAAAGCTTATGATAGAGTTTATTGGCAGTTTCTTTTTAAAGATTTTCAAAAGTTTGGTTTCAATGATAAAGTGTCCCTCCTTATTCGGGAAGCTGTTACCACTACTAAGTTCTCAGTCCTTGTCAATGGGATTCCTCGAGGTTTTTTCTCTCCCACTAGAGGTATTAGACATGGAGATCCTCTTTCCCCCTATCTCTTTATCATGTTAGCCGAGGCTTTGGGGAGGTGTGTTCTTTCTAAGGTTCTTGTTAAGGAAATTGTGGGGATCAAACCAGCTTCTTCTCTCCAACCTATGTCTGTTCAATAGTTTGTGGACAATACCATTCTTTTTGGTATCTCCTCAGTCTTGGAAGCCCGTTGTTGGAAAAATATTCTTAATGATTATGCCAAGGCTTCTGGTCAACACATCAACTTCCATAAGAGCAATGTTTATTTCTTCAACACTTTGGGAGACCTTTAGAGGAAAATTATTAACATCCTTGGTTGTGCAGCTGCTGATCTTCCTTCAATATACCTTGGACTCCCTTTAACTGTCAAGGAAGTTACTCTGGGCTTCTGGAATAGTATTTTGGAAAGAAATCAAAAGAAGTTGATTAGATGGAAAGGTACACTTCTGAGCAATGCTGGTAAATTGCAACTTCTCTGGGCCTCTCTGCAAGGTATTCCCACTTACTTTCTCTCTCTCTTTAAAATACCCAAGTATATAGTTGACAAGCTGGAACAAATCCAAAGAACGTTCTTATGGAAAGGTGTGGAAGAGAAGAAGAGAATGTCATTGGTCAATTGGGAGAGGGTTTTCCTTCCCAAAACTCATGGTGGCCTGAATATCAAAGCTATAAAAAATTTGAATAAAGCTCTTTTATCCAAAGTCAATTGGAATCATATCAGCAACAATAAAGATTGGGCGATAATTATGGAAGCTAAGTATTTACAGGGTACTGATAATTATAACTTCCTTTATCAAGAGGGTCTCCCTCAGGGGTCAGTGATTTGGAACAAAATGATCAAATCTAGAAGCCTTATCAAAAAGGGGCTAAAGTGGAAACTGGGGGATGGTAACCTCATAAATTTTTGGGAGGATCCATGGGTGGCTGACAAGGCCCTTTCTGTCCAAGAGAGTAATGAGGTTATTGTTGAGATTGCCAAACAATATTTTGGTACTAATGTTTTTTAGTATATCCATCAAGCGAATGGAGTTAGACATTGGAAAAACCTTCTTGAGTGTTGTACCAATCGTCTTGAGCTTCTCCCTCTAATGAATTCTATTCAGTAGATATTGTTGAGAATTGGAATTCCTCTCTTTCCTAGATCGGATGAGTTACTTTGGACTACAGATAAAAGAGGGCTCTTCTCTGTCAAATCTACTTACCATTTGCTGATTTCAGATGATGATAAGGATGAACTTTGGAAGAAAGTTTGGAACCACAAACTTATTCCTAAAGTTAATATGTTCTGGTGGACTATAGCCCATAATAAGATTTTAACTCAAGATAATCTTCAAAGAAGGAGTTTTTCTCTAGTTAATAGATGTGTGTTGTGCCTTAAGGAAGAGGAAATTGTTCCCCATTTGATTTTGCATTGTGAGTTTGCTAGAGAAATATGGAGTAGAGTGCTTCTGAACTTTGGATTACAGTGGGTCTATAATAAAGATATCAAGGAAGTCATTACTAGCTTGGTTCCTACTTTTTCTCAACCCTGGTTAGTGGAGTTGTGGAACCAAACCCTCCCCTTTATTAGTTGGATACTGTGGAAAGAAAGGAATAACAAAATTTTTAGAGATTCTGTCAAATATTGTTCTCAAGTTTACCAGTCTTTCTCTAAGAGCCTTATTGAAAGTGCTACCAATTCTCATGTCAAAATTGCTGACAAACCTCTCACCCAACAAGAGGAAAGTATAGCTGCTAATTAGGGGATACTTAATCAAATCCCTACTTTTGACAATTCAAAGCAACTCTGGAGATTAAATACTAGGTGGACCCCCTCGAAGACTGGTTGGCTCAAGTTAAATTTTGATGGGGCTTCAAAATCTGATGGTAAGGCTAGTGGGGGTGGTGTTATCAGGAATGACATAGGGGAGTTTGTTTCTGCCTATGCCAAAGGATTAGTATTCAAAGTAATAACTTTGCTGAGGCATCAGCACTTCTATGGGGTATCAAACTGGCAATCATGTTGGGTATACAAAAGTTGCATATAGAGGGAGACTCTAAACTTGTTATCGATGTTGTTACTAAGGTTTCAGTTTGTGGATGGCAGCTTAAGGATATAATTTATGATATATAAATGCTTATTCAGAGTATTACCCAAGTGGATTTCTCTCATATCTACAGAGAGGGAAATGAAGTTGTTGATGCACTTGCTAATCATGGTCAGCAGTTTGAAAATTGGCGATGTTGGCGCCAACACAATAATATCCCTCGTGCTATAGGGGATTTAATTCAAAAAGAAATGATGACTTTCCAATGATGCCACATCACATTGTGAATGCCATCTTGGCTCAGCCGATCTCTTGTGGCAAAATGAGATGGCTGATAAAGAACATTTTAATTATGATGAAGCATACTTTTCTGATAAATGCCAAATCAACACTAATGATCTCCCACGATATGTTGAGTTGGTTGTTTGATGTTGATAGGAAGTTTAATTATATGATTTTGGAGCATGGGAAGGACTCGCATAGATTGGAGAATGAGGCGGTGTATCTAAGTAATGATGACTTAAGGATGCTGAATAATTTCCTCATTTATTTCATATTCATGCTTCTTTATGCCTGTAGAATTAATACTTGCAGGTACTTTCAAGTAAGAAGAAGACGCAGTGATTTTCCTAAGTGCTATTATCCTCTGCTCTGTGGGTTTGAAGGAAAGGTGATCATGGGGGGGACATAATTCGCACTGAAGACATCTCTTGCAGTGAATTCAAGGATAATGTTGTTGTGTGGCACTATTGTAAAGAAGAAGGCATTATTCCTTTCCTCGAATGCCTCAATAGTTATGATGAAAACCTTTCTGTGCAGTGTGCCCTATCATGGGATAACCGCAGAGTTAAAATTGGCAAGATAGGGTTTGAAATTTTTGAGGAAGTCATCGCGATAGCTACTAGCCTTTCTATGAAAGGCATGAAGCTGAAGAAAAAGGCTAAGGTTGCTGACCACCACAGTCAGAAGCTTTTTTTGGGTGAGGGGGAGGAACCTGTCACTTATCAAGGAGGGTTTGATTGTGCAAAGCTCCCAGAGCCATGGGATGAGATGTGCTACCTTCTGATGAAATATTTCACCCTGGAAGGGTGTTTTACTAGGTTCTATAATTATCACCTTCCCCTGCTTAACCATTTTAGGAGAAATGCTCTTATTAGCTTTCCTTTTTATTTAATGTCTTCTTTGGAACACTCTATCACCGAGTGAAAGATAAATTGGATAAGAAACCCTCTAAGTGTCTAGTTCCCCTTCACCAAGGCCTTATCCATCATTTGTATAATTTTCATCTTGCCTTGGACCCACCGAAACTAATTCTTCCCACAATTGTTGAAATCCCTATGGATATTCCCCTCAGTGCTACTATTCCTTCTGAGGAGCCCTGTCATTCTACCCCCAACAACCAGAAACTGAAAGGTGTTTCCTTTTTTGAAACCCTAGAGGAGAATACTGCAAAGGACATTCATACTCCTACCTCTAAAGGCAGTGTGAAGGGGAAGAAACAAAAATTTAAGGAGATGGTTTCTACTGTGGAGGTCACTGAAGTAACGGATATAATGGGGCCCATAAAAATCAAAATAGTGACAATGAGGGACCAAAAAAAGCCAAAGCTAAAGCTACAGTCAAAGCTAAGAATGAATGTTACTCTTCAGGTATAAGAAGGTATGGAAGAATTGCTGGCAAACCGGCCCCTTTAAACTAAACTAATTGACTATTCTGAAAGTAACTCTGGGTCTTCTACTTAGGGAGATGAGCAGTCTAAAGGTGATGACATTGAGGTTCATGAGGTCTCGGAGGAGATGGAAGGGGTAGAGGAAAAGGAGACGCAAGTTGAGGATACAGATCAAGGGGATTTTGGACCTGAGGATAATGCTCAAGAGGAGGAGAGGGTGATTGTGGAGGAAGCTGAAGAGGTTGCTAAGGAAGATGGCGATAGTCAGGAGGATGAAATTGCTATTCTCAGAGGTCGTGTGGATTCCCTGGAACAAAAGGTCTGGTCTATGAGATGTTTTATCAACAGTATGCTCTGCCGCTCAGCTATGCTTAATTTGTCTCTGCTGCAGGAGCACGAAACGCTTGCCCATGGAGCTGATGAAGAGAAAGTTAAAGAGTTTGACAAGATTTATGAATTTTTGGCTAAAGGCTAGGAGGATGTTTCTCCCTAGCTTTGTTTATTTTCTTTCTGTTTATTTACTATTAGACTACTACTTTTACTATCTGATGTTTATCAACTATTAATGCTATTTATGCTGTTGCTGGGTTTGGTGGCTCCTTTTATTTTTGAGCCTTTGTTGTTCCTTTTTGGATTTCTATTGTAAGGGGTCGGCCCCTAGTTTTTTCCGCCTTATATTATCAAAAAACTATAGGTACATACAAAACCTCAAGAAAAAAAAAGGAGAATAATTACCAAGAGTTTGAAGGAAAAAAGGAAATAAAATCAAAGCAATGGTATTACAGTATGACTCTTTTCTAAACATGTAAATTTTGAGTAGTGAAATAGCTATGGAAATAAAGGTCCAAAGATTAGTTGTAGTTGTGTTAAAGAAGGTATTAAACTATGAGCTCTTTTATGGTTAGTAATATAAAGAAAATGTGTGTGAAGTGCATAGGGATGAAGGTGGTTGTAGTTGTAGATCAATGACTAAGAAAATGGAATTTTTTATCCCCTAGCACTTGAACTATGTACTAATTTTTTTCCTTAACACAAACATTTTTCTAGTGTTAGATTACTTTTGCCAATGTGAGAAAAAAAATTAGGCATGTTTTGACCTTTAAATATCATAGGAGAAGCCCATTGACTAATAAGAAACATCAAAGTACGATCCCAAAAAAAAAAAATTACCATGATGAAAATTTCCCATCAATTTCTGGTAGTCTAGTAATGTACAAGAAAGTCCACCATAGTAGGTGCTAAGAAGCATGGAAAAGTAGGTGATAAGAAACATAAATAAGCAAGCATGATCACTAGGTAAGTTGATCTCAATTAGTGGATAAATTTAAGAAGATAACTAAGCCTAGCATTTAATATATAAATCCAAAATTCAAACCCTTACTAATTATAATTCCCTACAAAATCAAATGCAATGCTTATCTCACACAATTATAACAATTTCCTTTAATGTTTAGGTGCTAGACATTCTATTCTAGTAATATAATTAATTTCTCAATATAAGACAATATCACAAGATTGAATTGTTGGTGGGCATAAGACCTCAAACATTTCAGTTGATTCAATAAATATTCATCACTACAAAAATAATATGAACAAGAGTAGATTTCATTTTCTTGTGTTGCACAATGGCTTTAAATTTAAAAAGGGGTCATTTTAAAAGAATTGGGTTTTAGTATTGACCCTTAATATACTTGCCAAGAAAATAAAATGTTTCCTTCCCTACATTTAGGTATGATTTAATAAATGAGTAATAAATATAACAAATCTAAAATAAAGAGTTGAGATTGATAAAGTTAAAAAGAGGACTTCATTTTTTCTTAGCTTTTATTGATTTAATGTATGGTGATTTTGTTGTTGGGATCTAATAATGGTGTAATGTTTTGGTGATCTTTGTGTAAATTATTTACAATATGGTATTCTAATTTATTGATGAGAATTAATGACGTAGGACTATCTATAAATACATGATCATAATCACTCAACTTGAGGTATTTAGCATGTAAGCCAATTGACTAATAATTAATTCTTGAAAAGTTAGCTTCAAAATCATGATATTTGAATACTAAAATTTGCAAAATAGGTCGCATGGTGTGATCTAGTCCAAGGATAGGGTTGTGAGGTGTGACATAATTCAATATGGTTGAAAACCTATGGGATCATAGTAGTCACAACTAAGGTAGTGAGTAAGAAAAAAATTGGTTGATGGTTTGAAGAATGAGGTTCATTTATGCACTAAACAAGTCAAGTTGAGAATACAACAATATATTTATGATAGTGCCAAAAGTGGTGTAAAACTAAGTTGTAGAAGTGTAGGTTATATAATTTTATCCCTTACATTTTGTACCCATTTAGGTGTGTATCTGAAACCCTATTAGCCATGCATGCTAAATTAAGATATCCAATAAAATAAAATAGCAAGCAGACACATGATACAAATTTTGAAAGATGGCTTACAATGCTTTGTGTACCTATGAAAGTTACACCCTTAATATCTGGACATGATAGTCATTAGTCAAACTTACAAATAAACATTAGTGGCACATGTCTATATAATCATTAAAAATTACATTTTATTGACATTTAGTAAATAATGTGTAAATTGGTGAGGTATATTCCATGGTGTAGTGGACAATGTGATGCTGTGACCAAGTTGGCCCTCACAACACACACAAACATGAATCCTTGTAAATGATGCGTATAAAATAGAATCATGATGTATAAGGGAATCATGGAGTTGAAATTGAGTTTAACCCCATGATGTATACAAGAATGAATCTGTAACACCCCACTAGGAAACCCCAGAGAATAGCTCAACTATGCTATACAAAAAGGACAATTCTTTTTTTTAGGAAAAGAAATAACAAAGAAATGTAAATCATATTTATTCATAACATCAAGTTAAGCTTATCCTCTAGGGTTCCACAACTGCATTACTAACAAACTATTAACAAGATCTAACCAACATTATGAATTAACTAACAACCATAGTTCATTCTAAATCTAATTGCATCAATTGAATAGACACATACATTTCCATATTATAACATCAGATAAGTAATCATTAAGGTCATGTATAAAGGATTACAAGTACATATACAATTCCCTTTACATGAGGGTACACCATTACATTGCTTACAATATCACTTTCTTGATTACATTGGAGTACATACATTAAGATAATAGTACATGATTCTACTGATATACAAAACTGGAACATGAACATAAGTTTCTATCTCCTCAAGCTAGAACAAAATCTAAAATTTGCCACATAAGGTACATTCTTCTCGCACACGAAGAATAGCAAGGGGAACCAATGGCGATAAAAGCACAACCACCCAACCATGTGGAACCCTAAGGTCCACCCCCCGTGCTAGGAGATAACAATAAGGTCCCACTAAGAAAACAACCAAGAAGACAATAGGCGAACAGGTGCAAGGACTACACATGACTCAAATACAACACTGGTCAACAAAGACATCACAAGCAACTTAAACATCACCTCTAAAGGTAATCACACACGAAAGTGGAAAACACAATTAGGGAATGCTAGGTTGCAGTAGGGAAGAGTGTCATCATATGGTCCTGACATGGGTTACCCTGACAGTCTCTCACTAGACGCCGACCCCCATCTATGGTTACCCTGATAGTCTCTCACTAGACGTCAACCCCATAAGGTGACACATGTAGAACCAACATTCCTTTCATGAGGACAAGGAAGTTGATTTGCCAACCACAACCTTCTCATCCCATCCTTAGCCTGAACGAGCACTACAGGTATAGGTGAGGCATCCAATTATCTTAATTAGTGTGAAAACTACCCAACCCTCTAAATTTATTATTAAGTTATTACTGGATTAAAAACTTCCAATGGGTTACCCTGGCAAGCCACTTTGGGCGCCAGCCCCACATTGAAAGCCACTCCCCTACCTGCATCTAGAAAACCCTATCCATCAAGCAAGACAATTACCATAATAATGACTAGTATACATAAACAATGCAAGGCATTTACCTTCTTGCATACAAAACATAATCACAAGGACAAACTCTTAAATCATTGTCCCAAAACTTCCAGCTGAAGCAATCACAACAACACATATCCAACGCAAGGCATGGGCCATCTTGCTCCCAAATCTCAACCATAAACAAAATACTTTCTCTTTAAGATTACTGAGTCTCCCCATTATCAAACACAAGTTCAATATCAATACATCCTTAAAGGAGATTATTACCTCATCATGATGCATTTACAATACAGAATGTACATCATTTCACATTCTCATTTACCAAAACCCACATACATAAACAAGAGACATCATTATCTCAGGACACCTAACAACATAGTTGCATGAGCTCAAAACATAACATCTTAGGCCTCTAGAATCAACTTACCAAATGACACAAACACTTGACACCACTAAAAGACAATGGTCTCACATCACATCCACTCTCAAAAGCACACCATAAACTAAGATCCTTTAACAATATTTCAATTATATTACCACAAATTCAACATATGATACGATGCCCTAAATATGGGTTTTTAAGAATGTAACATTAATCATAAGCTACCCATAAATCAACAAAAACATTCTCTCTACTTTTTAGACTCAAATATTATACTAATCCTAGTATCTATGTAAGATATAAACATAACCTAAATGTTAGGGATTTATCTAAGCTTTGTTAAAAGATAACAACAATATAATTAATCATATCGAATTTGATACATATATGTGAACTTCATTATGAATGCAAAATATCAATTCACCAAGATCTGAATCACTTATAACAAAGAGTTAGCACCTTTACTCAAACATTAATTCATTATTCAAAACTAGTTTCATTTCATGTTTATCTAAAGTCCCAAAGTAATTACTTTCTATCTAAACATTAATCTCAATAAATAAACCCAAAAGAAGTCTAAAGATTTGATTCCTTATCAAAGCATTTAACACCATCTCCAACCCAATTATACCTAAATATATGTACTTAGTTTCAAAGTAACTTCATTCGTTACTATACATAACAAACAATCATAAGCATTACTCATAAACTAGTACTAATACTACATCTACTACATTAATGCCATGAGATAATATCACAAACATTTATTAAACTAACTACAAGGTTTACCATTAGAAATAAAAATCAATGGTCTAGCCATTCTAAAGGTTATCAAAGTTGTCCCTAAGGTATTATATATTAATCAAGGTATCTACTTGATACTTACCTATATGGTCCTTATCAAAGACTTTGCAATTATTAAACCAGTCAAAATAATATGTAAAAAAATAATTAAATAGTTTACTTAAGAGGATCCTAAGAAGGGACTCTAACCAAGACATACTTGTCAAACCAATTATCTCCTCCAATCATGATCTAAAAGTAGACTCACTCATCCATAAATTTAAGATAATTACACACACAATATAGATAAAGTCTAAGAATGATCTTTTCTATAATATTCTTCTAAATATTGATAATATATTGAACTATAAATATGGATTCTAGCTATTGATACACTAACACATTTCTATACTATTTACAAAACTTTCCAAAACACATTCTAAAATTTAGATTCAAAGATACAATTAAATTAGAAAATATAACCAATATTTTTAATGCCAAATAGATAAAAGTTTTAATAAAAGTTTTATGTCCTTCTAAACTTACTATTGATAACTGAGAGGGGGGGTGAATCAGTTATCTTAATTAATTTAACTTCCTATTCTTCTTTAACAACTAGGGTAGCATCAAAGCAAATAAGCATCCATAATCATGAAAGCAGAAACAAAGTCAAAACACATAACACAATGATTTTGACGTGGAAAACCCTGTTAAGGGAAAAACCACGGGGTGACTAACCCAAGAATGTATTCTCTGTTAGAAGAATAGAAATACAAAATGGCACTCGCCAGTTAGGGCTCACTGCCCGAGCACACTGCTCACAAGAGGCTCACTGCCTACAAGAGATTCACTGTCTACAAGTAATAAAGAGAGTAACAAGATACTTGAACTGATGAGAAGCATCCACATATGCTGGAGTTCAGTTCCAGTTAGGCTCAGTATACTGATCTACTGCACTTCATTCTTTCTCTTCTTTGGTGCTATTGTCTTGTCACATACCGGACCTGCCTTACTACTTTCACACTGTATTTCTACTTTTCTTTGCACACCACAACACACACAACACATCTTCATACTGAAATCAATTTGGTATATATATCCGCACCAAGGATTTCATCCACTTTCTAGTCGGCATCCAGAATACTTACTATTTTCCCAAACTCTTGGTCGGTCAGCTGAATCCTTGCTTATCAAGTGATGCGAATCAAAGAGATGCTCATAGAAGTCATCAATCATGTCAATCAATCATGAATGATACCTTAGTAAGCTTGATCACCATCAATATCTCATCCGGATTAAGGTCTAATGCTCTGCCGGTTAGTTCTTCCTTAGTTTACTCTGCTAAACAGAAACTCAATACTTAGGTGCTCATATCTCTTTACTCTTTCATTACCGGAGGCTCAATCCCTGGAATCTATCAATCAAGGTACTCCTCTTGACTTCCCCAAGTCCGCACTTTACATAGATACTCCCTCTAAGAGATCCGGACCTGATTGTTGGACCTTGCTGCATACTCTGTTCTTAGTCACCGGACCATAACACTCTTCAATCTGACTTCCGGTATAAGCACACCATGTCCTGCGGATGGGTGGGATGAGCTTTGTTGCCATCAATGACAACACTCATGAAGCTACAATGTGTCTCTTGCCAACACTTACTTCAATTCATATTAGAAAGAGATCAAGATAAAGCTTTCGACTCCTCATTAGATGAACAACCATTGACAAATTTTTATAAGTTGATGCCACTAATATGCAAGTGATAACTTATATAGTTGAAAATACTTGGGTAGATGGTTATGCAAAAGACTGAGGCATAGACAAGGTCTGTGAATTGTTTGATAGTTGTCTCGAAGAGACTTCATCACTTGGATCGAAATGATTGCAGAATACACACATAATGGATTTGTAGATTTAATAACAACCAAGATGGCATAGGAATGTCTGTCACTAATTGATACATATCTCTGAATTCGCAAACTGGGTAATGCTAATTTTTGGCTATGATTTTCATAGGTAAGAGTTGAATCTTATATAAAATTTTTAGAGAAACCCAATTCAGAAATATAAAGTTATTGGTGACATAACTAATTGTTTTAATAGAGACGAAATGGGTGAGAGGTAAACAGTCACAAAATATTCATATCTCCAAAATTACAAACTGGGTAAGGCTGATTTGTGGATATGATTTAGATAACTAGGTTGTGCACCATACATAAAAATTCTAGAGGAACCCAGTTCATAAAAATAAAGTTATGACTAACGCAATAGAGTAGGTTTAGAATATATAGAAGAGAATTTAGGGTAAGTGCAAGAAGATGGGGGGCCAAAAAGTGGCCGAATTAATTTAAAAAAAAATTAGGTCAAAATGCGAGCGCGTTATAACGCGCTCACGTTATAATGCGCTCGCGTTATGGCTTGATAATGATGAGCCTTAGGCTCGTCAAAACCAAGCCATAACGCGAGCGCGTTATAACGAGAGCGCGTTATAACGAGAGCGCGTTATAACGCGCTCGTGTTATTCTTTTCTTTGCATTTTTCCTTTTCTACAAAAGTTTGTGCTATTTTTCATGTTTTAAATAATGCAAGCGCGTTATGTTCAACTTAAATTTTTTTATGTTTAAGGCTATTAATCATGTATGTATGTATGCCTATATGTATGTATGTATGTATGTATGTATGTATCTATGTATGCCTATATGTATGTATGTATAGTGTCGATGGTAGAGGAGGGTAGAGATGGGAGTGAGCCAGATAGGGGAGGAGAGGGGTGGATAAGGATTGAGTGATTAAGGTTTAAGGTTAAGGGTTGAGCATTTAGGGATAGGATTTAGAGTTTAGAGATAAGGGATTAGAGTTTAGGACCTTGAGGGATTAGGGTTTAGGGTTGAGGCTTTAGGGATAGTGTTTAGGGTTAAGGGTCAAGGGATTATGGTTAAGGTAGAGTGTTGAGGGTAGAGGGATTAGGGATAGGGTTTAGGGTTGAAAGTTTAGGGTTGAGGGATTAGGGTTTAAGGTATAGTTTAGTAGTTCTTGTGGATAGAGCCAGTAAACAATGGGAGATTATTTGCCTATTTCATAACAATATACCTCCCCGTTAAACCCTAAACCCTAATCCCTCAACCCTCAACCCTAATCCATCATCCCTCAACTCTAATCCCTCATCCCTAAACCCTAAATGCTATCCCTATTCCTAAACCCTCAACAAACTTGATACTATACCTTAAACCCTAATCCCTTATCCCTAAACCCTCCAACCCTATCCCTAATCCTTACACCCTCCACACTCTACTTGAACCCTAATCCCTTGAACCTCAACCCTATCCCTAAACCCTTGACCATCGAACCTCAACCCTCAACCCTTGACATCAAATCCTAATCCCTCAACCCTTAACTCTGATCCCTCAACTCTCAACCCTAACCCTAAACCCTAAACACTAAACCCTCAACCCTCAACGTCAAATCCTAATCCCTCAACCCTTCACTCTAATCCCTCAACCCTAAACCCTATCCCTAAACCCTCAACACTATACCTTAAACCCTAATCCCTCAACCCTAACCCTAAACCTTGTCCCTAAACCCTAATCCCTCAACCCTCAACCCTAATCTGTCATCCGTCATCCCTCAACTCTAATCCCTCATCCCTAAACCCTAAATGCTATCCCTATTCCTAGACCCTCAAGAGGCTCGATACTATACCTTAAACCCTAATCCCTCTACCCTTGACACTCTTATTTAACCCTAATCCCTTGACCATTAACCCTATCCCTCAACCTCAACCCTCAACCCTCAACCCTCAACTCTCAACATTAAACCCTAATTCATCAACCCTAAACCCTAATCCCTCAAACCTAAACCCTATCCCTAAACCATCAACCCTCAACACTATACCTTAAACCCTAATCCCTATCCCTCAACCCTTAACCCTTAAAACTTAAACCCTATCCCTACACCCTCAACACTTGACACTATATCTTAAGCCTTAAACCCTCATCCATAAAGCCTCAACCCTTAATCCTTAAACCTTCAACCCTAAACCCTATCCCTAATCCCTCTACCCTCGACACTCTAACCCTAACCTCGACATTAAATGCTAATCTGTCAACCCTAAACCCTAATCCTAAACCCTCAACCCTCAACACTATACCTTAAACCATAATCCCTCAACCCTCAACCCTAAACCTTATCCCTAAACCCTAATCCCTCAACCCTCAACCCTAATCCATCATCCCTCAACTCTAATCCCTCATCCCTAAACCCTAAATGCTATCCCTATTCCTAAACCCTCAACAGACTCGATACTATACCTTAAACCCTAATCCCTTATCCCTAAAGCCTCCAACCCTATCCCTAATCCTTACATGCTCCACACTCTACTTTAACCCTAATCCCTTAAACCTCAACCCTATCCCTAAACCCTTGACCCTTGAACCTTAACCCTCAACCCTCGACGTCAAACCCTAATCCCTCAACCCTTAACTCTGATCCCTCAACTCTCAACCCTAACCCTAAACCCTCAACCCTCAACATCAAATCCTAATCCCTTAACCCTTCACTCTAATCCCTCAACCCTAAACCCTATCCCTAAACCCTCAACACTATACCTTAAACCCTAATCCCTCAACCTGAACCCTAATCCCTCAACCCTTAACCCTAATCCGTCATCCGTCATCCCTCAACTCTAATCGCTCATCCCTAAACCCTAAACGCTAGCCCTATTCCTAGATCCTCAACAAGCTCGATACTATACCTTAAACCCTAATCCCTCTACCCTCGACACTCTTATTTAACCCTAATCCCTTGACCATTAACCCTATCCCTCAACCTCAACCCTCAACCGTCAACCCTTAACCCTCAACCCTCAACTCTAAACATTAAACCCTAATTCATCAACCATAAACCCTAATCCCTCAAACCTAAACCCTATCCCTAAACCATCAACCCTTAACACTATACCTTAAACCCTAATCCCTATCCCTTAACCCTTAAAACTTAAACCCTATCCCTATACCCTCAACACTTGACACTATATCTTAAGCCTTAAAACCTCATCCCTAAAGCCTTAACCCTCAATTCTTAAACCTTCAACCCTAAACCCTATCCCTAATCCCTCTACCCTCAACACTCTAACCCTAACCTTGACATTAAACACTAATCCGTCAACCCTAAACCCTAATCTGTCAACCCTAAACCCTCAACCCTCAACACTATACCTTAAACTCTAATCCATCAACCCTAAAACCTAATCCATTAACCCTCAACCCTAAACACTATTAATAAACCCTCAACCCTTGACACTATACCTTAAACCTTAATCCCTCAACCCTCAACCCTAATACCTCAACCCTCAACCCTAATCCCTCATCCCTAAACCCTAAAATCTATCCCTATTCCTAAACCCTCAACCCTCGACACTATACCTTAAACCCTAATCCCTTATCCCTAAACCCTAAACACTATCCCTCAACTCTTAACCCTTAAAAATTAAACCCTAAAACCTATCTATAAACCCTCGACGCTTAACACTATATTTTAATCCCCAATCCCTTAACCCTCAGCCGTAAAGCCTCAACCCTCAATTGTTAAACCTTCAACCCTAAACCCTATCCCTAATCCCTCTACCCTCAACACTCTACTTTAACCCTAATCCCTTGACCATCAACCCTATCCCTAAACCCTCAACCCTCAACCCTCAACCCTCAACCCTCAACTCTCAACATTAAACACTAATCTATCAACCCTAAACCCTAATCCGTCAACCCTAAACCCTATCCCTAAACCCTCAACCCTCAACACTATACCTTAAACCATAATCCCTCAACCCTAAACCCTAATCCCTCAACCCTAAACCCTATCCCTAAACCCTCAACACTATACCTTAAACCCTAATCCCTCAACCCTAACCCTAAACCTTGTCCCTAAACCCTAATCCCTCAACCCTCAACCCTAATCTGTCATCCGTCTTCCCTCAACTCTAATCCCTCATCCCTAAACCCTAAATGCTATCCCTATTCCTAGACCCTCAATAGGCTCGATACTATACCTTAAACCCTAATCCCTCTACCCTCGACACTCTTATTTAACCCTAATCCCTTGACCACTAACCCTATCCCTCAACCTCAACCCTCAACCCTCAACCCTCAACCCTCAACTCTAAACATTAAACCCTAATTCATCAACTATAAACCCTAATCCCTCAAACCTAAACCCTATCCCTAAACCATCAACCCTCAACACTATACCTTAAACCCTAATCCCTATACCTTAACCCTTAAAACTTAAACCATATCCCTATACCCTCAACACTTGACACTATATCTTAAGCCTTAAACCCTCATCCCTAAAGCCTCAACCCTCAATTCTTAAACCTTCAACCCTAAACCCTATCCCTAATCCCTCTACCCTCGACACTCTAACCCTAACCTTGACATTAAACACTAATCTGTCAACCCTAAACCCTAATCTGTCAACCCTAAACCCTCAACCCTCAACACTATACCTTAAACCCTAATCCATCAACCCTAAAACCTGATCCATCAACCCTCAACCCTAAACACTATTAATAAACCCTCAACCCTTGACACTATACCTTAAACCCTAATCCCTCAACCCTCAACCCTAATACCTCAACCCTCAACCCTAATCCCTCATCCCTAAACCCTAAACTCTATCCCTATTCCTAAACCCTCAACCCTCGACACTATACCTTAAACCTTAATCCCTTATCCCTAAACCCTAAACACTATCCCTCAACCCTTAACCCTTAAAAATTAAACCCTAAAACCTATCCATAAACCCTCGATGCTCAACACTATATTTTAAACCTCAATCCCTTAACCCTCAGCCCTAAAGCCTCAACCCTCAATCGTTAAACCTTCAACCCTAAACCCTATCCCTAATCCCTCTACCCTCAACACTCTACTTTAACCCTAATCCCTTGACCATCAACCCTATCCCTAAACCCTCAACCCTCAACCCTCAACTCTTAATATAAAACCCTAATCCGTCAACCCTAAACCCTAATCTGTCAACCCTAAACCCTATCCCTAAACCCTCAATCCTCGACACTATACCTTAAACCATAATCCCTCAACCCTAAACCCTAATCCCTCAACCCTAAACCCTAAACCCTAGCCCTAAACCCAACAAAACTACTTTGCCTTATGTTAGGTTGTTAAACCCATCATTTTTGACACTCTTCTCTTAAAGATATTTGAGTTGCAAGAATATGTCAGAAAAATAGCTATGAACTTTTTTAATGTTAGTAATGTTATATGGCATGTTTTTCTGGCCCATCTGGGGTTCATTATGCCAATAGGTGTACACACTATGAGAAAAGCTTTGCGTATGGTACATCCACAGTGAGTAATTAACAGTTGAAATCAGAAGGATGATCATTATGAGAAAAGCTTTGCATTGGGGTACATCTATGTTTCTTGCTATCCACCCTGCACTTAGGGGAGGTATATTGTTATGAAACAGGCAAATAATCTCCCATTGTTTACTAGCTCTATCCACAAGAACTACTAAACTATACCTTAAACCCTAATCCCTCAACCCTAAACTTTCAACCCTAAACCCTATCCCTAATCCCTCTACCCTCAACACTCTACCTTAACCCTAATCCCTCATAATAACGCGAAAAGGAAAAATGCAAAGAAAAGAATAACGCGAGCGCGTTATAATGCGCTCATAACGCGAGCGTGTTATAACGCGCTCGCGTTATGTCTTGCTTTGGGAATCCCAAGCCTTGGGCTTGGGATTTGCTTTGAATTTCCAACCCAAAGGCTTAGAGTGCCTTTTGAACAGTAACAAATGTGTTTTTCCATATTCTTCAAGATTTTAGATAATTTCGTTCGTGCTAACCCTCAGATTTGCACGTGTTTCAAGGTCAAACAAATCAAACACCTGGATAATGTTAGGCTTTCTCTCAGCTATCTGACGATGTAATTTTTTTCACATTTTAACAATGTTAAGCCTTTCATCTTTAATTTCTTTTGTTTGTGTGTCCGTTTTTGGGCAAAAACCACTATTTGGTCTTTTTTTCATTGTAAATTAACTATTCATTGAAATTTCAAAAAAATTACATATTTAGAAACTAGACTCCATTCTACAAATATTAGAAAAAGAAAAAAATGATTTTCAATTAGTTTTCAAAATTTATAGGGGTAGCACAGCCAAAATTCTATTTTTTAGGATGTGTCCACTTTGAAAATTAGTAAAAAATCAAATATTCATCAAACAATTATCAGAAAAATCGGGCATAAACTACATGCTATTAGCTAATTTCTCACTGAAGCGATTTTAAAAATACCAAAAAAAGTTGACCTTTTGAGGGAGCCACAAAACATGCTATGTTATGTTTTTTTGACAGAAACAACACCAATTTCTGTGGCTCCCTCTTTTGAACCCCTTAATCTATGCCATTTTTAAAAAAAAATAGTAGTTTAGAAAGTAGACTCGGAGCACTACGAACATTGTTTTGGTTGCATCTCCAAATTTTGAGTGTAACTATGCTCAATTTCTCATCGAAGGCCAGTATTTCCTGATTTCAGAAAAAAAGTGGCCACTTAAGACCCCTTTTTGGCCCCCCATCTTCCTGCACTTACCCTTCACAATATAAAGCTTGCATATTACAAATTCATTTCACTAAATTTAATGCAACAATAAACCAGTTTCATATCTCAGTTCGTACCTAGAATATTACTTCTATCACATCTTCACAAAATTTCCCAGCCCGCATCAATTTTTCCCCAATTCTTTTCTTTTGGAAGCTATGGTTTATGGTGCCAAAAGAAAAATGAAAACTTCCTGAGAGAGAGAGATCATGAAAAAATAAAACATATTCTCCTCTTTTAAATGCACGCTCCTTCCCCAAATTATATCTTCAGATTTTAAAGTAAAGTTGAGCATACATAACCACCCCCATAATTTCTTCCAGAAGATTCTCCTTATTAAAAACAATAAATTCCCCCTTTATTACTTCCTCTCAAAAAACAATTTCTTTCTACATACTAAAATTAGTCTCTTACTCAAAAGAAGTAATTATTTCCAAGATTCCCTCTATAATGGCAATAAATTATGCCTTTAATACTTTCTTACAACATGCTATTTTAACCAGACAATAATCTCTCTCTGATTTTATTTATTTTAGAATTTGCTATATATATATATATATATATATGTTCTTATGACAACTCATAAATATTATAAATTTATTTTTATTGCCACTAACAATACATTTACTTGTTTATAAAATATTTTCATTTTAATTTTATCAATTATATTCCCATTTTAATAACACTTTATTTTTCCTCATTATATTTATTATTATTTATTGACCATAAAATACAATATAATATAATTTCCCATAAACTTAAATTTACATAAAAGCATCTATATTTATTTATTTATCAAAAGTGCCTTCTTAACTTACAAATTTTATTTTAATGCAACAATTAACCAAAGCATTAATCAAACAATTCTAAACAAAATAACCCAAATGCCAAACAATACCTGACACTATGCACGATCGAAAAGCATGACCACAATGACAGTAACTGACTATCATGCCCATAGAGACAACACTAACTGGGTGCAAAACTAGATACTCATCCTTTTCAAGAATGATGGCTAACTAGGGGACCATATGTTATCTCTATTCAACAGTTCCATTGGTTTTAAGGCACACTCAAACCTGACAATTCAGGCGGAGTCGATGCCTGATACCTGCAACCTGCAGCACACAACACGGTCTATGCATAAGTATAATAAATATCAAATAGTCATGGAGTGAAAGAGAATCACAACGTCATCGAACACTCACGAATGAGTGGTACAACATTGTCTCTTTTCACACCACACAATAATCAGATCATCGTATAATACAAAATCAGTCACATAAAATCAATTCTAACTTATGACAATCATAGTAAGATCAACATCATAATCATTTGAATGTAAAACAATGTCAGAGCATATGAATTATCAGTGTCGCAACAAGGATTATCAATAAAACATGTTAACTATCATATGAAACCACACATGAGGATAATAGGGAATGTCACCAACATGAATGTATCATCTACCAACATCATATAATGTACAACATCAACTGTCTAACATACCCTAAATATTCCTATTATTTTACCTTCATCTTCATGCTCCTTAGCCAAACTATCTGTACATCCAAGATGAGAATGGAAGGGCACTATAGAATCCATATAAAAATAAGAGGTGGGTGCAAGATTATGATGGCCCAAATAGTGGAAATGGCAAAAAAAATCTACTAGACGGAAAAGTACAAATATTTGGAATTAGATTTGAAGTTGGATGGAAAAACTGTTAATATTTCTATCTTAAATTTGGATTCCATCCATAAATACCATGGAATTAAACCTTGGATTAAGGAAAGTGGGAGTTCTTGTAATGCCCACTAGCCTTTGTGCCTTATGCATTATTTGATTAATGAATATTTTATTTTATATTAAGTGTTTTGTTAGGGCTGTTAGGATCTTATGGTACTAAACTACCCAATGGGGCCTTGTATTGTCATTGATGTGTTTTGACTATGTAATTGGATAGTCATGATATGTTATTATATGTCTTATTACTATATGTGGCACTTTGGATTACCATCAATATACATTGTTGATGACATTTGATATTTTACATTTTAATAAATACCATGTTGTACTTGTTAATGATGTTATTTTTGTATAGATATAAGGAGTATGGATCATGTATTTTGGAATTAAATACATATATGTGTGGATTTATATATGTTTGGACTCACATTGTGCTTTGGATATTTCTAGCATACTTGTCGATGATGTTCATTTGGATTTCCATCAAGGTGTATGGATTTATGTGCCTTGGCTTATGCTCATGTGTGGTTTTGCTTATACTTGGATTTAGTAGTGAATCAATCCCACTATTTTCATTATGAAATGTAATTTTTCCTATGCTCATTGAGTTCAACATTGTGATGATGTATTTGTAGTTATATATCTAAATCATGTTAGTGTTATATGGTTTCTAATTAGATGCAGATTTTGATATTATCTCATTGGCAAATATTATGTAATGTGGTTTGGATATATTGTATTAGATAGGTACACTTGATGTTTTCTTTGAATGTGCAAGTACAAGTTATCCCCAACAATGATTTGATGAGATTTAATCAACCTACAGTGCTATGATCAATATTTCACTCAACCAATGAATAAAGTTGAAGTCATAATTTTTTTTGGAAAAATGACGATGCGTGGAGCTCTGGGGAGCGCTAGGGCCCGTGTGCCCTAGCTGGCTCCATTTTTTGGCATCTGCGTGTGTTTGGCAGGCCATTTCTGCTTGCGGGGGTGTCATTTCTGGGTTCACAGGAGACCGAAGGGGTTTGGGCAGGGTTGTGGGCTCCTCCCCTTCGTGGCTGGATGCTGGTCGGGGCGCTGTCTGGTGCATGGGTCGCTTGGTCGGGGGGTGCGCGACGGTTTAGTCATTTGGACCGTCTTCCTTGCCTCCTTCCCTCTTCTATCTGGCGCTTGGGCTCTTTTAGCCATGGAGAATCAGGGTTTTGCTTCTTCCCTGGATTTGGAGATGGGAGATCCATCCTCTCTGATGCATGCCAGTAACAAGGATCAGACTGAGTTTCCTCTTTCTGGAGAGGGTACTTCCTCTTCAAAGGGGTCGCTTCGGATTAAAAAAGTAAATGGATGTTTGGAGAGATCAGAAGAACGACCGGTTTTGGTTATTCAACCTGAGCAAGTTTCAGAGGATGTTGATTACTGGTGCAAGCATGCTCTTATTTGCAAATTTTTGGGCCGTCGCCTTTCTCTTCCCGTGTTGGAATCCTGGGCACGTCAGGTTTGGAACCCTAAAGGAGATATGGAGATTCTTTTAGCGGCTAATAACTATTTTCTGGTTATTTTTTCAAGCATGTCAGATAGGCATAGGGATTTTGAAGGTGGCCCTTATTTCTTTAACCAGGTTGGGCTCTTCATCAAGCCTTGGCATCTGGGCTTCAACTCTGCTGAAGAGATCCCTTCGCGGGTGCCTGTGTGGGTTCGCTTGCTGAGGCTTCTGTTGGAATTCTGGAGGGAGGATATCCTCCATTCAATCTCTTTGCTTCTTGGGAAACCTGTTGGATCGGCTTCACAGACTCAAGATCGTAAGGTAATTTCTTTTGCTCGTATTTGTGTCGAAGTTGATCTGAATAATCCATTACTAGACTCTATGGAAATTTGCATGGGTTCTTCCTCCTGGATCCAACAGCTAGATTATGAAACCCTACCATTCAGATGCAGAATTTGCCATGAGTATGGTCATCTACACTGCAGATGTCCCAGATTGAAATCTTCCCCCATGTCTGCCTCTAGACCTCCTAGGATGGACAAGGGGAAAGCTCCAATGTCAGATGGGCCTATTGATAAGGAGGGATTTATCCCGGTTAATTCCTGGAATAAAGGCAAAGGCAAGAAGAGATCCTAGATGGATAAATAGAATGATGGCACATTTAACAGGTTTGAGGTTCTTGATAGCGTTGTCCAAGAAGATGGTAATCCGGTTGAGCTCTCTTCTGGGGTTAAAGGTCAGGAAGAGATTCAGGTGGTGGGTGCGAAGGAGGAGGAGCTGATTCTATCATCAAGGGTTCTTTGGGCTGGTCAGCCAGCTTTGGACTTGCCTCCTCAGGTTCAGATTATTGGTGGCCTCCAGGAGTCACAATTTCCGGTGGGTTCTGCTGGTTCGGCTCCTTGCCCCCAAGTTACAAAGGGAACCGCAGATCTTGTGAAGGGTGCTAAGGCTCCTCCTGCCTTAGGCTTGCATCAAAAACCTTTTAAAAAGGGGCCTCTAGATAAATAGTCAAGGAGTGGAAGGAAAACTGATCAAGAGAAGGTTAAGATTATGGGTGAAACTTTGGTTGAGTCCGGGTCTGTGAAACCCATTGATTCCCACTTCTCCCATCCCCCTAAATGATAGTTTTATCTTGGAATGTAAGGGGGTTGAACAACATCCCTAGACAAAAGGCTGTTCACAGATTAATTGAGTCTCAGGCTCCGGATGTGGTCTTTATACAGGAAACCAAGCTTACAGTGGATGGTTTGAATAATTGTGCTCTGCATATCTGGCCCCAAGGCTACTGGCAGGGGGTGGGGGGGTTGGGCAGTTCTGGGGGGGTGGCTTGCTTCTGGAACCCGAGGAAAGTTTCCCCCTTATGGTGGGTTTCTAGTTGGTCTTCCATCTCTATGGTTGCCTCCATTTTTGAAACTGGTGAAAGATGTCTTTTCTCTAATATTTATGCTCCTACTGATCTTCCAGGTAAGACTCATCTTTGGGATCATATCAATTTTGTTTGTTCTCTGGACCCGTTTCTCCCATGGATGTTGGCTGGTGAATTTAATGCTATTATCAGTATGGAGGAAAAATGAGGAGGGTTAGCCAGGCTTGATCCTTCTTCTCTTTTGCTTAGAGATAATATTGGTTCCCTTAACCTTGTTGACGTGAAGCCAATCAATGGAGTTTTTACTTGGAACAACAGGAGGTGTGGTGATGAGGCTATCTCAGAACGGCTAGATAGATTTCAGGTTTCCTGTTATTGGATGAGCAGCAGGTGGACTACCAGTTCTGAAATCCTGGGTTGGAGGGGATCCGATCACTGGCCTATCAAACTCTGTGCCTCCTCTTATGGGGTCACTAAGAATCCTTCTTTCAAATTTCAATTGATGTGGTTATGAGATCAATCGCTTCGGGATCTTGTGCTGGATTGGTGGTACGAAGGGCTTCCTGCCCATGGGAGGGCCATGTACACTTTTAGTAAACAGCTTCAACATGTGAAGTATAGGCTTAAGAGGTGGAATTATCAATGTTTTGGGAACTTGCATGCTCAGAAGCTTGCTGCTCAGTCTAAGCTGGATAGTGTCACTCATCAGATTCGAGACTATGGGCTATCCTCTGACCTTCTGAATGCGGAGTCCCTGGCCCTCAAGGGCTTAGAAGAGTGGGAGCTACGGGAGGAGATTTTCTGGAAGCAAAAATCTCGGATTGATTGGCTTCAGGAGGGGGACAGGAACACGGCTTTTTTTCATAACTCGGTTAAGGCCCGTAGGCAGGGGAACTCTATTTCCACTCTTATCTCGAGTGATGGGACTCAACTCTTGTCCTGTAGTGAAATTTCCAGGGAAGCTGTCAACTATTTTTCTAATCTTTTTTCCAAGGAGGATATTGCTGCCAGATCTGAGGAGAGGGCTATCTTGGATTGTATTCCTTGCTTGGTCTCAGATGAGATGAATAGGGCTCTTCTGTGTCCAATCTTGTTACTTGAGTTGGAGAAAGTTGTGTTTAGTATGAAAAAAGGCAAAGCTCCTAGCCCAGATGGGTTTCCGATTGAGTTCTTCCAGGAATTTTGGGAAATAATTAAGTCTGATCTCCTTGAGGTGGTCCAGGAATCTCTTAGGAACAAACAAATGCTTAAGTCTTTGAATTCTATTTTTCTGGCTCTCATACCTAAGAAGGAGGGGGCTAATCGGATGGACCAGTTTAGGCCTATTGCCCTATGCAATGTCACCTACAAGATCATTACCAAGTTGATTGCTGAGAGACTCAAACCCCTCCTTGGTGCGTTGATTTCTGCTGAGCAGGGAGGTTTTGTGGAAGGGAGACAAATTTTGGATGGTGTCGTGATTGCTACAGAGGTTATTCACTCTATGGCTTCCTCTAAGGAGAAGGCGATGTTCATTAAGCTTGACATGGCTAAAGCTTATGATCGGGTGAGCTAGGTTCTCAGTTGTGTAACCTCGTCCTCCTTCTCTATTCTTCTTAATGGGGATTCTTCAGATTGGTTTAGTGCTTCTTGAGGTCTTAGGCAAGGAGACCCTCTGTCCCTGTATCTTTTCATTATCATGGCGGAGGGTCTTGGTAGATTTATTAAATCTCAGGTGTGGCTGGGTCTTCTTCACGGTTGGAGCTGGACCAATGATCTCCCTGCCTGTTCTCACCTTCAATTTGTGGATGATACTGGACTGATGGGCCTGGCTAGAATTAGTGAGGCAGTGAACTTCAGGAGAACTTTAGACATCTATTTGAGAGATTCTGGTCAGAGTATTAATGATGATAAATCTTCCATCTATTTCTTTAATACTCCTTGTCTCATTCAGAACATGATTGCCAAGATTCTTAGATTCCAAATTGGTTCTCTTCCCCTGATGTATCTAGGGACTCCTTTGGCTCTGGGTTCTCAACGTCGTGATTTTTGGCAGGGGATTTTGGATAAGTTCCGGAGTAAGGTTAGTCATTGGACTTACAGATGGCTCTCTTCTGCTGGTAGAGTGCTTCTCCTAAAAGCTGTGGTGCAGGCTCTCCCTATTTATAGATGTTGTCTGCAGATTCCTCCTGCCTCCTTTGTAAGGGATTTTGATGCTCTTTCCCAGCAATTCCTTTGGTCGGGTAACCTTCTTTCCTTGAAATGGAGTTTAGTCAAGTGGGAGTCTGTCTGTAGGCCGAAGCATGCTGAGGGCCTTGGCCTTAGGTCTATGGCTCTTGTGGCTATGGCTTTGGCAGCTAAGCTGTACTGGAGATGGTGCAACAGCCAGGATCAGGATTGGGCCAAGATTCTTGCTTGCAAGTATGTTCCTGGGGTTGAGAGCTGGGAGGTGCCACGGATTGCTTTGTTGGGCAAAGGCTCTTGCATTTGGGATACTCTTAAGAAGGGAGCTCAGCTTGTTCAGAATGGTCTCTTCTGGATCTGTAATAATGGCTCTGATGCTCTTTTTTGGCTGGACTCTTGGGATGGTCACCCTCCCATTCTGTCTAGTTTCCCTTAGCTTCTGCCTCTTTGCCAGATGTTCTCTGATGCTGGTTGGACTAAGGTGGAGCATTTTAAAATAGATAAGCATATTGGTCATCTGGAGGTCTCTTGCTGGAAGGATGCGCAGGAGTGGCCTGTGGGTGGCTCTGAGGAGGATCATGTTGCTTTGTGTAAGGTCTTGGAAGGCAGGTTTTGCAGCACTCTGAATGAGAGGGACAAGTTGGCTTGGAGCCCTAGCCCAAATGGGCACTATACTGTTGCTCAACGTTATGCTGTGCTTGATAGGAATTTATATGGTCCTACTGAGGTGCCTTGGTGGAGGAAGGTTTGGAACAACTTTTCTTGGCCCAAGTGTAACTTCTTTTTATGGTTGGTTGCCCAGAGGAAATGTCTCACTTGGGAGAATCTTCGTAAACGGGGGTTTCAGGGACCTTCCATTTGTTTTCTTTGTTTGTGCAGTGAAGAATGTACTTCCCACTTGTTCTTTCACTGCCCCTTTTCTCATGAAATTTGGCACTGATGGTGGGAGGCTTGGCATCATGGGTGCATTCATGCTTCCTCTCTTATTGAGTTTTGGGAGAGCTTGGGCAGGCCTCCTGTGAAGACGCCTTTTCTTCAGGTGGCCTGGTTCATTGTGCCCATTTTCATTCTTTGGAACCTTTGGCTGCAAAGGAACCATAGAGTTTTTTGTGATGCCAGATTGGATACTGGTCAACTGTGGACGAAGATTATCAGTAGGCTTCAGGAGACTATTTCCGCTAAATGTGATATGTCTGAAAGTATTGATCCCAGGGATGTTGCGGTTGTGCGGGATCTGAGCCTGGGTGTTACTAATAGGGGGTGCCGTACTGGTCTTATGCCCCATCGTGTCAAGAAACAGGTCTGTCGTGATGGGAAGTGGGCACCTCCTCCGGATGGAGTCCTGAAGATTAATACTGATGGATCTTCTCGTGGGAATCCTGGGCATGCTGGTATTGGGGGTATTGGTAGAAGTAAAGATGGGGATGTTGTTTTTTGCTTCTCTATCTACAAAGGGCATTACTCTAATAACCTAATGGAGGCCCTTGCTATTAAGATTGCTGTTGAGCGAGGTTGCTCTCTTGGCTGGAGGAGGATTATCTATGAATCTGACTCTCAGATTGTTGTGGATATGTTGAACAACCAGAGATTGGATGGTGTTAGTTGGCATTTAGCTTCGATGGTCAGACAGATTTTAAGTGTTTGCAGTCCCTTGGAATTTGTCTCCTTCTGTCACATCCCTAAAGAATGGAACAGCGTGGCTGACTGCATGGCGAAGTGGGCCTCGAAGAAAGGGGATGGTTGGCATATTAGTGGTAGGAATGAGTTACCTTCTGATTATCTGGGGACTCTGGAGAGATTTTTGTTGGAAGACAGGACTATGTAGTGTTGTTGTTTGTTTGTTGGTTGTTTTCCTTTCTGTTGAGCCTGTGGCTCTTGCCTTGTATCACGCTTTGGATTGAATAAAATTTTTTCCCCTTTTTTTTAAAAAAAAAAAAATATTTCACTCAACCAATGGCATCATAGATGCAAGATCCTAAGGAATTTTATGTGAATTGCAAAGAAAATTATATAAAACCACCACATTACATGCACATGTATTACATAATATTTGACAACTTCACTATGAAAGATGAAAACATTCAAGACTTATTTGAAATTCACCAAATAGTCCAAGTTTCAAAAAAGAAAATACAAATGCATCACCACCCAAAGTGGAGAATTAGCAAGCCATTGGCATATGACAACTTCTAATACAAACCCACATTGAAAATGCCTTTATTCCTTCTTGTACCCTCAAAATTTTCTCCTAGATTCCCCTCAAAACTAAATGGAACTCCTTTTTATAGACATGATCTTACATTTCATTCCTTGATTAAGTCGACCTATTTTCAAATTTAGGACCACCCTTATAGGGAAAAAGCTAATTCAAATTTACAAGTTACAAATTTGCTCAAATAGGGCCCATGAGATGGAAATATAGGTCCTATTTGACATCCCTATAAATGAACTCCAAACCCATCTCATGAATCATTTCTTCTTTCCATCATAGGTAGTTGTAGTTCATCATTTCCCAAGTACAAATAACATTATGTAGTTGTAGATGATCAATTTCTTCATCAAAAGCTCATATCCAACCTTCTAATCTTCATGATTTCTTCATTTTAAGTCCTAGCTATTGCATTTCAGATCTGGAACAACAAATATAGGCTTCGTGGAAGGCTGCAATAGCCATGTACTTGGCTACAAATCATATGGTCATCCAAACCCTATAGTCATATTTGCAACTAGGGGCTATCTCTAACCATTAATTACAACCATTCACCTTAACTATGGCTTTTAACAACTAATTATCAGCTAAACAATTGTCCCACTACTAGTGTGCCACATGAGTGCCACTTGGCCTAGTGGCACCACTTAGACTAGGCCTAAGGGCCTTTTTTATTTGTTCAAATTATCTCTTTTTCTCAAAATCACATAACTTTTTGCCATGATATCTATTTTTTAGATTTTTATAGGCATTGGAAAGATGACTTAGAGAACTTTTCTATGGATGAGGTATTTTTTGTATATTTTTCCCCAAAAATTAGGTATGATCATTTGAAAGCTCCTATTTGTCTCCAATCTTTAAACAAGCATGTCTTTCACATACATAGTCTAATTTAAGTGCAATTTAAAAAAAAATTGTTTAGGAAATCATAAATACTCTTATGATCACATCTATTTTTCTGTTGAAAAAATTATTTTCTAATTTTTGCAGGGGTTTGATCTTTATTTCTAACATCTTTATTATAGTGTTTTGCTAGTCCAAGACCATTTTATCAAAATACTAACATCTTTGTGTTCAACTTGCTTGTCCAAGATCTTGTTTTATCACTAATCTAGTAGCACACTTGTATCTTAAGGTAAAAGAATCTTGTTTTCCATGTTTGTGTGTTTTCTTAGGTATGTATGCTCTCTCCTCACACTAAAAGGCGACCTTGGAGATCAAAAACACCCTTGTCATTCACTCTTTGTTTCATCCCAAGAACCCAAGTTGTGTATGCTCTTCCCTCATGCTATAAGGAAATTTGGGAAATCAAAAGCACTTGGAATTGTTTCCTAATAGTAGATCACACAACCTACAAAAGACTAAAAAAATACTATGCATTCCAATTGTTCTATGCATTGGATGCAACACTACTAGTACAATATATAGTTCCCAATTTAACGGTGCCAATTACTATATGGTTAAATGAAGAAAAATCTCTTAATGATAGGTTTGGTATAACTAGAAAAGCTAAATAATAAATGCTTGCTTGCAACATATAATCAAACTCAAGAAAAGTCGCCCATAAGGGTGCAATGCGGTGGTTAGTTCACATGGTTGTTGTGTTGGCCACCAGGGTTCAAACCTCCACTGGGCTAATGAGCTCACAGGGCATGGACCCTCACAAAGCTACTGTGCTCACATGATATGTGCTTTCATTGGGCTAGCATGCTCACAAGATGTGTGCCTTCATTGGGCCAATGAGCTCACAAGTTTTAACAAGGTGATAATTCCTTGGGTATAAAGACCCCCCAGTAGTGGTCTCAGAAATATAGCCATGGGAAGAGATCCCTTATAAGGGTCTCTCTGGGCTTAGACCAAACTAAAATCCTGAGTTTCTAAATTAAAAAAAAGAACTCAAAGAAAAGTAGAAATAGAAGGCTTAGCATAACCACAATATAAACAAAAAAAAATAATTACAACTAAAAGATATGGTGTTTTTTTTTTAAAATGCACCTGGTAAACTTTTTAACGTGACCGGCGATGTTGGTGCGACATGCCCTCCAGCTCCACGTGAATGCTTTTTCTCGGAGCAATGAACCAGCGAGGCCACAACACGGGGGACCTCATCCCCTAGCAAGAACACTTCAAACCTACGAGCTCGTTGGCCCAACGAAGGCGTAAATCCTGTGAGCTCATTGGCTTAGCGGGGGTTTGAACTCTGGTGGCCGCCATTACAATTGAGCGACTTAACCACCAAACCACGCCCTTATCAGAAAAAGATATGGTATTACTCTATGATAATTTTTTTTAAAAAATAGGGTAACTTGAAAGTACAAGATGGTTGGGACCCTATCTCATAGATCATATCTAGATAATTGGTGTAGTTAAAGCTAAGACTTTGAAAAATGAAGTTTTGGACCATGGATATGTTAATGGATCTTGATTGAAGTTTTACTATGAGGTGGGCTAAAATAAAATAACCATGAGAAATGCCAATGTATATTATGTACTATATTTCATTATAAAAAGTAATTGGCTTAGATAATAAGTCATTTCAACAAAAGAAAATAGAAGCAGTCAAATAGTCAAAACACAATGACATAAGATATGATGTTAGCTTAGATGATTGAAAAAATATATAAAAGGAAGTGAAGGGAAGGGAAAAATGCAAAAAGGAATTTGTAAAAAAACAAGTCATTTGATTGAGAAGTAAGTAGTAGGAGTTGCTAACAAAAGAGTGGAAGAAGAGAAGAAAGATTGGGAACAATGATAAGAACATATTCTCCTCAATTGATCTAAGCCAAGGACATCAAAAGATTAGTATACAAGCCATTTGCATGGAAGGATATGGAAACTAACCTAGAAGGAGCTTTTTCAAGCATTCCTAGTGGGATCATCTATGTAGATGATGTCTAAAAATACATATACATAAAGCTTATGAAGGTGGTTCATAGTAGCTTCGCAAAAGAAAGTGAAACCCTAAGAAATCAAATGGAGAATTCTTGGCACAATATACCAACATTGTAAGGTTAATATTTGATATTTGGGAAAAAAATTCCAAATTTTTGCAATGATCACAAATGGATTTGGTTGGTATTAAGATGCATAAATGATGAATTCATGTTCTTAGACAAACCCTTCCTCATCACCATGGAAGAAATTGACTAAAGTCAACAAAAATCCATTACTACTCTCACAAGTGCCACATATGATGGGATATTTCTCACCATCAGCAAAATTAGAGATCTCAAAGTAAGGTATGCCACCAAATGAATTTATTACAAAAATTTTCATACTAGAAGATAAGACTCTACACCAACAACTTGCATCCATGTGGCATATGAAATGGTCACCAATGGTACAAAATGTGATCTCTATGAAACCCTAAGAGAGAAACTACTAGACTATTTGGAGAAAATAAAGAAAAGCCACCAGGAATTCAAACTCATAATATTCTTAGCCCTCTATTTCTTAAGAGTTCATTACTAGGAATAAAATCTTGTGTATGAAGATCTAACACTTCTATCACAAAACAGATAAGGGATAATATGGATGGTTTCCCAACACCACTATATGTTAGTATGGGTATGAGTCACTCTTTAATAAATTTAAGAAAATAATGTAGGAGGGTTAATGACTAAGAGATAACATTATATGAAAATTGGAGAAAGATATCATTTCCATGGTTGACAAAGATGATATCCATTTGGAAGATATCAAACCACACACCTTCATTGTAGCACCACCTATATATGAGACATCCAGCAAGTTATTAGAGAACATAACTCAACTCCTCCTCTCCCATCCTAAGGATCCCACCATAGAAATATTTGTTACATAATGTGAACATATTGACAAGAAAGATATGAGGCATGCAAAAGGTAAAACTAACAAAATGAAAGAGAAAATTGGAAAAGAAATGAAAGCAAGACAAAATCCTCTCCCTTGAATAGTACAGGGCATTTCAAAAGAACCAATTACACAGCTACCACCAAAGCAAGCAAAAGAAAATATAAGCATCTAATATCAACTAGTGGAAACACTCCATCACAAAAAGGAAAAATAGTCATAGAAGAGCAAACACAAAAGGACATAACATGTAAGAAAAGGGAGTAGGAAATACCAATTAACATCAAAGAATATCCTCCACCATCAAATAGTCTAGTAAAAGAAACCCTAGAGACACTTCTCCAAATGAGCTTAGAAAAGGAGAAGGCTATAGGTGAACAAAAAAATAAATACAAGAGACATAAGTTGAAAGCATAGTGTAATATGATGATAATTCAGGAGAAGAAGAAAAGTCATTAGTAGAATGGTAAAAGAAAAATAAAAACAAGTAGTATAAGAACCATCACAAGAACACTTTTTGGGAAAATAGAAACTTCTCAAATCTCTATCTATAGCTGATAAACCACTTGAAGTAGCCATGTCATATCCTACTACAACTACAATAAATAAAGAAACTATAATTAGAGCAATGGTGGGATTTATCACATCCACATTCTATTGATCAGATCACTGATGGGTTTCTGGTAGAACTAAGGGAAATCCTACAAAAGTACATTGAGCTCTATACAAAGGGAAGAAACTTTCAAAATAAACACTACATTAAATATTAAAGCTATGGATGAGTAGGCCAAATATTTAAGTTTACTTCCCAAGACAATGAGTTAGGTATAGAGAATTTAGGAGCAATAATTAAGGAGGGAGCATTGGGGATATGGCTTAGTTCTCAATCCCAAAAATAATAAAACTTAACAAAAGTTATATGAAGAGGTTGTTTAGACAACTCAACATTCTTACAATATAATAGTACATAATGTTCAAGGTCTACATGAGGAGGATCCTAAAGACACCACACTACCACCATCTCTATCACACATACAACAACTTGTGGTTCAACAAGATTTACCTCAAGAAATGGTACAAAAAAAAGTAATGGTAATAAAAGGGTTGGTGATGTATAGACAGAAAAAAACCAAAAGATCAAATCAATAAAGTACTTGATACAATAAAAATAAAGACTGGGGATAGTCTCCAAAATCAAATAGGTGGGAAAAAGGAAGAAGGAAGACAAATGAAGAAAGAAGAAAAAAAGACAAACAAGTAGATTCAAAGAAAGAAATAGAAGAAACATCTACACAATTGATCACTCCAACAAAGTAGCCAATGAGTGATCCTACAACCAAAATCAAAGAATATGTGCGTAGAAAAAATAAGGATCTCCAATAGTAACATTAATCCCAAATATATTTATGCATACTTCCATAGGGACACTAATGTAGACAGGGATGGAGGGTCCAATGAAGGACTATCCAACCCTACAACCTTAACCATGAATTTCACAATCTAAATAGAAGATTAATGAAAACACACATACAACAGTCATACAACATAAGATCCACAACCATATGACACAAGATTTACCCTCCCTAAAAGGGAGAAAACTAGCCTCCAAAAGATTACTCCTTATATATTATTAGATCCTCAAACACATTACATCAGCCTCAAGGGCTTTCTTATATGTTTGGCCAAAGCCCAATGTTTACAATAGGAATATATAGATAGAAAAATTGTGCATCATCACATCCACACCTTACTCCTTCGGTCTCCCATGCCTATTCAATTACTTCATTGCTACTCTCATCCTCCTTTCCTCTATTGTTCCTTCATTTCTCTCTAACTTCTTCTATTTCCCGATTCCCTTCTTCTTCATCCTCCACCTTCTTCCTTCCCCCTTTTTCCTTGAAACAATCTCAAACTGTGGTTATATATCATCCTCAAATCTTCCAAATCATCTGCATCAACTACAACCCTATGCCACATGAAATGTGTAGTCGGCCTTGCATACATACGTCAACCCCAAATCATATGTGGTGATGTAGGAATGAAATAACACCATGCACTTCATATCACAATCTCTACTACACCCAATTTACCTCTGTACAATCTTAGTTCTTGACACACAATCCCAAATCATTGATGCAAACTCCCAGACTTCTGTACAATCATACTTCATGCAAATCAGTAACAAAATCTTCACTTTGATGCCTCCAGATATCTTTGCGATAACTCAAATCTTCTATAATATAGATATAACATATCCCATGCCTTTTTCTATGTACTCTCCAAATCACGAGTCCATATGATCATCTACGGTAAAACGCAGTAGTCTCCAATGATGTCCCTTGGTAACCTCCTGAATGCTCTTGCATCAAAAACAAATCAATTTTACTAACATTTTATTGATTCAAGAAATGGAGTTAGGACATTCAACAATAGAGTGAAGTAGGATCTAATGTATAAAAAAGTTACACCAAAAGAAGGTATTGAAAAGATGCTTAGAATGCTACAACAAGATTAATCACAAATACAAGTAGATTCATTAGAAACCACATCAACTCATTTAGAAGGATCAATACAAAGTTTTCTAGATTAGATAAGTGGTTGGGAACAAGAGAAGCAAAAAATCAACAAACAAATAATCTTTAAATATGAAAAAGGAAAATTAAATTACATAAAACAAAAATGGAGAAATGCCTATAAATATCTAGATAGGTAGATTAAGATGATGGAAGATACTTGTAGCAATCTTTCCACATTGTATCGGTATTGTATCAATTGGCCATACCTCACAATATAACATAAGACTTGGATAAACCAATTAGAGTCTCAAATATTGAAAGCATCAAGGAGTTCAGACATTGCGGCTGATTTGGAACGGTCACAATGTTGATAAGTGAGAAGAATTAGATCTCAGTATAGTCAACTAAGTGAACAAAGGATGAATTCAATAGCACAAATGAAAGAATTGGATTTAAAAATAAATATCTATTTATCACTATTGTCAACATTTCTCAATGAGATCCTTCAATTGATACCTACATTAATAAAACCAACTATTATAACTACTAGACAAAAAGAGCTTAGAATGAGATTTCAATCTAGATTTAGTGAATTCAACATATGGTATTATCTTGGTAGAATGTATACAAGTAGATCAATATATCTTATAAACAACAACTACCCTAACCAAAAATTCTAATGAGAATTTTGGTATTTTGAGTTTCTCTTTTATCAAAAGGGATTGTCTTGAGGACAAGACAAAGATTAGATCCTAGGAGGATGTTGGTAGATAAGGAACCAAAAATAGGACAAGCCTAATTTTTGTCACTACAAGGCCATTGTAGCAACATCTAAGGATGTGTAGTATTGGTCGAAGGATGATAAGGTACAAAGAAATAGAAGTACACATCCCTACATAAATAAAAGGCTATATGATTACTTGGCCTCAATACAAGTAGAGGACACTCTAGAGACACATTGAGGAGTAGAAAGGTAGAAGAAGAGAAATAATAGGGAAAAAGGAGAAGAGTATAATAAAGTACAAAAGGAACTATAGAATAATGAATGTAATATAAAAATAATTACTACTCAAGCATATGTGATGATTATATCTATGCTTGTGGTATAGAATGTACATTGTAGAAAATATATATTATATGAATATAAGTGTAGACTAGTTCTATATGAATGTATAAAATTTTGGTTTTATTTATATTATGCACATGTTACCCACTACACCATTTTGATTTCCTTCTTATTGCATCAACTTGGGGTTAATTTATCTAACACAAATAATCTAGACCTTAGGTCTATATTTTATTGTCAACACTTAGACACATGAGTGATAGCCTCACAACCAAATACCCTTAAATGTGACATAAAATGTTTGTCACCTATCCACACTTTGAATGAGGAGCTTTATCAACAAAATTCAAACAAGGAGATCAATTTACCAAGTGACAAGAAATATTCATAGCCTCTACCTAAAAGCATTGATCCAATTATGTACCACTAAACATACTTTTGGCTCTTTCCATCAAGGTTTGCTTCATTATCTCTACAACCACATTTTCTAGGGTGTGTAGGGGGTTACCTTATGTCAAACAATACTTGCATGCTCATAAAGCTCATCAAATTCTTTGGAGCAATATTCACCATGATTTCCAAATCTCAACACCTTTATTCCATTCTTGGATTATTTTCTAACTAAAGCTTTAAATTCCTTAAACTTAGAGAAAACATTAAATTTAGAGTGCATAGAATAAAGTCAAGTGTATCTAGAGGCATCATTAATGAATGCAACATTATAATACTAATATTTTACCATATAACCCACATCTACTAGACCAAAAACATCTAAATGAACAATTTATAATAGCCTCTTTACTCTATAGCTTTGAATAGGGAATGAAGATCTTGATTTTATTTACCAAACACACAATGTTCACAAAGATTAAATTTACCATTAGAATAATAAAAAAAATCAACCATATTTTTATTAATCATGGTCCAAAGACCTTTTTCACCAATATGACCCAACCATTGGTGCCACAATATACACACATTTTCAGAGTTGCTAGTTACATTTTTAGAGTTACAAAATTGAAAGGAATTCAACTTAAACAAAGTCCCAACATGAGATCCTTTAGAAACCACTAGTTTCCTCTAACCAACCTACAACTAGAATTGTCAAAAGCCACATGAAATCTAGAATAATTAAACTTCTAGATATAGAAATAAAAATTCTCACAAGTCTTAGAATATGCACACCACTAGTAAGATATTTTACTATCTTATCATTTAAACACAACTATAGCTTCCCATGGCCAAAAATTTGATGCAATTATTATCACCTAGATACACTTCTCCATCATAAGCATGGTAGGAAGAGAACCACTCCTTGTGTGGAGTCATATGGTATAAGAAACCTAAGTCAATCAACCAAAATTCATTAGACATATCATTACCAGAAATAAACAAAGCTTTATCACCATCATTAGAGGATTTTTTAGTGGCGGAGTCATACGTCTTCTTCCTATTTTTTCACCCCTTCTTAGCATGCCCCCATTTTCTATAGTTTCATCACTTCACTCTAATCTTTCTTAGCTAGGGTCTCAAAAAGCCTTGAAACTTAGATCTCTCGATAGTCTTTTTCTTATCCCATTTGACCCTCCTTCATCCTTGAGCCTTCCTCAAACATGTAACACATCTTTTGAGCTCTCATCGATGGATTTTCTCTTCATTTCCCTTGTCTTATATAAAGTAGCAACAACGACATCCAACTTTGGATCTATCATTGAACCACTTAGAGTAAGGATTAGATTTTCCCATGGTTTAGACAAAGAGAAAAGTAACAAAATACACTTATTCTCTTCAATCTTAACATCAATGAATGCTAACTTACTCAGAAACAAGTTAAATGAATTCAAATACTCTGCAACATAGCTTGCATCTTTCATTTTCAAAAAATACAATTTCCTCTTCAAATAATGTTTATTTACCAAACCCTTAGTTTTTTAGATCTTACCAATCCTTTTATATAAGAGATATGTAGTTGCCTCCTTCGAAACATTTAGCAAGACAAAACCTGCAATGGTTCCTTGTGGGCCTTTTTGTTTATTTTCTTCCAATCATCATCAAACACACTATTTGGTTTCTCTTTATTTTTAACAACTCTACACCAATCTCTTTCTTCAAGGAGATTCTCCATATTTAGCTTCCAAACTTATACCTAATGCCATTGAAATTAGAAATCTCTAAATGAGAGATAGAGGCCATGGTTTCCAATCACTTAAAAAATATACAAAACCACTCATATCAGAAGCTCATGTTGTAGCCAAAAGCCTTCAACACTTCAAGAAAGGTGTCCCCTTCTCAACAAAACCAAGCTTTGATACCAAATGTTTTTATAACAAGGTAAACTACTACAAATTAAAGCTCTTCAAAGAGTATGCAAATTTAATTTTTTTAATACAACATTGAATTGACCATTATGAGATTATGTGAAAGTGTATAACAACAAATAGAAATAAAAAATCCATGAAAATTTAACACATGACACCAGATGTACATGGAGAAACCCTTTCCAAAAAACTCCATCATCAAAAAGAGACTCAAGTATGTATTAATCTTCAATGAACAAGAGTACATATGCAACACACTTCTCACTTCAATCTAATAGCATTTTGGTCACACCTCTCAACTTGTAAATAATCTATGAAACCTCTATCCTATACATACAATTTATAGACAAGAATTGAGAGGAAACCACAAGTGGATTCCTAAAACCATGGAATGAAAAAAACCCAACACCCACAGGTGTTCAAATAATGTATCCATGAATAGACGATATAACTCATAATGAATCTCTAACCTTAATAATTTCTAATGGATCACATCTCCAAGTAATTGCTTCACTATGAAGGTTACAAGTCATATAGATCCCATAAATTATGCAAAGATCCTCCACTCCTATGTCTAGTTCCTAGAAGTGGGAGAGTTCTTTAAATATGTTCTAATTGATTTGTAAATTTACCATCATTGTGCCCCCACTTCCTTCATGAATACCACTACAACTAATATCCATGTCAAGCAAGAGAATAATTAAATAATAATATCTCTCATCCACCTTGGAGGGTGTCCATGTACCTCTCCAAAATGTTTGGAGATATTACATACATTATAGATTTGGATTATGATTAAATATCACATTATCCTAACATTTTTGTGGCCCCTAGGTGCTTAACCTTGGTTTATTAGCCAAAAAATAATAATAGAGTTTCTAAGCAAATTGTAAAAGTTATATAAATTGAAAGGTTATGCTAGTAATAAATATCATATAATTTATTCTATTACATTTAATAATTGATTTATTCATAGCTTATCCACAAAATAATAAAATATTCATATAATTGCTATTTAAAATGAATTGTATATCATTGTAGTTTGAAAATTGGGTTATTTTTATATAAAAATTTTGAAATTAAAATCAATATAAGGCTTCTCTTTCCCTCCCTCCCTCCCTCCCTCCCTCCCCCTTCCTCTCTCTCCCTCCTACAAGGAATTATGAATGTGTGATCATTAAATAGGTAGTGTTAAATAATAGACTGTAAAATGAAAATGTTAACCTTCTCCCTTTCCTTTGATTGGACACATATGTTTGAAGGGGAAATAATTCATTTTAACATTCTATGGAGCAAGTGTTTGAATATATGTTGTTATGTATGATAAATGTTAATTATGTTCATTACTATTGGTTAACACTTTTCCCCACCTCTTATCGAAATAGAAATGATAGTGTAGGCCATGGTTGTATTAGTGGTTGATTTTATTATTTTTATAGAAAGGAAAAGCTTGAATATTATTAATCATTAACACTTGTCTGAAATAGTTAATTGTATTTAGTTTTTACCTTGCTTCCTCCAGTCATGTAATTCAATATTCCTTAGAGTTTTGAGATTACACCCTTAGTGATGTGTACTCCCATCGCTTCCACATAGAGCTACTATAATAGTTTGATATTGTCTTGGAATTAGAATAATATTTTTCATTATGTGTAGGGTTGAATTTGAGGATCAAGGTCAAGTCTGTAGTCATGAAAATGTCTTGTACCTACAAACTTGATCTGGTAATATGTGAAATTCTACTTTTCTACCCACTTGATTCACCTTAGATTCTACTACATTTTCCTAATATATGAGAGCTAGTGGTATTTATAAATACCTTGGTGGGGTTGTCATTATGTTACAAGGGGACATAGTCTCCTAGGTCAACCAACAAAAAATGTATAAAAGATTGAAAAAACACTCTTTAGTCATGCATATGCTCCTAGAGAACCTGTGTAGATCTAGATTCTGTTTAGTTCTCCAATTGAAGAGTGAAATACAAGGGAGATGTGAGTATAGATCTCAAATCAGTGTCCAAAGTTATTGCATATAATGTCTTTAAACACAGACATAATAATAAATTTCACAAATTTGTGTTTAGTCAACCCTTGGAGGGAAATGATTTGGAAGGAGTCAACTAAAATTTGATTTTTTAGTTTTTTTTTTAAATTTGAAAGGGTCAAAATTTTGGGTCCAAGGTTGACTTTGCTATCATAGACTTGACCTAGGACCAAATATTGAGTGGATCAAGGTGGGAAGCATGTGTCTAGGAATATGTGCATAGATAGATGTAATATATATATATATATATATATATATATATATATATATATATATATATATATATATATATATATATATATATATATATATATAGATATATATCTGACAAATGTATGGGAAAGTGTGAACGAAGGAATGAAATGGGGGATACGTGCATATGGATATGTGTAAGAGGTAAGTAGGTGACATAGAGCAAGGGGCATGTCTTTACAGAAAATTACACCATTTGTTAATATGTCCATGTATCAAGACACTTTCCTCAAAATAAACAAAAAACTAAATAAATATAATATGAATAAACAAATTTCACCATTACAAGTTACAACAATAAATTAATGTAAAACATCAAATTTAACTATATAAAATATAATAGTTATACTCAATTAAAAATTATATATAAAAGTAGTATAAAATATTATTAATAATATTTATTTATTTATTAAAAATATTATTAAAATATATTGAATATAAATATTTTATAATAGTAATAAATCTAAATATATATTTTAAATTATTATTATTATTTAATTTTTTTTAATGAATATGTGTTATATTATTTTTATAAACTAAAAAGAAATAATATAATATTAAAAAAAAGGGTGGTAGAGGCACACACCCGCAAACAAAGAGTTTAAACAGTCGGTATGTTGTCAACATACTTGCATAGAAATTTTGTCGAAACCTGCCGACTGATCGATTTTCAGTCGAAATCCTGCCGACTTCTCCTATCGAGAACATGAAGAAGAGTGGATTGAACCAATTGAAAGAGGAAGTCGAAATATTTGAAGGTCGAAAATTTAGAAAAAGAGTCTGGACACAACGTGCAGGCTGTTTATGTGAGGCCCACCCACATAGAGTAAACCGGACAGAGTCTAATCCATTTTTAAACTAATAAAAACAGTTGTGCTCTCTTAGTGTGAAGGCCATAAATATTTTACTCAACTCCATGTAAAAAAAGAAAAACAACATCAATTATATATCGAAAATTTCGGTGCCTACCAACAGCGAAGTCAAATAAAGTGACTCGACAGATATCAGGTGTCGTTTTAGACGACTAAAATTAAAACGAACGACGCCTTCGACATTCAATGGAAATTTTGAAACCCTTCAAATTCGGTCCAACAAAATCGAACACGCGACCGACGACTGGTTAAACAGTTATTTACAACGTTCTGTCACCATTCTTTGCCGCTGCTACAAATTCAATCATTTGCTTCTATTTAAATTCTCATTCGATGGCTTATCAGACAAAAACTTGGAATTGGTTAGAGAAGTAATTGGGCAATTAAATAGAAAGAAATCTCCGATTTCCATGTCGTCTGGTAAAATACCGCCAATTTCGGACAATGATATATGCGGTAAAATTGTTATTACTCAAGCCTGCACAAAAATACCAGTCTAAGACGTAAACTGTTTGAGAAAAAACTGGTCTTTTGAAAAAAGCGTATTTTCAAACCAAGTGCACGAATAAAATCCTTGATTCATCGAAGAAATTTGTGACAGATTATCAAGTCTGATCCAAAACGTCATTGAAAAACTTTACAGGAACTTATTTCCTAATTCTCAATATCAATATATTGTGGTCAATGCGTCCATTATGTTATGGAGATTTAATTTCTCAAATAAACAACTGTATATTGACCACAATGTACCAATCACTTCAAGCTTTTTATTTTTTTAATACTACGCAGCATGAAAACTTTGACATTTTTGGTATTTACTTTCGTAGTAAGGTTTATGATTGTGGGAGTGTTTAATTAGCACTTATATTGGTAGAGAGGTGTAATGGTTATTTCCACACAAAAGTTATGATATTATTGAAATAGATGTATCTTATGGATGGAGATGTATTATAAATTTTTTATTGGTTTTTCAAATAAAATGATAATTTTATGGTAGAGAGAAAATATATATGGAAGTAGGTGCAAATGAAGGTTCAATAATAATAATGGGTAAATGATGAATGGATGGAAAATGATGAAAAAATGGTGCAAGTAAGAGTAAAATGGGTGTGAATAGGAATTTAGTCATGAGCCAAGCTTAACATAAGAGTATGCCACTTGTCATTAAGACATTCACATCAAAGTGGACATGAAAATAAATGACATGGGTATGCTAATATATCAATATTTGTGCCAATCTTAACACTTTACAAATAACATTTTCTTTTGGCATAAATTAAAACTACCACCCTTACTCATTCTACATTTTCACAATTTCTTGCATTTGTAATCGTATACAAATATATGTTCTTTCTAATTGTTCATTGAGCATTCCTAACATTTTTAATAATATCTAGGGAATTGTGCTAATATCCACAAACACGAAATGTGAATTGTTATTCTAGTCAACTCTTGCCACTCTTTTCATTGTTCAACAAAAAAATCTTAGGTTTTTATTCAAACCATGAATTCTAGTTACATCTACATAAAGGAAATGTAATACATTTATTTGACCCAAATCTATGTTAATGTATTGAAAATAGTTTTGATTAATTCAAATGGTTAATTTAATTCAATTTACTATGAAATTTGATTGTTTCACAATTTATAAGATTTATCCCATTGATTACATGTGTTCTTTGAATGTTAATCTTTCTGATAGTATCTTATCATTAGTAATTATTAATTTATCCATTTGGATAGGCTCAATGGAGGGTCTATGGATATTAAGCTCACAAAAGATGGAAACACTTTTTTGAAATATATCTTCTATTATAGTAGTGTACATTGATTGTGTAAGGGTTTTTCCAAAGAGCACTAACAAGTAGCTAGTACAATACTAAAAAATTCTAATGGTTGTCGGTTTGTGCCATATGAGAGATTAGCTTTATTCATCCTTAATGTTGAGTTAAGTTAATTCACGTTTTAATGGCATCTTTATTTCTAGAGCTTGGAATACTAGTAGTCACCATTAGCTATTAGTATTTTATTTGCATCATTATCTATTATTTTATCAGTGAGCTAATGAAACATTTAAGTCATTACATAAGTTGAGGTTTGTGTTATATTTATCATTTACTTGCCACTTTAGTCTATTGTAGATCTACTTGCAACAAAACAATGTACATGTAACCTAAGTTACTAAGTAGGTGTTTGGTGATGGTACATGCATGGGTGTTTACTAGTTAATGGTGATGTCTTATATGCTCCACAGGGGAAAGGTAGGTTCTAATCAAAGGGGGTTAAGGTGTGCATGCCAAATATGAACAATATACAAGGCAAATAGAAAGCAATTTCCTTGTGGTAATACAAATGGCATCTCTTAAGCCAAATTAGGGTCTCACTTAGCAATGACCTAAAAGACTATGCATATGTTTGCCTAAAACATGTTATAGTTGCATTTCCTAGAGGATTACAATATCATAAAAAATAGACTAAAGGTTTTTTGCCCTAATCTAAATGTAATAAAGTCTTGGACAAATGCCTAGATTAAAACAAATTAATTACCACTTATTACTATCGTAACACCCATATATGACAATCATTGTAAGTGATTTGAATGCCAATATTGTTGAATCTATCTATATCGATGCTAAAAATGAAGGAAATTGAAATAATGGCTATTATGGAGCTAACCTATATAAGGCCCAAACTAACATTTTCATAGTCCTGCTAGTGTTCATTGCTTATGCATGGTGAGATGGTGTAAATTGGCTAGTCTACTTAAGTATGACACAACCTCTTGTTATGCACATGAGTTTATGACTAATGGTATTTTATTGTACATTAGTCTAAGGTAATTCCCCTTGTGATTAGGATAATCTAATACCTGATTGGATATGTTGATGGATAGAACCCATGTGCAACAAAAAATTGTGGTGGGCTACAATTTTTACAACTAAAGACATTGAGTTCAACAAAAAAATCCTCATTAGCACTCACAAACAATTTTAAGCTACATTATTAGTTGAACAATAAAATTCCTAAGAAAAAAGGTGTCCCATTTGTAAAATTGTCAATAAGCCTTGATAGTGGCACAACCCTTGACATTAGGGTCACTTGATGGAAAGCATGTGGCTTAGAGTAAAATGATCTAACATGAGAAGCATCCATAAATACCTCTTTGCATAATAAGTTTATTAAGCCAAGAAAATTCTTGAGCTTGCCTTGAATAATATTGAGGAAATCCTATGCAAAGTCATGACTAGAAATTATAGGGTATTTACAAAAAGGCCAAAATTACCCTGGATTTAATTCTCATGAATTGAATTTACATTTGTTGATATGGAACTATTCAATCTCAAACAAATATATGAAAGTCTCTAAATAAAATAGGGTTTAAGGATAGATCCTCCAAACTATATTAAAATAAAAGGTAAATTTTCATTAAGATTTTAAAATCAAAGCATTTCTTGCAATAATTTATTTCCAATTCAATGACAAAAACATATAGACATTAGATTCTTGAAACAATCCCTTACCACTCTAGCAAACCCTAATATTAAAAAGCTCAATAATATTATAATTTGTAAGAGTAAAATCAACATCTTTCAACATTGTTCTTATTGAATTCTAGAAGGATGGACTCAAAGTCCACTTACCTGCCCTTAATTGATTTCTCCAATTCCACTAATCATCAACACTATGTAGGTACATCCAAAATCTCAAGAAAAACAAGGAGAATTTAATTACCAAGAGTTTGAAGAGAAAAAAAGAAATCAAAGCAAAGCAATGGTATTAATGGAATGGGGAAAATCAATTAAGCATCAACACTATGTAGGTAAATTCAAAATCTCAAGAAAAAAGGAGAAAAATTACCAAGAGTTTGAAGGAAAAAAAAGAAAGCAAAGAAAAGCAATGGTATTACAATATGATTATTTTCTAAACATGTAAATTTTGAGTCATGATATACCTACGGAAATAAAGGTCCAATGATTAGTTGTAGTTGTGTTGAAGAAAGTATTAAACCATGATATATTTTGTGGTTAAGCATATAAAGAAAATGTGTGTGAAGTGCATAGGGATGAAGGTGATTGTAGTTGTAGATCAACAACTAAGAAAATGGAATATTTGACTCCTTGGCACTTGAACTATGTACTAATTTTTTTCCTTAACACAAACATTTTTCTAGTGCTATATTACTTTTCCCAATGTGAAAAAAATTTAGGTGTCTTTTGAACTTGAAATCTCATAAGAGAATCCCATTGACTAATAAGTAGATCAAAGTACAATGCCAAAAAAATAATAATTACCATGATGAAAATTTCCCATTAATTTTTGGTAGTCTAGTAATGTACAAGAAAGTCCACCATAGTAGGTTCTAAGAAGCATGGAAAAGCAAATGATAAGAAACATGAATAAGAAAGCATAATCAATAGACAAGCTGATCTAAATTAGTGGATAAATTTAAGAAGATAATTGAGCCTAGTATTCATTATATGAATCCAAAATCTAAACCCTTATTAATTATAATTCCCTACAAAATTAAATGCAATGCTTATCTCACACAATTCTAACAATTTCCTTTAATGTTTAGGTGCTAGACATTCTATTATAGTGATAGAAATAATTTCCCAATGTGAGACAATATCACAATATTGAATTGTTGGTGGACATAAGCCCTCAAACAAAAGCTGATTCGGTAAATATTCATCACTACAAAAATAATGTGAACAAGAGTATATTTCATTTTCTCATGTAATATTTAATGTCTTTAAATTTTAAAAGGGGACATTTTAAAAGCATTGGGTTTTAGTATTGACCCTTAATATACTTGCCAAGAAAATAAAATGTTTTCTTTCCTACATTTAGGTATGCTTTAATGTACGGTGATTTTGTTGTTGGGATCTAATAATGATGTAATGTTTTAATGATCTTTGTGTAAATTATTTAAAATATGAGATTTCAATTTATTGATGAGAATTAATGGCGTAGGACTATCTATAAATACATGATTGAATAATCACTCAACTTGAGGTATTTAACATGTAAGCCAATGGATTAATAGTTAATTCTAGGAAAGTTAGCTTCAAAAAAATGATATTTGAATACCAAAATTTGCAATATAGGTTGCATGGTGTGACTTATTCCAAGGTAAGGGTTGTGATGTGTGACATAATTTAAGTTGGTTGAAAACCCATGGGATCATAGTAGTTGTAACTAAGGTGGTGAATAAGAAAATTTTTGGTTGATGGTTTGAAGAATGAGGTCCATTTATGCACTAAACAAGTCAAGTTGAGAAATACAACAATATACTTATGATAGTGCCAAAAGTGGTGTAAAACTAAGTTGTAGAAGTGTAGGATATATACTTTTATCCCTTACATTTTGTGCCCATCTTCATGTATATGTGAAATCATATTAATCATGCATGCTAAATTAAGATATCCAATAAAATAAAATAGCAAGAATACCCATGATACAATTTTTGAATGATGGCTTGCAATGCTATGTACCTATTAAAGTTGCACCCTTAATACTAGGACATGAGAGCCATTAGTCAAACTTATAAATGAAAATTAGTGGCACATGACTATATAATGATTAAAATTACATTTTATTAGCATTTAGTAAATAATGTGTAAATTGGTGAGGTATATTCCATGGTGCAGTGGGCAATGTGATGTTGTTACCAAGTTGGCCCTCACAACACACACAAGCATAAAGCCTTGCAAGTAGTGTGTATAAAATAGAATGATGATGTATAATGAAATCGTGGATTTTTAATTGAGTTTAACCCCATGGTGTATACAAGCATGAATCCATATCATAATAAGGTGTGAGTGCAAGATCATGATGGCCCAAATAGTGGTGATAGAAAAAAAATCAGAAAGATGGAAAAGTACTAATATTTGGATTTAGATTTAGACTTGGATGGGAAAATTGTTAACATTTCTATCTTAAATTTGGATTCCCTCCAAAAATACCTTGGATTTAGGCAAGTGGGAGTTCTTGTAATACCCACTAGCCTCTGTGCCTTGTGCATTAATTGATTCCAGATATTATATTTTGTACTGAGTGTTTTGTTGAGAATGTTAGGATCATACCCATTCATCATCTCCAGAAGAGGGATAATTCCACCATTTGTCAAAATCCTTTAAACTTTAGGTTTGTTCCAAAAATAACTACAATTGATGGGTTCAATTATGTTCCTATCCCTAGACCCATGATAGTGGTCCACAAAATCCCAATGGTACATGCAACCAAAAACCATCAAGTATGAGGAATTCACTAGAAGCAAAAGAATAGTACTACTTGCCACCATATATGAAAGGGCTTCACATTAAGGAAATAATTGAAAAAACAACTCCCAAAGGGAAATGACTTAGCAGCATTAATGATTCCCTATATTATTAGAAAGAAGGGTTACCACCCCTAGGTGGTCATCATTTCCACTCCAACATCTTATGCCTGCATAGATAATGCTCCAATTTGCATAGAAGTCAACCATCTTTATGGCCTCATGAAAGATGTGAGTTATAAGAACTAGTTTCATACTATCAAGGATAGTTGTAGAATCAAAAATCAAATTTATGATAATCCAACAAGGTTAGTTTATTCTTTTCAAGCAATTTATGATATTCATAAACTAGAATAATGTTGAGCTCCATAGCCACCATTTTTAAATCATGATAGGTTGTAGCATCTTTTGCATAGTGGTTAGTCTATGTGCCCAAGTTGAAAGCAAAGGAAACCACCATATTCCCTCTCACATCCCTTATCATTCCACCCCCTCACAAAGGGTTGGGATTACCTTTAGAAGAAATATCAAAGTTCAACTAGAGCTAGACACCATTTAGTGTTAAGCCTAAGAGTCTTACGCCCCTAAATGGTGTGGTAATATTAAACCCAAGCTTCCATCCAGAAAAAACGTTGAACTCCTCCTTGGACACTATAATTTTATAAGAGGAAAAATATTTCTCTTGAGAAACCACAAAAAAATCTCCTCTCAACCAAGAAAATTTCATTTAAAACTCTACAAGCTATTGATTTATGATCCCTAAAAACTCTATTATTACATTCCTTCTAGATCCCAAAAAAACTTCAAAGAAGGGTTAAGAAAAGGGGAAACCCATTTTGTTACACATATGGTTCCTAGTGTTGTCATTGATATCAACACTGTCACAAGGTTGTCATTTATGTCAACACTATCTTGGATGTGTGATTGTATTCATGGTTGGATGTCATGTTGAATATAATGTGGATTACTAAATTTCTTGGTTGGATGTCATGCCCTGATCAGTGTAGAGTTGGGTATGAAGTTATATTAATATGGGAATTAGAAGCACTAAGAAGATTAGATGTGTTAATGATGTTAGAAGATGTTATTGATGGCTTGAAGCACATGTATGTTCCAAGTTTCATGATGTTTGGATTACTGAAAGAGTATTTTTTTGTTGATAGTATGGAGACAATGTTGGTTCTGTGAAGGGGTGGAATGCTCCACATTCCTCCACAGTAAAGGTGATAATTCCAAAGGCCTTTAGATCATTTATCCTTCCACTGTGAAAGTTATGCATGATAAAGTACCGGCATGTGTTCTAGCAGAGTGAGTTGGTATTGAAGGCCTATTGGAATGCTCTGCATTCCTCTAGAAGTGAATGGTTGCCTTTGTGGTTTTGTGGACATGTTTATGAATGTACATTACATGCTTCCATGTAATTTCAAGTTTCTTGATGGTTTGCAAGATCAGTTCCTCAATGACAGTATGTTGCAGTGTGTTCTAGATGATAGGTTGTTCTTAGAGTTCATGATTGAAGATGTGCGGCACAAAATCTTTGGTGTGGGGAGGTAAAGGAGTATTTGTAGATGTAGGAGTCCTATAGAATCATTTGAAAACGTTTCATGAAGATCCTTCTTGTTTCCAATACCGCACAAGGTTTTCAAGTTGTTTCAAGTTTCATGTGTTTTTGCTTAAATCTATCCTATTTCCAAATGTGTGGAGTGTACGGATGTAATACCTTGTTTGATGTTGTAAAGGATGTTTTGGACCTAACTAAGCAAGTGTTGATGTGTGCAAGGCATGGATCTTCTGTTGTTGTAGCGTGTAGTCTTGTTTAGGACTTGTCCTCTACATGTTTCATGTTGTGTGTTGTCTGGTCGACTTGTAAATGTATTTTTCATGTTGTCTCTAGTTGACAAGCAATGCAATCAATGTAATATATTGTATAAATTTTAAATAAAATTGAGTGAGGCGAGGTCTGATTGTAAAGTGATTGATAAGGTTCGCAAGCAAGAAAAGGAGCAAAATAGCTGCATTATGATGTGCAACTGAAAGAGAAAGAGAAGACGTTGTAGTTATTGTCTTGATTCATCTTGAAGACTTATATGTGATAGTGAGCAAGTGTAGAGTGTGTCTAACTGATCTAATCATTAGAAGGAAGTGTGAAGAGGTAGTATTGCAATCATCAAAGGTGTGGATCTCAATGTTAGTTTTCAGACAGTAGAAAGATTGTCATCCTGTAATCTGTTCTAAAGTGTGTTCTTAATTCAGGGAGTAGTAGCTTCCTTAGGAGTGACCCTAAAACAAAGTATTTAGGGAGTAGTAGCTTCCTTGAGAGTGACCATAAAACAAAGTATTCAGGGAGTAGTAGCTTCCTTGGGAGTGACCCTAAAGCAAAGTTTTTAGGGAGTAGTTGCCTCCTTGGGTTGTAGCCCTAAAACAAAGTTATTATTTGAGCTTCATATATTGTGAGTTAATCCTCACCATGGTTTTTTCCTTCTTGGGTTTTCCACGTATATCTGGAGTTTTGTGTTGATGTGCATTGTGTTAATTTTTCATGCTTATGTTAATACTGTGATGCTTAAGTTTTAATTTGCTTTAGATAAGTTGAAGTTGTTTAGATACTAATTCAGCCCCCTCTCAGTATCTTGGTGTGTTTAATGATTGGTATCAGAGCCAAGTTCCTCTGAAGGAAGCTTAATCTCTTGAGGAAGGTCCAGAATGGCACATAATGGATCATCCAACAAGATACCTAGGTTTTATGGAACAAGTTATACTTTTTGGAAGCTAAGGATGGAAGGCTATATCAATTCTCTAGGATGTGGTGTTTGGCAATCTGTCAAGACTAGCTACAAAGTTCCTGCTACAATTCCTACAGATCCAGATGAAGTTAAGGAATATGATAAAAATGCCAAGGCAAAGTTTGCTATCATGAGTGGGTTAGTTGATTCAGAACTTTCAAAGGTATTGAATTGCAATTCAGTTAAAGATGTTTGGGTTAAACTTGAAACCATTTATGAAGGAGATAAGAAAGTAAGAAAGAAAAGATGCAAATCTTCAAAAGCATATTTGAGACCCTAAAAATTATAGAGGATGAAGACATTGCTGGATATATGCTCCGGGTGAATGAAGTGGTCAATGGCATCACAAGTATTGGTGGCAAAATGGAAGAGGATGAAATTGTGAAGAAGGTTCTAAGATCTCTTCCCAAATCTTACAGTCATAAGGTATCTTCTATTGAGGAGAATACAGATTTGGATTCATATACTGTAGACAAACTATTTGGTTCCCTTACTGCCTTTGAAATGAGAGAGTTTGGGAGTGATGCTCCAAAGAAAGAAGTTGCTTTCAAAGTTAATATGAAGACAAAGGATGAAGTTGCTTTCAAAGTCAATATGAAGACAAAGGAAGAAGTTGCTAATGAAGATGAGAGCTTTGATGAAGTTGAAGCAAATTTTGTGAGAAGACTAAAGAAAGGAACTGGGATATACAAAGGTAAGTTACCCTTCAAATGTTTCAATTGTGGAAAGGTTGGTCATTTTGCTCCTAAATGTCCTTTTAAGGAATCAAGAGGCAGTAACAAGAGAGACAAGTTCAAAAGAAGTCTGTATTTTATAGAGAGTAGTTACTCTTTAGAAGATGAGGATCACATGATAATTCAAATAATGAAACACTTTTCATTGGCCTTGAGTGTTGGTGACAAAAAGGATGATGTTGTAAAATGTGAGAAGACTAATGCCTTGCAAACAAATCAAAACAATGACAGATCAATGGTTGTATGGACTTCTTTTCATGTAAAAGAAGAAGCTAAGGCTTGGGTAATTGATAGTGGTTTCTGAAATCATATGACTGGTGACAAGGAGAAGTTTATTAGCCTTGAGAAGTGGGATGGTGGTGTTGTCAAGTTTGATGGTGATGAGTCAGAACAAATTTGTCGAAAAGGTGATGTAACTATTGATGGGAAGAATAGGAATGAGGATGTCCTCTATGTCAAAGCGCTAAAAAACAATCTTCTCAGTGTTAATCAGATGTACAACAAAGCATATAATCTCACCTTTCATGCCAAGGGTTGTGAAATCAGAAAGGTAGGGTCCAGAAAACTAGTTGCAGAAGGTATCAAGACATATGGTGATATCTATCATCTAAAGGAGCTAAATGAAAGAACATGTTTGCTGGCTCAATCCAGTGAGTGTTGGTTGTGGCACAAAAGAATAGGACACAACAATTTTGATAATATGGTAAAGATCAATTCTACTCATGCAGTGAGAGACATGCCCAATATAATCAAGCCAACAAACATAGTATGCAAGGAATGTCAAATGGGAAAGAAGACAAAGACAAGTTTCAAAAGAAAGTAGTATTCTTCTTCAAATCCATTGGAGTTGATCCACACTAATCTATGTGGCCCGACAAGAGTAAAGAGTCAACAAGGTGAGAGGTATTTTATGTTTATTATTAATGATTATTCTAGAATGACTTGGGTTACTTTCTTAAGAAAAAAATCAGATGCCCTTGACAAATTTAAGGTGTTCAAAGCTATGGTTGAAAATGAAGTGGATGCTAAGATCAAGTGCTTAAGGTCTGATAGAGGAGGTGAGTTCACTTCAAATGAATTTGAAGATTTTTGTGAAGATCATGGTTTTAGGAGACATATGTCATCTCCTAGGACCCCTTAGCAAAATGGGGTAGTAGAAAGAAAGAATAGAACTATGCAATAGATGGCTAGGAAAATGTTGAAAGATGTAGATGTGCCTGATATGTACTGGAAGGAAGCAGTTCACACTGCTGTCTATCTAATTAACAAAGTGCAACTAAGGGTCAACAACACTAAGACCCCTTATGAGCTATGGTATGGAAGACCTCTCACTGTCAAATACTTTAGGATCTTTGGTAGCAAATTCTGTATCAGAAGAGATGAAGAAGACCTAGGAAAGTTTGATTCAAGAAGTGATGAAGGAATCTTTCTTGGTTACTCAACCAGAAGCAAGCCTATAGATGCTACAACAATATGTTGGGAAATTTGATTGAAAGCACAAATGCCAAGGTAAATGAAGACCTGTATCAAATCTCACAAGAATCAAAGGACTTTGAATATGATATCTTTCCATGCATTGAAGATGAAGAAGAAGAAGTGAAAGAAGAAAAGGAACAAGAACCAAAGTAGATGCCTAAGACTCCAGCAAAGTATGTTTAGAAGAACCACTCAACAGATTAGATCATTGGAGATAAGGATGAAGGTGTGTAGACAAGGAGAAGGCTTGCTATGACACATGAGTAAGTAACCTTGTGTTTGTTATCAAAAGTAGAACCTAAAAACTATGCTAATGCTAGCAAAGATGATGGATGGATAAAGGCCATGGAAGAAGAATTGGATTAGATTGAGAAGAATCAGACATGGGAATTGGTTCCTAGACTAGCCAATAAGAATGTTATAGGAATAAAGTGGGTGTTCCAGAACACGTTAAATGAATGAATAAGGTGAAGTTGTAAGGAACATAGCAAGATTGGTATGCAAAGGATACACACAAGTTGAAGGTATTGATTTTGAGGAGACTTTTGCTCTAGTAGCTAGGATGGAGGCAATCTGAATGTTCCTTGCTCTTATTGATCATAAGAACTTAAGGTATATTATATGGATGTTAAGTTAGCTTTCTTGAATGGTGATCTAGAGGAAGAGGTTTACATTGAACAACCAGATGATTTCTAGATATCAAAAGATCCGAACGTGGTGTGCAAACTTAAGAAGGCTCTAGATGGTCTCAAGAAAGCACCTAGAGATTGGTATGCTAGGTTGGATAAGTACTTACTTCAGTAGGGCTTCAAGAAAGGTACTACAGATAGCAATATTTACATCAAGGAAGAAGGAGACATGATATTGATAGTTGCAGTATATGTTGATGACAACATCTTTGGTGGAGATGATGATATGTGTAAGAGGTTTGCAAAGGAGATGCAAAAAGAGTTTGAGATGTCCATGATTGGTGAGATGTCTTTCTTCCTTGTACTTCAAATTACTTAGCTAGATGGTGGTATCTTTATTTCTCAAGCTAAGTATGTAAAAGAGTTGTTGAAGAAAACATATGAGAAGGCAGTGAAAAGGATATTCGGATACTTGAAAGGAACTCTAAATTATGGCCTTTGGTATCCAAGAGGTAATGACTTTGATTTGAGTGCCTACACTGATGCTGATTGGGCTGGTTGTGTTGATGATATAAGGAATACAAGTGGTGGTGCTTTCTTTTTAGGAAGTAGATTGGTTTCATGGCAGAGTAAGAAGCAAGATTCAGTGTTCTTATCAACTGCAAAGGCATAGTACATTGCAAAAACATCCTATTGTACACAAGCATTGTGGATGAAGCAAACCCTAAAGGATATCAAGGTATTGTATAATGAGCCTATTCCTATTTTGTGTGACAATACAAGTGCTATCAATATTTTTAATAATCTAGTGATGCATTCTAGAACCAAGCATATAGCAATCAAGTATCACGTTTTGAGAGAGAAGGTTGCAGATAAGGAAGTGAAGTTGGAATATGTTCCAACAAAGGATCAGATGGTAGATATTTTCATAAAAGGCTCTTGCAAAGGATACTTTTGAGGATATCTGACAGAGGTTAGGGGTAATTGCCCCTCCTTCTTGCTAGATGCATATTGCATAGTGGTGCATCTGTCCAAGGGGAGTTCATGTTATATCTTGTTCTTGGACTGATGGTGGCTACCTCTAAGGGGGAGCAGGTAGTGGTTTCTTATGATAGGGGGAGTTTGTTTGTTGCAAGAAGTTATGCCCTAAGAAAGAATGTGCAGGTATGTGGTCACTGATGAGAAAGTAGTGGTTGCCCTTTGTCCTTGATGTCAAAGGGGGAGAAATGTGCAGGTATGGGTTGCCTGTTAGGGCTTGCATGCAGAAGATATCAATTAAATGCAAATAAAGATTAAACAGAGGAATGAAAATACATAGAAATAATAACAACTAGAGACAAGTTTTAACATGGTTCACCCAAACCTGAGCTACATCCACCAACAGAGAGTCCAATATTACAACTAGCAATCCTTGCAACTCAATACCGCTGCAAAATGCTACAATACATCAACAGAAACCCTAACCCTTAGCCTCTTTTATCAAGCCTTATGTCGGTTACAAAATAGGGCTTTTTTATGTCGACCAATAAAAAAATAACTCCTGACGCCTTAATAAAATAATAAAAAATCAATGCCCCTGGACCTTGCAAGGGGCGCTTCCCCTTGATGCCATTAAATAATTTGGGGGGAAACCATGCCGTTAAAAGTGGGGTAAATTTAACCTTCGAGTTTGATTAGGCTCCATATATAATAACAATCTCCCACTTGGAGACTGATCAGACTCCACACCATATTATCTCCCACTTGGAGACTGATCAAACTCCACACCATATCATCTCCCACTTGGAGACTGATCATAACACCGCTGACCTTGTAGCTCCCACTGGAAATAAGAACCCTGGACTCTGCTGTTCTATTATTTTTCTTTTGTTTTCAGTCTTGAAGACCAACCAAAGCTGAAGAGGAGCTTAGCTTCTCCCTTGTTACTGCCTTTGTAAACATATCCACTAGATTTTCATCTGTATGGATCTTTTCCAGCCATAACTGTCCATCATCCAACACAAACCAGATGAAGTGATACCTGAGCTGTATGTGTTTGGTCTTTGAATGCAAGGCATAATTCTTTACAAGATGTATGACACTCTAACTGTCTATATACAAAGAATTGTTAGCTTGTTGTTTGCCCAATTCTTCCATGAAATATTTTAGCCATATCATCTCCTTGCTTGCCTCTATTGCAGCTACATACTCTGCCTTCGAGGTGGATAAAGCAACCACCTTTTGTAACCGTGAGATCCAACTCACTACTGTCCCACCTATAGTAAAGACATAACCTGTAGTAATCCACCTGGTATCAATATCCCCTGCCAAATCTAAGTCTACATAACCTGCTAAATCAGTATTAGAGCCCCCAAAACATAAGTGTTTATTGGATGTACCTCTCAAATATCTAAGAATCCATTTTACCGCATTCTAATCCTCCAATTCAGGATGACTCATATACCTGCTTACGACTCCTACAACATGTACAATATCTGGTCTTGTGCATACCATGGCATACATTAAACTTCCTACAGCTAAAGCATATGGTATATTGGATATTTTTTCTTCCTCTTCTTGTGTCTTAGGACACATCTCCATAGTCAATTTCAAATGACTAGGCAAAGGTGTGCTGATAGCTTTTGCATTCTCCATATGGAATCTTTGCAACACCTTTTCAACATAACCAGCCTGAGATAGAGTCATTTTTTTGGTCTTCCTATCTCTGTAAATTTTCATACCAAGGATTTGTTTTGCTGCCCCCAAATCCTTCATAGCAAATAATTTTTCTAACTATTGTTTTAACTCTCTTATGTGATCCATGTTAGACCCTGCTACAAGCATGTCATCAACATATAAACATAAAATAATGTAGTTGTCATTATCCAACCTCTTAAAATAAACACAATTGTATGAATTACACCGGTTGTAGCCTTGCTCAGCCATAAAACTATCAAATTTCAAATACCATTGCCGAGGTGCTTGTTTCAAGCCATATAAACTCTTCTTCAATCTGCACACCAATTTCTCCTTACGTTTGACCTCAAATCCATGTGGTTTTTCCATATATATCTTCTCCTTCAAATCACCATGGAGAAAGGTAGTTTTCACATCTAGTTGTTCCAAATGCAAATCTTTAGTAGCCACAATACTTAAAACAATACGAATAGAAGTCATCTTGACAACCGGAGAAAATATCTCATCAAAATCAATACCTTTTTTCTGTGCAAATCCTTTTACAACTAACCTAGCTTTAATTTTTTTCTTACCTCCATCTTCCTCTTTTAGCCTATAAACCCATTTGTTTGGTAAAACCTTTTTACCTGCAGGCAACTTACATAAGTCCCAAGTCTAATTTTTTAGCAAGGAGTCCATTTCTTCTTTCATTGCAAGCTCCCACTGAACCTTTGTATCCATCTGCATAGCTTCATCATACCCTTCTTGTTCACCAACATCTATTAACAAAATAGAATACAAAGAGGGAGAAAACCTTTAAGGAGATCTACTTAGCCTTGTTGACCATCTAACATTCACTGGAGTTTGTGGTATTTCTTGTTGCTGTTGCAGAGCATGAGGAACCACTGGAACATCATTAGCTGGACTATCATCTAGTACCACATAATCCTTTGTTTTCTTCTCATGCTGTTGCAACTGATCTTTGTACAACACCTCATTGAATACAACATCCCTGCTTCTCACAATTTTTTTATTTTCAAAATCCCAAAGCCTATAACCAAATTCATCAATGCCATATCCAACGAAGGTACACTTTTTTGATTTTGCATCTAGCTTGGTTCTATTTTCAGAATCTACATGTGCAAATGCTTCACATCTGAAGGTTTTGAGAAAAGAATAACTCACTTCTTACTTGTCCATGCTTCCTCTGGAATACCACAACCCAAAGGAACTGAAGGACCTCTGTTAATTAAATATACAATAGTGTTGACAACCTCTACCCACATGTTTAAAGACAGCCCAACATGCAATCTCATGGTCCTTGCAAGCTTCATTATTGTCCTATTCATGCACTCAGCCACTCCATTCTCCTGTGGAGTACCTAGAACTATTTTCTGCCTACAAATTCCATTAACAGAACAATAATCCTCAAATTCTTTCCTACAATACTCACTACCATTATCAGATCTGATACATTTTAATCTTTTACCTGTCTCATTCTCAACCAAGCTTCTCCATTTCTTAAATGTTTCAAATACATCAGATTTCTACCTGAGGAAATAAATCCAAACCTTCCTAGTTGCATCATCTATGAATGTAACATAATATCGAGAGCCACTGAGAGAAGATACCTGGGTTGGTCCCCATACATCTGTATGTACAAGCTCCAACTTTTCATCTTTCTTTTGATTTCCATCCTTGAGAAAACTGACTCTCTTTTGTTTTCCATACACACAACTTTCACAAAAATCCATATTAATACATTTCAAACCTGGTAAAAATTTCTAAGAATGAAGTACCTTCATACCTTTTTCACTCATATGCCCAAGTGTGTTATGCCATAGTGTTGTCTCGGAACTTACAGCAACTGTTTTAGTCTCTTCCTGTGAACCTGCAGTAATTGTTCCTAAACCCATTTGTTTTTTCTCTACAACAACTAAAGTAGAAGGAACAGTATGACATGTACAAAGATATAAGGTGCCTACTTTCACACCTTTTTCTACTATTAAGGCACCTCTTGAAACCTTCCAATTTTTATCAATAAATGTAACAATGCAACCTTCATCAGCTAGTTGCCCTGCTGAAATTAAATTCCTGCTCAACCTTGGAACGTGGCTTACCTCTTGTAGTAGCCAATGATTCCCATTCTCTAACTTAATCTTGATTCTTCCCTTTCCAATAATTTGACAGGGTTCGTTATGTCCCAAAGAAACTAGCCCAAAATCCCCTTGGACATAATCAAGAAAATAACTTCTATGGGGTGTAGCATGAAATGAGGCCCCTAAATCTAAAACCCATGAATCATCATCATTGTCTAGGGAAAGAATCAAAGAATTATCTTCAGATTTATTACTTACCACATTTGCCTCCTTATTACCTTCTTGTTTGTCTCCTTCTTTATTCTTCCGAGACTAACAATCTTTCTTTAGATGATCTAGTTTCCCACAATATTAGCAATCCTTCTATCCTCTGGATTGGGATCTCTTGTCCTTTGATTTTCCTTATGACTTCCCATGACCTCCTAAACCTTTTCCTCTCTCCTTTGATCTGCCCCTACTTTCTACATTCAAAACACTGCCTGATGTGGACCCTCCTGAGCTTTTCTATCGCATTTCCTCACTAAGGATAACACCAACAACATCATCAAATTTCAAAGTATTTGAACCAGAGACAGAGTTACTTACAGCCATTACCAAGCTGTTCCAGCTTTTTGGAAAAGAACATAATATCAAGAGAGCCCTCACCTCTTCATCAAATTTCACTTTTATAGAAGTTAACTAATTGGTAATCGTATTAAACTCATTTAAATGATCTGTCATAGATCCACCTTCAATCATTTTCAGATTAAAGAAATTCTTCATGAGAAATACCTTATTTGAGGCCGAGGGTTTTTCATACAATTTAGCCAAAGCTTTCATCAGTTCACTTGTTGTCGTCGCTTCTATTATATTGAATGCCACAAATGGTGCCAGACAAAACCGAATGGTTCCTAGTGCCTTTTTGTCTAGAAGGTTCCAATCCTCATTAGTCATTGTTGCCAGTTTCTTGGCTATTCCTTCCAATGGCCTCCATAAATCCTTCTTATAGAGATAATCCTCCATCTACATCTTCCATAACTGATAGTTCTACCCATTGAATTTATCTACCTTCAATTTACCCTTGTCCGCCATTGCTCCCACTCAACCATGAGACCTTCCTACAAATGATAATTGAACACAACCTGCTTTGATACCACTTGTTAGGGCTTGCATGCAGAAGATATCAATTAAATGCAAATAAAGATTAAACAGAGGAATGAAAATACACAGAAATAATAACAGCGAGAGACAAGTTTTAATGTGGTTCACCCAAACTCGAGCTACATCCACCAATAGAGAGTCAAATATTATTATCTAGTAAATCAAACCAATTACAACCAGCAATCCTTGCAGTTACCATCAATGCCAAAAGGGGAGATTGTTACACATATGGTTCCTAGGGTTGTCATTGATGTCAACACTATCTTGGATGTGTGATGGTATTCATCGTTGGATGTCATGTCCTATCCAATAGAGAAGATATAGTTCATGGTTGGATGTCATGTTGAATATAACATGGATTACTGAAGTTCATGGTTGGATGTCATGTTGAATATAATGTGGATTACTGAAGTTCTTGGTTGGATGTCATTCCCTAATCAGTGTAGAGTTAGGTATGAAGTTATATTAATATGGGACTTAGAAGCACTAAGAAAATCAGATGTGTTGCTGATGTTAGAAGATGTTATTGATGGCCTAAATCATGTATGTTCCAAGTTTCATGATGTTTGCATTACCGGAAGAGTGTTTTGTTGTTGATAGTATGGAGATAGTGTTCGTTCTGTGAAGGGGTGGAATGCTCCGCATTCCTGCACATTTGTAGTTATGGCTATGCGGTTCTGGAACTATGTTTAGGGTGCAGTAAAGGTGATAATTCCAAAGGTTTCTAGATCATTTATCCTTGCACTGTGAAAGTTATGCATGACAGAGTACTGACATGTGTTTTGACAGAGTGAGTTGGTATTAAAGGCATGTTGGAATGCTCCGCATTCCTCCAGAAGTGAATGGTTGCCTTTGTAGTTTTGTGGACATGTTTATGAATGTACATTACATGGTTCCTTGTAGTTTCAAGTTTTGTGATGGTCCGCAAGCTCAGTTTCTCAATGACAGTATGCTGTAGTGTGTTCTGGATGACAGGTTATTCTTAGAGTTCATGATTGAAGATGTGCAGTGCAAAATCTTTGATGTGTGGAGGTAAAGGAGTATTTGTAGATGTTGTAAGAATCTTGTAGACTCATCTAGAAAAGTTTTATGAAGATCCTTCTTGTTTCTAGTACCGCACAAGGTTTTCAAGTTATGGCTTATGCTTCAAGTTTCACATGTTCTTGATTAAAGCTATCTTATTTCCAAACGAGCGGAGTGTATGGATGTAATTCCTTGTTGTTTGATGCTATAAAGGATGTTTTGGACCTAACTAAGAAAGTGTTGATGTCCACAAGGCATGGGTCTTCTGTTGGTGTAGCATGTAGTCTTGTTTAGGACTTGTCCTCTACACGTTTCATGTTGTGTGTTGTGTTACATCCCCAACTTATGGTTTAGCTTAATCTTGCTTTTGTGTGGTAATCAAGATGATTAATCATAGTTTAATGATTAAATGTTTGTGGAAAATATCAGATTTAATCATTGATTATGTGGATATTGATTAATGTTAGTTAGACATGAGATTACATGTTGATATGATTATTTAATTATAATGATTTGCAAATCAAATGAAGATACACTGATCATGGTTATATGGTTTCTAGTGTAAACAAGAAATAATCCTCCACCAAGAATGGAAGGAGAGTATCATTCAAGAGGAGGAGATAGATGTTTAGAAGAGGTCAGAGTACCGTCTGAGTATTAGAGCTAGTCCTTAAGAATCTTAGAGTGAGTACGCCTTACCTAGTTAATCATTTTCCAATTCTTTCAGTGTCGTCTTATCAATGTGAGGTATGTCAACGTTTCTCACATCACTTTGATTAATGATGATTTTAGAATGTTGATTCTAGTCAATGCGTGATTTCCTCGGGTTGTTGAGTATTTCCTTGTTCCCTTATCCAATTCCCTACTAGGATTTTGTGACTATTATTATTATTTCTTTTAAATTTTGTTTATGGTCAACATGACAATGAAGGTGGAGTAGTACTCGATCCTAAAATCGCATTTTGATTGTGCCACCCTATGGTTGATGTTGTCATTTGATAACATTTTAGATTATTTTGTTTACCCTTAAACATCATGTAGATGTAAGGGAAACTTTTTGCAACATAATTATGCTAGCCCTTATGATCAAGCACCTTTATTACTAATAATATAGATAACTTATATTGTTAGGCTGACCACCACACACGATGTGTGGGTTGAGTGGAGGCCGATGTGGAACTTATACTATTTCCTATCCACATTTCCACTCCATCATGGAGGTTAGTGGACTATTGGAGCCGCAAAAGGCTGTGGGTGGCAAATTTGGTTATGGGGTTTTACCCCTACATGGACCAAAAAAGGTGGCATGCTATGTTGCATGTGATGCATGCAAAAGTGGAAATGAAGCCTGTGGTTTTACGGTGATGTGTTTCGGTATGCTCTGGGAGAGAAAGAATAGGGAAATAGAGTTGAAGGTTTCTATAGTAGATGCTTGCTACAATTGTAGCTAAGTGGAGAGAACCCACAAGTTTGGGATAGAGCTATCAAAGGTTAATCGAAAGTGACCCTCAATAGGGCAATCCCAGTGACTAAAATTTAACATGTATGAATCCTAGTAATGGTATTACCTTTGCATTTTGTATGAGGTCGACTGTGTCGATATGAAGTGATATTATTTGCCCACTATGTTAACGAAATAGGCCTTCGAGGCTGTAAGCGATACTGTGTGTAAGCTTCATTGTATGCAATGCTCTGTGTAAACTTCACTATAGCAATGCTATGTTTTAACTATGATATTTCAAGACAATGTTGTGTTTATCAATGAAACTTCATAAATAATGTTATGTTTAAACCGAGACACTCCCATAGAGAATGCTATGTTTAAACTATGGTTGTCTTGTAGCCATTGCTGGGAGAACACCATGATACCACATATACTGTGGGGTTATCTTTATAGGCCTTTGAGGCCGTTTATACATTTATAATGTAAAGTTTATAAGCATTGTTTATAAGCATGTTGGTCAAGGCCATAAGGCCGAGCCTATGTATTGTAGTCACATGCAAGAAGCTGAGTGCTAATATGGCAAGGGCTTACAATGGTTCTTTCATTCTTTGAATCTCTCTTTATTACTATATGAGCCAACTATGCTCACTATTGTGAATACATTAAACCATAATGGCTGTGTATGGGTATTATGTACTCTATCTTGGAGTAGGCCAAGAGCCTCACTTGAGCCTTAATTACATTATCATTAATCTTTAACCTTGGTTGTACATGAGGCATGCAAGAATTAGCCAAGAGGACTGCTAATAATAGTACTTAACTGTTAATGATAGTTATTATAATAACTACGATGCATCTTTTGTATTTTCAAGTATATGTTGACTCCTCATGGAAGAAGGAGAAATTAGATAAAAAGGTAAATGGTATTATTTGTGGGCAGCCTTATGTGCATGCCAGGGGTATTAGAGAAATTATTTCTCCTAGACAATTATTTACTTATGAGAATGAATACTATGAATAGTATGAAACTCTTGCATTTAATATAAATGAAAGCCATTTCTTTTTGAATGGCCTTACTTCATGAATGAAGTATAAAGATATTAAAACCCATGTAGATACTTGGGATAGAGTCTTTTTAATAAGACCAATTTACTAGACTATTATGATATAAGTCTTGGATGACATGAATTGAATGTAAACCTTATGATAAGGCAAACATGAAGCCATGAACCTAGAAGGTCATAAGTTGAAAAACATGATTCAACTATTATCATTTTGAAAAGAAGGGAATAGAGTGATGTGGAGTCACAAGTTCCCCGTTGCTAAAACAATGTAACATAACTAAATGAAATCCTAAGACATGAGTTGGTCGTCCTAGAGTTAGACTAAGAATGAACTAAACCTATCTTTTCTAGACCTAAAGAGGTCAAACTATGACTATTGTAGGATGTCACAACTTCTAAGTCAAGTCGAGGTGGTGGACATATGACAACATTCATTGCGAAATGTTTATGTATGTAAATCTTTGGCCAAAGTAATACATCCATCTATGCGTGCATTGTCGGTCCACAGTGATCCAAATGGCATAATGTTTCCAGTAGTATTATAGATAGTTAGAGTGGATCTATAGTTGTATGATCATGAGACATTATGAAGGACACAACACCAGATACTCAGATGGAAAATCTAATAGTTCCTTACATCTATACCCTCCGTGAAAGGTAGGACTGCTTCCAGGAAGGAAGTTGTGCACAGGGGACCGCCTCTGTGGTTGGAGGAAAAGCACTCATGTGATGCTCTCCTTCCCAAGTAGAAGACAAGCCAAGGCTTATGAAGACAAATGTCAAAGCTCCAGATACAATGCTTTTATTTAAATGACTTGATAGTCAGATATTATGTATATTTCTATATTTGATGCCTTGAGCATAGCCTTGTACATGTATAATGAAGGTTATTCACTAATGAATTATCCTTGGATATTGTAATTCTAAGTTTTGTTATGTTCTAGAAAAGAATAACATGCTTAATTATCATGATGATATCAATTCATTTTTACTTAACTATGATTATGTTAATCATGATGTATTCTTACTCTTAGTTAAGATGGTTAATTATGGTTATTATTTTGGATCATGTGAGATGACATGTTACATGTTGTCTGGCTGACTTGTAAATGTATTTTTCATGTTGTCTCTGGCTGAAAAGCAATGTAACCAATGAAATATCTTGTATAAATTGTAAATTAAATTGAGTGAGGTGAGGTGTGATTGCAAAGTGATTGATAAGGTTTTTTTTTATGGTAAAATATTTCAAGCATGTATAAAACAAACTACAACAACCCTAACTCCTCAATGGAGTGCAAACCAACTTAGAAATCAAGCAAACAAACACAAACAAACTAAGATTCTAAGATAATGTTTGACTTCTCTCCATTTTTCTCCTCAACCTTGCCATAGTGTTCTTAGATTTTGCAGATTTGCAATGATCATGAGAAGCTCAAGTGAATGAATTAGCAAGATGTTGGAGTGTATGCAACAAGCTAGAGAGTTGTAACCTTTGAGAGATGAAAATGAGGCCGGAGAAGTGATTTTATAGAAGACTAGGGTTAAATGGATGGTTGGGATTGAATGTTGACTTTTGATGGAATGGAGGGTGTAGATTGATTAGGGTTTCCCTCCCACTAAAGGACAAGGGATAATTTTAAATTTGAAAATATGATGAGGTGTGAGGGAATGTTTTTAAATTAAATTTAAATTGGGTTAATTTATTTAATTTATTTGAGAAAGGGGATAATGTGAGAGGATTAAATAAGTGGGACTTATTTAATTAAGGTAAGGCTTATAATTTAAATAAATATTTATTTATTTAAATTAGTTGGGTAAAGGGGATATTGAAAGAGTGAATAATTAATAGAGGAAAATTAGAAGAGAATAACTAAATAATTAAATAAATAAAGTTTACTTAATTATAAGCACAAGAGGAGAAAATGAATTAATTAAATAATTAAAAATTACTTAATTAATAGTAGAATGTGGAATTAGGATGAATTAGGTGTGAAAATGATGTTTGCAAGTTGAGGACATTTTCAGGTGTCTACATTTTGCCCCTCTTTGATACAATGTCAATTCTGACATTCTGTCAAGGAAAAATTTGAAAATATGCTCAAGAAATGCCCCAGTGTGCCCCAGATGAGGCAGGATAGCCCTATGCTCCCTCAGGAAATTTTTCAAATTTTCTAAAAATTTTCAACAAAATTTGGGAAATTTCTTGAAAAGATAATGGAATGAAAAGAAGGAACAAATATGCGAGAGAGAGATGGTCGAGAAATGAAGACTGGCTAGAAGAATGGAGCAAGATTTTGCTTTGATAGATTTTTGAGCTTCTTACTTGCAGTTTCTGCTTATCATCATAGAACTTATTGTGTCAAAGGACAACAAACACCACCACATATCAAAGGCCAAGGCATAAAGTGTGGTCCATTGTGAAATAGGCACATGACAAACAAGGAGTGCCTGACTCAGACTAACTGTGGTACCTTGTCGGAACATGTGATGAGGTGTTCTTGAGGTATATGAGTCCTGATGCAAGGAAGTATTTATTCTTTCCCATTCATAGGATGTTTTTGATTCACACCCAATGGAATCTTGATCACACACAAGGAACTTAGTTGCCCTAGTCATTTTGCCAAGACAAACCGCAAACAAAAATCAAAGAAAAAGGTCTCTCTCTATCCTCGCTTCTCTTCATCCCTTAAGGACTGCCTTGAGGAGCATAAGGAAGAGACCAAAACAATCTAATAAAATAAGATAGACGAGACCAAGAGTCAACAACCATGTAGATCCTTTACTAAGTGTGTATGTGTTTGTCCAATTGATTATGATAGGTTGAATAATGCCTGGTTTTGGCAATGTGACCACCTGTATAAGGCAAGTGATAGGATTGTGACACTTCGTATAAGACATGTGGTTTGGTTTTGAGGATGCCACAAGTTGTGAGAGGATTGGCATGTGATGATTGATAATGTCCGATTTTAGAAATGACACATTTCATGTAAGGCATAGAGTCTTGGTTTCAAGGATGTCCCATTCCATGTAATATATGTGATAATTGATAAGGATAATTGATAGTGACGTATGATCATCACTAGGTGAGTGATTGGTTTGGCTGATTGGATAGCTTGTCTTATTGATTTTAAGATTGATTTCAAGTGTGTATTTCTTGTAAAAGATTAAACTGTTTGAGTTGGTCAAAGTGTCCATCTCATCGAAGGATGACTTATTATGATAGTTGACTCAACGGGCCCTAAGGGATTGACCTAATGTCTCGGGGGCTCACCGAAGATGGCCTTGCCTATGTGAAAACACAGAGACAACGTAGTTCAACCATTTGGACCATGTGTGACCTAAGACCTTGGGGTGGGAAGCCTTGGGGTCTCATCAAAGATGGCCTTGCCTATGTGAAAGCTCAAAGGTGACGTTTGATATGGTTTATTGCTTGGGGTTTTTTTGGTTGGTTATTTGATTTTTTTGTAATTTTTCTAACATGTTTTTGGATTTTTGGGAATATTTGATGTTTTTGGATTTTTGGAGAATATTTGATTATTTTTTTAATTTTTGGAGAATATTTGATTTTTTTTATTTTTGGAGTTTTTGAGAATTATATGAAAGGTGTCCTCCAATACTAATTTTTAGGATCAGGAATTGCCCCTAGTCATGTATCTAAGAAAAAGTTATGACCAAGACAGGATGGGATGGAATGATGACAAAGTGTTTAGGAAATTCAGGGATGCTGAATGCCAACTTACTATCAGGCCATGAAAAGGACAATGTGGTTTATTATGGACTATGACATGAATTATGGTGTGGATTACAGAAAGCGAAAGACAAGATAGAGTGATCATAGACAATGGAGCCAAGACCAATTACACATGGCACCTGTTTGCCATGTTTTCACCATGGTACTTATCCAAAGTGCCATCGAGGTGGTTTTCGCTTTTTGACGAATTATTTCTCTTTACTATTTTTTTTTCTTTTTTGCTCTTTTAATTTTTTTAGTATTTTTTGTACTTTTTTTATTTTCTAATTTTTTGACTTAGGTATAATATCTGTGAAGGTGCATGCTCTTGATCAGGTTTGGTAGTGGTTCACCTTCTGGGGTAGCAAGTTGATATGCTTGTGATCCATATGTAGTTGTGATAATATAGGGACCCAATCAGATTGGCTCAAACTTTCCCAGATTCTCTCGTTCCATTTGATTCTTGGGGTTCTCTTTTAGAATCGAGTTTCCAATATTGAACTGTCAAACTCTAACCCTATTGTTGTAACTACGTCTGAGACGGTTCTAATACACTTGCAAGTGTACCAGGGCATTCTGGCTTCTTTTTGTTGAAAAGAGAAAGACAACTAAGAGGGGGGATGAATCAGTTGTAACCAATATATCAAAACCATTAAAACATCAACCGTTTAATCAATGTTCTTGTATTTAACCATGAAAGCATGAAATCAGAAACTTAACACATTTACACATTTAACACATGAGACACTAGATTTTTTACGTGGAAAACCCAATAAGGGAAAAACCATGGTGAGTGTTAGCTCACAATATAATATGTAATAACAATACTATAAATCAGAGGCTCACTACCTTAGGGCTCACTGCCCAGATTGCTCACTACAAAAGAAGAGGCTCATTGCCAATGGGGTGGCTCACTATCATTGGGTGGCTCACTATTAGATTTGGTGAACTGAGATAGAAGCATCTACACTATGCCAAAGTTTACTTCCATTGAAGCATAATAAACATCCTCTACTCTTCTCTGCTTTTACTTCACACGTATCTTCTCATCTTCACACTTGGATACATTGTCAATACTCAATTACAAGTATTTATACAATTTATCAACCTTGGAAAAATCATCAAGGTCGGCATTACAATCATCAACCATTGGAACAATCTCCAAGGTCGGAAAACACACATACATAAGAATAGGTCTGGACCTAAATGTTGATAACTGAGAGGGGGGGTGAATCAGTTATCTTAATTATTTCAGCTTTCTAAACTCCCTTAACAATTAATGCAGCATCAAATCAAATAAGTAAACATAACCATGAAATGGAAATAGCATCAATAAACATGACACAATGATTTTGACGTGGAAAACCCTGTTAGGGGAAAAACCACGGGGTGGTTAACCCAAGATTGTATTCTCTGTTAGAAGAATAAGATAGTACAAAATGGCACTTGCTAATTAGGGCTCACTGCCTGAGCACACTACTCACAAGAGGCTCACTGTCTACAATAGTTTATACAAGGAAACTAGATACTTGAACTGATGAGAAGCATCCACATATGCTAAGGTTCAGTTTTGGTTAGGTTCAATACACTGATCTACTACACTTCATTCTTTCTCTTCTTTGGTGCTGTTGTCCTGTCACATACTGAACCTGCCTTACTGCTCTTCTTCTTTTCTTCGCACACAACACAACACACCTTCACATCCAAATCTATCTAGTATATATATATATATCCACACAAAGGATTTCATCCTCTTTCTAGTCAACAGCTGGAATAGTCAATATTTTCCCAAACTCTAGTCTGTCGGCTGAATCCTTGCTTACCAAGTGATGCGAATCAAGGAGATACTTATAGAAGTCATCTAACATGTCAGCTAATCATGGATGATACCTTAAGAACCTTGATCACCATCAATATCTCATCCGGAATAATTCTGATGCTCTGTCGGTCAGTTCTTCCTCTGTCTACTGCCAAACCAGACCCCAATACTTAGATGCTCATTTCTCTTCACTCTTTCATCACTAGAGGCTCAATCCCTGGAATCTATTATTCAAGGTATTCCTCTTGACTTCCCCAAGTCCGCACTTTACAAAGATACTTCCTATAAGAGATCCAGACCTGACTGTCGGACCTTGCTGCATGCTCTATTCTTGCTTATCGGACCAAAGCATTCTTTAATCTAACTTCTGGTATAGATACACCATGTCCTACGAATGTGTGGAGTGGTCTTTGTTGCCATTAATGACAACACCAATGAAGCCACACAGTGTCTCTTGCCAACAATCTCCCCCTTTGGCATTAATGGCAACACTTAGTGAAAAATGACTAAGTGTCACACTACACTCCCCCTTGGCTGATGCTCTGTTCTAATGTACATTTTTCTGGAGCTCCCCCTTAGCTGGATTCCACATTTTTCACTACTCCTCACTCCCTCTTTGACATCAATGGCAAAGGGTAGAATCTGTACACCAATAATCCTAAAAAACAAATCAACTATACTTAGCCACATAAGTATAAATACATGATACACTTACATATATTGAAGTATATCTACAAAAGATGTCTTCAACTGGGCAAATTATATTGCCCAACTCTGCTTCATCCTGTCCAAAATTGAGATGTGACCACTGAACAGGAATGCAAAAGATTCTGCCCTCTTAAGATCTGTCGGATCACTAGTTCAGGCTGTGGTCTAGGCATCATCCAGAGCCTCATGCATGGCCTCTAATTTAGGGATAATCATCCCTCTAAGTTCACCCATCCCACTTAATATGTTCTTCCTCTCCTTCTCAAGCTTCTTAATCTCATTCATGACTGCAATAGTTTCACATTCCTGGTTTATTATGGATACAATGAGAGGATCAAAATTCTGAGAGAGGCTTGACAGTTTATCCTCTTGTTCTTTCACTTTCTTCTCAATATCCTTTGTTACTTTAGTCCAGGATATACAAAATTTATATACTTCTTTTCCATCCTTAAGAGCATTTTCTAAGCTCTTTATCCCAATAACCATATTTCTCCTATCGATGGTTATAAAGCCTTGTAACTCAGAGAATCTCTTATCCAAAAACTCTTTCCAGACCTTCACCTCAGCTGATTTCTCTAAAGATTCAAAATGAGTGCTGACAAAACTAACAAGAGACTTGAGATTACCAGATGAAGAAGCTGAGTAATCCTTCTGAAAGGATGGCATGATCTTTTCAAGCACACTGGATGTAATTTCTAGCAGCTCATAGTCTTCCATGTGAGACTTTAGAAGTTTCTCTTTAGCCTTTGCTTGGGAAAAGGATGCTATCTTCATTGTTTGAATAAGGGAGAGAGAATCAAAGTCAAATGGTCCTTAAAGTAACTCCGGTTCATCAATCTCCATCATTTCTTTAGTCAAGAAATCCTTGACAGTTTCTGCAGTGTCTCTTGCTAGAGACAGTTTTCTTTCCTTCTGCACTATCACTTGTGTTCTTCTCAACTTGAACTTCTTCTCTTCCCTTCACTTCTTCTTCTTTGGATCCGGAGACTGCTGGAGAATCCAGATTTACTTCTCCTTGGACTTCCTCTTCTAGAACAGAGGAATCTAAGTCCTTAGCTTTTTCTTCACTAGTCTCCTTTGCCTCTTCTGCTATTGTCTTAGTGGATTCTTCTTTGTCATCCATGGCAGAGGTTTCATCATCTAAGTCTTCTAAAATGGGAATGTTGAATCTTTTGTATGCATTCCAGAGGATCTCTTCTATCTCTTTTGCCACTTTATCAGTTTCTCCAAGCATGAGCTAATTCATTCTAGCCTTACTTCGGAACTCATCCTTGCAATCTTTGAAGATCATATCCATTTGTTTCAGAGTAATTGAAGGATAGAGCTGAATAGCTATCTGTTCTCTAATCTCTAAGTCCTTAGCCTTGGCATTTTCTTTTCTCATTTCAAGTTCCTTTTCTAAACTTTTAGGAATTAGAGAAATTATTTCAATAAATGCTTTATTGTATATGTTCAAGTACTTAACTATGGCTTCCTCCAAGATCTTTCTATCTGCATCATTATATGCATCATAGAATTATGTTATTGGTTGCAGGTTCCCATCCACAGTAACTGCTTTAACTACATCATCTAAGGACAGAGTGGGCCTTTCAACAAACTCTTCTACCTCTGCCTCCTTGTCTTTATCGAATACTTTCTTTTTCTTCTTCATCTTCTTAATCTCTTCATCAGATTTTGTCTCTTCTTCATCCTTCTGACTGATATAAGACCTTGTTGCTTTTGACTTTGTTCTCTTTTCTCCTTTATCAGATGATTTTGCTTTCGGTTTTGATGCCTTTGAGCTCATAGCAGTGGTAGATGCAGAGCTTTTGGTTGATATGGTCTGGGAGGGGGCTTGTACCAGAGCACTTTCTTTTCCAGTTTCTTGCTTTTCTTTCTCTGCCCTTTCCATTTTCTCTCTGTTAGCATCAAGTGCCTCTTTTGAGATTCCATGCCTCTTAGCAAATTCTTCTACCTCTTTTCTCACTTTTCTCTTCATCTCTGGTTGTCTGAGCTCCACATGGATTTTTACACTTAATTCTTCAAAGGTTCCAAACCTTTCTGCCTTAGGATCCTTGGGCTGACTTAGCATGTGTTGAACATGTAGCTCTACAATTTTCTCATCAACTTCATACCCCATTGGCATGATCCACACTGTTCTTGGTTCCACTGCCTCCATTAGGCACTGATCAGTTTCTACCATAAAGCATACTGTATCTTTATATTTTTCAACAAGGGATTGGGGAATTCTTTCTCTAGCCTGCATCGTGCTTTGGAAGTTTTTGAAGTAACCCCATAGTGTTGTGTTTTGTGCCTTGGCATCACCAAGCCCATGCAAGTAATCCCTGATTTGTATGGCAACCGGTCTATCATTTTGCCATATCCAGCCAGTAGATCCGGGTAGCTCATTCATATAATAGAAGAACAAACAGAGTATCAAGCCACTATATTTGAAGGAGTTCTTCTTGTCCTTTATCTTTTGCAGATTTTCCAAAAGTTGGTTCAGAAGGAGTTCACAGAGATCATAGTCAGCATTCTTCCTTAACATTTCATAGGCAGTATATATAGCAGTTCCAGATACTGAATTCTCCCTGCTAGAATGATATATCTTATATCCAATTATCATTGATGCAAACTTGATATCTGGATCTATGATATCCTCAATTGTCATTGCTCTTTTATCAAATTTCAATTTGGTAGCCTCACTTACAATTTGGTTTTTGACATATTTGAGAGTAGGCATCTCACTGGTTGAGTGTAATCCAGTTACTGCCCTAATGGCATCCTTGGTGATCTTAAACGGCCTATTCAACCATATGAAGTTGTCATGCAATCTGCTCAAAATATACCGGACCCATTCATCTTCCAGAAAATAGGGGAAATGAATGCACTGTGCAAAATGTTTGTCTCGGATAGCCTTATACTGAGGTTTGAGATCAAAAGAGTCCTCTATTAACTGATTGTGATAGATATTTGACAGCTTGGATTCCCCAAAATTTTCAATGTTCACATGAATATATGCCCTAACATCTTCAACATGCAAAACCCCATGCAGAATGCTGGAAAAAGCCGCTAAGGGATCCACTTCTAGAGATTTGTAAGGATGTTTCTTAAATTTGGGTCGAGGCCTATCAGAAATCTTTACAACATTTGGAGTAGCCATCTTCAAAAGATTTATAGAGAGATATTCAACAATGGAAAATAACTTTTACGCTTCTAGGGTACGCTGAATGAACTGGATTAATTTGCTGGATGAATCGACTTCAACAGTTGATCTTTGAGAATTTGAAACAATTTGTTGCAGAGCTCCTTTTCTCTTCTTCTTGAATGCAAATGTGCAAATGACAAACAAATGAACCCTTTTATTTCTAGGAAAACCCTAATTTCATATTGTAATAAATGCGCAACTCAAGTCATTCCGGTTTTCTTGTTCTCCTTGTTCTGAGAAAGATCTTTTCCCAGATCACTAAGATATACTTTGTATTATACTTGGTGATTATTGACAATCTATCTTTCATTCCTCAATCATTTAATCTCTCTGCAGATCAAGATTCCTCAGTTTTGAATCAAGTTGGATCTAATTGTGAGAATCCTGCTTTTACCGGATGATAGTCAAACTGGATCTATCTTGAAAGATTAGACTCTTCAAACCTTCTTGCGGATCTTTCATATCTTTACCAAATCTTCTTTAGATGTTTCTTTGAGAATCCTTTAATCTACAACCTTTCATGTACCAATTTTGGGCACCTAATGACTGGTTGGGGGAAAATGTTTTTCTTTTGTTACTCCCCCTGAGCCAGAGCTCATCTATTTAGTTTCTGGAAGGAATATCAGTACCAGATTCTAGTGCAGATCCATCCTCAACATTTTCTATACTCCTCTTTACCCAAATCTTGTTCATCTCCCTTTGAATTTCATCCACATTCATTTTTCCTTTTCCTTTGTCTTGATTTTGATTATGATGTACTAGACCTTTATTGTTCTGATTCTGACTTCTACAGAATTTGGCAATATGACCAGATCTATTGCAATTGAAGCAGACAACATTTCTTTGCATATTTGACTGATATCCTCTTGATCTACACTGATTAGCCATATGTCCCATTCTATTGCATGCAAAGCATCTTCTATTGAATGAATTGTTTATTTGCATATTTCTACACTCATGAGATTTGTGACCATACCTTTTGCAATTAAAACACTGTTCGAAGAAGGATGAATCAGACTGGTTCATTCTTCTTCTGCACTGATTTGCTTTATGACCAAAATTATTGCAGTTGTGGCAGTATCCATTGAAGGATGAATATCTTTGAGCATTTGGTTGCCTTACCGAAGGTCTTCTAGACCTGTTTCTTGGATTTTTTGATCTGGAGTTCTTCTGACCATATCCAAAGCTTTCACCTTTCTCATATCCCAAGCCTTGCTTGTCATCTACCCTCTTTTGGCTTTGAAGAAGAACTTCAAGTTGGGTAGAGCTTATCTTGAATTTTTCTTTGTATTCATTTGATGTTTGAAGATCCCTTTTAAGAGTGTCAATCTGATTCTCAAGTTGTTCTTCATTATCCCTAGTTTCTTCAAGATCAGATTCAAGATGCCTGATTATTCTATCCATTTTGTGGCAGTCTTCTGATTTCTCTTTGAGAGATTGTCTTAAATCATCTTTAGTTTTTCTTTACTCTTCAATGTCTTGGGTAAATTTCATAACTCCTGATTCCATTTCATGTCTTACCATAATGACTTCTTTTGATAATTTTTCACATAACTTGGTTTTCTCCTTCAAATCTTCATTTGTACCATTGTCTTCACTTTGACTTGCTAATTGCTAAAGTAGATCTTTTCTCTTTTTCATAGAGATACTCAGTTTCCCTTTTAGTTCATTTATGAAATCATCAGCCTGTTTGAGTCTTTCCTTCAATTCATTAACTTCAGAGTTAGATTGCTCAAGATCATCTAGGGCAGACTGAAGTTGTTCCCTCATACCATACATATCCATTTGAGTTCCCAGATCTTCCTCAAGCTGTTAGGCTCTTTTTGGAGGAACTTGGCTCTAATTCCAATTGTTGATAACTGAGAGGGGGGGTGAATCAGTTATCTTAATTATTTTAGCTTTCTGAACTCCCTTAACAATTAATGCAGCATCAAATCAAATAAGTAAACATAACCATGAAATGGAAATAACATCAATACACATGAAACAATGATTTTGATGTGGAAACCCCTGTTAGGGGAAAAACCACGGGATGATTAACCTAAGATTGTATTCTCTATTAGAAGAATAAGATAGTACAAAATGGCACTTGCCAATTAGGGCTCACTGCCCGAGCACATTGCTCACAAGAGGCTCACTACCTACAATAGTTTATACAAGGAAACTAGATACTTGAATTGATGAGAAGCATCCACGTATGCTGAGGTTCAGTTTTGGTTAGGTTCAATACACTGATCTGCTACACTTCATTCTTTCTCTTCTTTGGTGCTGTCGTCCTGTCACATACCGGACCTGCCTTACTGCTCTTCTTCTTTTCTTTGTACACAACACAACACACCTTCACATCCAAATCTATCTGGTATATATATATCTGCACAAAGGATTTCATCCTCTTTCTAGTCGGCATCTGGAATAGTCAATATTTTCCCAAACTCTAGTCTGTCAGCTGAATCCTTGCTTACCATGTGATGCAAATCAAGGAAATACTTATAGAAGTCATCTAACATGTCGGCCAATCATGGATGATACCTTAAGAACCTTGAACACCATCAATATCTCATCTGAAATAATTTTGATGCTCTATCGGTCAGTTCTTCCTCTGTCTACTCTGCCAAACCGGACCCCAATACTTAGATGCTCATATCTTTTCACTCTTTCATCACTAGAGGCTCAATCCATGGAATCTATTAGTCAAGGTATTCCTCTTGACTTCCCCAAGTTCGTACTTTACAAAGATACTTCCTATAAGAGATCTGGACCTGACTATCGGACCTTGCTGCATGCTCTATTCTTGCTTACCAGACCAAAGTATTCTTCAATCTAACTTCCGGTAAAGATACACCATGTCCTGCGAATGTGTAGAGTGGTCTTTGTTGCCATCAATGACAACACTAATGAAGCCACACAGTGTCTCTTGCCAACACTAAATAGATTAATGAAAGAGAAAGAATGAATGCGGACCAAACCACAACTTAGTTGGGACTAAAAAACAATCTTCCATCCTACAACATGTTATCACAACCTTCAAAGTATAACTGCAAGTAGTGAGAACAACCAAGTCAACTAAAACTGGTGTTAACACTAAAACCTTTAAGAACACGCTTCATGCACAATCCGGATTATACTTTGTGGACCAATGAAAAGATAGGAACATGATCTAGAGACATCCACAAGCACATTGCAATCACCAAGAACATCCGCACGACTTCTAAACACTTTATCCATAAGATTCTTCAAATCGGAGTAGTTGAACTTTATTGTCGGCCACTATCATAAGAGAAAGATCGCTTGCAGACCACCAAATCATGAACCATTTGAACTGAAGGTACATATCCTCATCACAAACTTAATTCCAGAACCGCAGATTATAAGACTTAATTGCAGAGAAATTTAGAGAAGAATACATTCTCCTTGTCACCACTAAGTGCACAGAAAAATAGTTTTTACTCTGGTGAACATAACTTGCTCAAATCTTCACACCGGAGGCTCAGGATTGAAACATAGTAACTATAGATATCCTTCAACATAACTTCCAAACCATAGACAAATATATTCAATCTACAAGATATGTGGAGAAAAACACTTTGCTATTCTTCTACAAACCAAGATACTCTGCAACACACTATTTCTACTAGGAGACCAAATTTTCTCAAAAGCACTTGGAAACTCAATACTAGGAACACTTTCTCATTATCTTCAACACTTATGTAATCCAATAAAAACCAATTATCTCAACACAAGAAAGCATCAAAACAAGAGAACAGTTAACATCAATGACAACACCGGTAAGCACATACTTGCAACAATCTCCCCTTTTGTCATTGATGGCAGCATTGATGTGAAAAATTATAAGCACCATCAAGACAAGAATTTGCATTGATTACTTTCTCCCCTTTTCTTTTTACACTTTTGAAATCTTTCTCCCCCTAAGTTTTTCACATGATTTTCTCTCCCCCTTTGACATCAATGGAAAATGACATCACTTCTCTCTTTTTGCACATACTTGCAAGCAACTGCTCTGATCAAACTAGAATTTCTCTATCAGCAGCTCTGCAATACTTATTTCTCTTTATTAGCAACATCTCCCTGGTCTCCCTGAGAGGTAGTCTTCAAAACATCAATCCAGACTGATGCACTTCTCATGCATCTTAGTTTAGAGCAGGAGGGGTAATAACCCCTAACTTTTCTCTGAGATACTCAAAAGTATCCTTAGGTAGAGGCTTTGTGAGAATATCTGCAATCTGATCCTTTGTAGATACATATTCCATCTTTATTTCATTCTCTATTACTTTTTATCTCAGAAAGTGATACCTTATAGATATATGCTTTGTCCTTGAGTGCATCACTAGATTCTTTGAAATATTTATAGCACTTGTATTGTCACAAAAAATTGAAATTGGTTCTTAATACACAACTCTTATATCCTTTAATGTTTGTTTCATCCAAAGTACTTGAGTACAACAACATGCTGCAACAATATATTTTGCTTCTACAGTAGGCAAAGAAACTAATTCTTGCTTCTTGCTCATCCATGAAACCAATCTATTACCCAAGAGGAAAGCACCTCCACTTGTACTTTTTCTGTCATCAACATCTCCAGCCCAATCTGCATCTGTATAAGCACTAAGAGTGAAATCAATATCTTTGGGATACCACAATCCATAATCTAAAGTGCCTTTCAAATACCTCATGATCCTCTTAACTACCATCACATGTGATTCTTTGGGATCTTGTTGAAATCTTGCCACAAGATAGACTGCATGCATTATGTCAGGTCTGGTATGGGTTAGATAAATTAGTGCTCCAATCATAGATCTATACTTTTTCTGATCAGTCTTGGGTGATTCATCATTCTTGTTCAGCTTGTAGCCAGTTACCATAGGGGTACATACTGGCTTAGAATCCTCCATTCCAAACTTCTTCAACAATTCTTTCACATACTTAGACTGAGAAATAAAAATTCCTTTTTTTTGATTGAGTAATCTGCAGTCCTAAAAATAAATTTATTTCACCAAACATAGACATCTCAAATTCTTTTTGCATTTCCTCTACAAATCTTTTACACATACCTTCATTGCCTCCAACTATAGTATCATCAGCAAAGACTACAACAATAAGAATTTGATCATTATTGATTTTGAAATAGACATTCCTGTCAGTAGTACCTTTACTGAACCCTAATTGCAACAAATATTTTTCCAATCTTGCATACCAGGCTCTAGGGGCTTGTTTAAGTCCATACAAGGCTTTCTTCAATCTACATACCATGTCACCTTGGTCTGATGACTGAAATCCTTTCGGATGTTCAATGTAAACCTCTTCTTCTAGCTCTCCATTCAAGAATGTAGACTTCACATCCATTTGGTACACTTTGAAGTCTTTGTGTGCTACAAATGCTAGGAATATTCTTATTGCTTCAATCCTTTCCACAAGAGCAAAAGTCTCTTCAAAATCTATGCCTTCAACCTGAGAATATCCTTTGTATACCAGTCTTTCTTTGTTTCTCACTATTTCTCCATTTTCATTCATCTTGTTTTTGAATACCCATTTAGTTCCAATCACATTCTTATCAGTAGGTCTAGGAACCAATTCCCAATTTTGATTTTTCTCTATCTCCATCAGCTCTTCTTCCATGGCTTTTACCCAACTTTTATATTTGTAGGCCTCATTTACAATTTTAGGTTCAATTTGTGAAAGTAGACAGTAGTTCACTTGATTTTCTGCTGCTCTTTTTCTTGTCAATACTCCTTTGCTTTTGTCACCAATGATTTGATCTTCAAAATGATTAATCCTTACATACCTAGGAGTTTTAGCAGCATTTTCTGGAGCTTTTTCTTCTTCTTCTTCACTATCTTGTTATTCAACTTTTTCTGTAGCACTAGGTTCATTAGATTCATAGCCACTCAGATATGATATCATTTCCCTGTCTTCATCAACTTTCACATTTGTACTCTTAATGATCTTTCTCAATCTCTTATTGTAGCACCGGTAGGCCTTCCTCTTAGTGGAATATCCAAGGAAAATACCTTCATCACATCTAGCATCAAACTTGCCTAACTCTTCATCTCTTTTGATATAACATTTGCTTCCAAAAACTTTAAAATATTTCACTGTAGGAGCTTTTCCATACCACAATTCATAGGGAGTTTTAGTACCATTACCTTTGACTTGGACCCTGTTTTGAATGTAGATAGTAGTGTGTATATCTTCTCTCCAATATACTTCTGGTAGGTTAGCCTCCATCATCATTGACCTAGCAGCTTCTTGAACTATCCTATTCTTTCTTTCAGCAACTCCATTCTGCTGGGGAGTTCTATGAGCGAAAAACTGTCTTTTTATCCCATGTTCTTCATAGAATGCATTGAATTCATTTGTTGTAAACTCTCCTCATCTATCAGACCTTAGGCACTTGATCCTTAAATCTAACTCATTCTCAACCATCACCTTGAAAAACTTGAACTTGTCTAGGGATTCTGATTTATCCTTTAAGAAAGTAACCCAAGTCATTCTTGAATAATCATCAATAAGCAACACAAAATACATGTCTCCTTGCAAACTTCTTGTTCTTGTAGGACCACACAAATTTGTATGCACTAGCTCAAGTAATCTAGCAGAAAATTATTCCTTACTCTTGAAATTTGCTCTTGTCTATTTGCCCATTTAACATTCCTTGAAAATAGTGTTAGCAAGATTCACAAGCCTAGGCAAATCTCTCAAAGCTTGCACTGAACTTATCTTCACCAAGTTGTCAAAATTGATATGACACATCCTCCTATGCCACAACCACCCTCATCTATCTGAGCCAACGAACAATAATCATTAGTTCCTCTCAAATGATAGATATTGCCTCTAGTCTTCTTACCAGTTGCAATCATTGTTCTAGAGCTTTCCATGATCTTGCATGCATTTTACTTGAAACTTAGATCATACCCTTTATCACACATCTGCCCAACACTTAAAATATTATGCTTTAGGCCCTTGACATATAGAACCATCATTTGTATTGTGCTTGCCATCAAAGGAAATAGATCCTCTTCCAAAGATCTTACAAGTTGCATTAACTCCAAACCTAACTAGTCCTCCATCATATTTTTCCAAACTTACAAACTTACTTTTATCACCGGTCATGTGATGTGAACATCCACTATCAATAATCCATTCATCCTTATCCTTCTCAACCTGAACAAACAAAGCACTCTCTTCCACTAGTTTTTCTTCCTTCACACAACGAGTAGGATTAGTAGACACACGTTCTTCTTTAATAGCAATGAACAAGTATTCATTTGTACAAGTATTAGCATCATCAAACTCATCATTTGTTACACCATCATCATCAAGATATCTGACAATATAGCATTTCTTGACAATTCTAGGTTTACTTTCAAACTTCTTCTTACCTCTTTCAATTCTCTCCAGACATCTGGATGCATAGTGACCAATCTTACCACAAGAAAAGCATTTGAATGGTAATTTGCCTTTGAAATTACCAGAACCTCTTTGCATTCTATCCACAAAGTTGGATTCAACCTCATCAAGGTCATCATCAGATTCCACAACATATTTCTGAGCTCTTGAAGTCTTTTCTAAAGTGTTGGCTTTGAAAGCCGTCTCAATTTTTGGCAGGGCATCACCAAACTCTCTCATTTCAAAAGTTGTAAGCTTCCTGAGCAACTAATCCTTTGAAATCTTTTGCACACTCATAACCTCTTCATTTGCTGCCACCTTGTGACTATAGGATTTAGGTAATGACCTAAGAATCTTCAGCACAACCTCATTCTCATCAATAGTTCCTCCAAGACCTTTGATTCCATTGAGAATTTCATCAACTTTTTGCATGTAGATAGTTATGTTTTCATCTTCACTCATCTTTAGGGTTTCATACCTTGCTTTCAAGTTTTGTAGTTTGGCACTTTTTACTTAATCATCTCCTTCGTATAAACTTTCCAACTTTTCCCATATCTCATGAGCAGTCTCCAAATCCATAACTTTTATCAACTCAGTGTTAGATAAGGTATTCAACAGAGAATCTTTAGCTTTTCCATTTAATTCATACTATTTGATTTCATCTTCATTTATTGGACCATTTTGAGGAATAGTGTATTTGGTTGTTGCCATTTTCCAAACACCATAACCAAGAGAAATGAGATGACTTTTCATCTGTACCTTCCAAAGAGCATAATCTGTTCCATCGAACTGTGGTGATTCCTTCCCATGTGCCATCTTGGATCTACCTCGAGATGTTAGACTCTTTACCGAGGAACCCTCGCTCTGATACCAATTGTTGAAAAGAGAAAGACAATTGAGAGGGGGGTGAATCAGTTGTAACCAATATTTCAAAACCATTAAAACATCAACCACTTAATCACTATTATTGTATTTAACCATGAAAGCATGAAATTAGAAACTTAACACATTTACACATTTAACACATGAGACACCAAATTTTTTACGTGGAAAACCCAATAAGGGAAAAACCACGGTGAGTGTTAGCTCAAAATATAATATGTCATAACAATACCAACAATCAAAGGCTCACTACCTTAGGACTCACAACCTAGATTGCTCACTGCAAAAGAAGAGGCTCACTACCAATGGGGTGGCTCACTGCCGTTGGGTGGCTCACTGCCAAATTTGGTGAACTAAGATAACAACATCTACACTATGCCAAAGTTCAGTTCCATTGAACCACAATAAACATCCTCTACTCTGCTCTACTTTTACTTCACACTTATCTTCGCATCTTCACACTTGGATACATTTTCACAACTCAATTACAAGTATTTATACAATTTATCAACCTTGGAATAATCATCAAGGTCGGCATTACAATCATCAACCATTGGAACAATCTCCAAGGTTAGCAAACACACATACATAAGAATAGGTCTAGACCTAAACAAATTAATGAAAGAGAAAGAATGGATGTGGACCAAACCACGCCTTAGCTAGGACTCAAACACAATCTTCCAAACTACAACACGCTATCACAACCTTCAAAGTATAACCACAAGTAGTGAGAACAACCAAGTCGGCTAAAACTAGTGTTAACACTAAAACCTTTAAGAACATGCTTCATACATGATCTGGATTATACTTTGTAGACCAATCAAAAGATAGGAACATGATCTAGAGACATCCACAAGCATGTTGCAATCACCAATAACATCCGCACAACCTCTAAACACTTTATCCATAAGATTCTTCAAACCAGAGCACTTGAACTTTACTGTTGGCCACTATCATAAAAGAAAGATCGGTTGTGGACCACCAAATCATGAACCATTTGAACTGAAGGTACATATCCTCATCACAAACTTAATTCTAGAACTGTAGACTATAAGACTTAATTGTGGAGAAATATGGATCAGAATATATTCTCCCTGTCACCACTAAATGCACAGAAAAATAGTTTTTACTCTGGTGAACATAACTTGCTCACATCTTCACACCGGAGGCTCAAACTTGAAACATAGCAACTATGGATATCCTTCAACATAACTTCCAAACTGCAGACAAAGATATTCAATCTACAAGATATGTAGAGTGAAACACTTTACTGTTCTTCTACAAACCAAGATGCTCTACAACACACTGTTTCCACTAGGAGAGAAAATTTTCTCAAAAGAACTTGGAAACTCAATACCAGGAACACTTTCTCATTATCTTCAACACTTATGTAAGCCAATACAAACCAATTATCTCAACACAAGAAAGCATCAAAAGAAGAGCACAGTCGAAATGAATGACAACACAGATATGTTGACATCAATGACAACATCGGTAAGCACATACTTGCAACACTTTCATCTGGTAGCTTGAGCTCATGTAGTCTAGATACCTTCTAGTCTTTGTCATCCAAAAATTGTTTCAGTGATACTCTCAAAGAAGGTAACTCGACCTCGATGGGTATGATGGCTTTGGAACCATAGACAAGTGAGTATGGAGTGGCTGGATTGTGGGTGTGCGGATGCTGGTGCGGTAGGCCCACAAGGTAGGATTGAGTTGTATGTGCCAGTCATGGACAATGTCATTGACAGTCTTCTTGAGGATTTTTATAATGGTTTTATTCAACGCCTCATCTTGACCATTACAATGGGGGTAATATGGAGTGGCGAAACGGTGTTGAATGTGGAATCTTTCACATAGTTCATGAACGTCTTGATTTTTGAAAGGGCAACCATTATCTGTGACAATAGATTGAGGCACACCATGCTAGCATATGATGTAGTTGAGGATGAATTTAGCAATCTGTTTAATGGTAATGTATGTCATGGGAATTACCTCGATCCACTTTGTGAAATACTTGGTGGTAGTGATGATGAACTTGTGGCCATTGGCGGAGGTGGGATGGATTTTTCCCACGAGGTCAAGTCCCCATTGAGAGAATGGCCATGGAGATGTAAGTGGTTGAAGGTCCTGGGTGGGTGCATGCACCATATCTCCATGTGTTTGACATTGTCTGCATTCTTTAGTGAAGTGGTAGGCATCTTTCTCCATGCTAGGCTGATAGTATCCAGCTCTTATGATCTTTTTGGATAGAGTAGGACCACTAGAGTGAGCTCCACATATAGCTTCATGTACCTTGTGTAAGGCCATTTGTGCTTCCTTGGCATCAAGACATCGTAGGAGGGTGTTGTCAAATCTGTGGTGGTAAAGGGTGTCACTGATGATGACATCTTTAGTAGATTGCCTATAAAGGATTTACGTTGATTGGAGGATAGGTCGGGTGGGAGGATTTGGTCATGTAGGTATGTATAGATGTCATGATACCAGGGAGACGTGGGACCAAAAATTTCACACACTAGCTCTGATTCAGGGACATTAAAGGTGGGGACCAACAGTTGTTCCACCAAGTATTCAAATTGAGGTGCATTTTTCAAGATATCCAAGAGATATCCTATTGTAGCCATTGCATCAGCGGCCTTGTTCTATACTCTAGGGATTTAATTGAAGGCCACTGTATTGAAATAGAGTTTGAAGCTGTTGACTATTCCTTTGTAAGGCATTAACTTCTTGTCTTTTGTGTCATATTCATCATTAACCTGCTTGATTACGAGCTGTGAATCACCAAAGACTTGTAAAATCTTGATTTTCCAATTGACAGCCATGCAAAATCCTATGATTAATGCCTTGTATTCTACGATGTTTTTTGTGCAAGAAAATGTAATCCTGAATGATTTAGGGATGGAATCTCCTTGAGGAGTGATGAAAAGAATTCTTGCCCCTAAACCATGACTTGTGCAAGAACCATCGAAGAACAATGCCCACATCTTTAGAGTTTCCACTGCAAAGATTGCTTCATCCATAACATCAGTAACCAAGTGATGATCTGCTGTAGTAGGTGTTTCTACCAATTGGTCTGCAATAACTTGTCCCTTTATGGCTTTTCGGTTGATGTACTCTATGTTATATTCACTCAATATCATGACCCATTTAGCCAAATGACCTGTCAATGTTGCCTTATTGAGAAAATATTTGAGAGGGTCAATCCTTTCAACGATCTTTGGTTTGTGGTTCAACATGTGATGACGCAACAAGTTTGAGTGGTAAAAACTACCGCAAGGTATGCACGCTCTATAGGACTGTAATTTAGATCGTATCCCACTAATGTCCTACTGATGTAATAAATAGCTCTCCCTTTGCCTTAATCATTTTGTTCCAAAAGTGCCCCTAGTATGTTGATATGTACAATAGCAGGGGTTGTCCCAGTATTGGAGGCATGAGGACTAAAGGAGAGAGCAGATAATCTTTTATTTATTGAAAGGCCTCTTGACACCGTTCTATCCATAAAATAGGTACTCCTTTATGAAGCAGATGTTGGAATGGATGACACTTGTTGGCCAGCTGTGCAATGATCCTGCAGATTGCTTGAAGCTTCCCTTGTAAGCTATGGAGTTGTTTAAGAGTCGTTGGTGGAGGCATGTCCATTATAGATTTGACTTTGGTAGGGTCAAGCTCTATGCCTCGCGAGAAACAATATAGCCCAACAACTTGCCTGAGGTGACCCAAAAAACATATTTCTTAGGGTTTAACCTGACTTTGTATTCTTCCAATCATGTGAAGACCTTATCTAATACATCCAGATAAGTGCTCCTTGTAACTAATTTGGCTAGTAAGTCATCGACATAATCTTCCATAAATGTGTGCATATAATCGTGAAAGATTGTTGTCATTGCTCTCTAGTACGTAGCTCCAACATTTTTGAGGCCAAAGGGCATGACATTCCAGTAGTATGTGCCCCATGGACATGTAAAAGTAGTTTTGTGTTGATCTTTGGAAGCTATCCTTATTTCATTATAGCCTAAGAAATCGTCCATTAGTGAGAGCATTTCAAATCCAACGGTAAGGTCGACTATAATGTCTATGTTTGGCAACAGAAAATCATCTTTTGGACATGCTTTGTTTAGATCCTGGAAGTCTTCACAGATTTTGATTTGGTCGTTAGGTTTTGTGATTGTTATGAGGTTAGATACCCATTCTGGATAGTCTATTGGTTGGATGAAACCCACATTGAGTAGCTTTTTCAATTCTGCCTTTACCAAGAGTGTGATCTGTGGGTGCATTTTTCTCAATTTCTACATCACTGGTTTGGCATTTGACAACAATGGTAGGTGATGCAAGAAAAATTGTGGATCAAGCCCTAGCATGTCAACATATGACTAGGAAAATTTGATTTGCCTTTCCATGAAGAAAGCTTGAAACTCAGGCTTCTCTTGTTCTATTAGTGACGCAACAAAATGAACAATCCTAGGATTATCTTTTGTACCAATGTTGGTCTCAATAGATTTTTCCACTAGTAGTGGGGATCTCTCTTGTGTGATAGGAAATACTTCCAACCCTCCATCCTTGGACACCTCAAAGAGGTTTTCACCCTTGGATACGTCCTTTATTTTTACTTTTTCCTGGTCAATATGTGCCTTTCAGTTTTCAACTGGAGACCTTTTTTCATTTTCTTTTTCATTTTTATGACTAGAGGGTGGACTAGATTCTCTGAAGTATGTTGAATTGTTGAGGTCCATGATTTATCCAACTTTATGATCCCCTTGAGGTATACCTTCATGGAGTCCCATGAACTCAGTAATAGCTTCATTGTTCTCAAACAAATTCAAGCTAGGTGGGGTTTGTTGATCCCAGTCTATGAGTTCGGGATGGACTAATGGTAAGCCATAATTGGTGTTCATGTAGCTTATGGATATGGGAATCAAAGTGCATATGGAGGTATTGTTAGGATCCCAGATGATGCTGATCCATGCTTCACCATCAGGTAGGTGAGGTTGGGAAGATTGGTTTTAGGTTCAGGAGGGTCCCTTGATGTCTTGACGTCTTTGGAAGTACTCGCGTCCCTACCCAAATGTAACTTAGTACTAAGAGTACTTTCTCTTCGTGATGTATACCCTAGCCCCTTGTTGCGAGCTTGCATGGTCGATTGAATTGGTTTTGTTCTCCCATTTTTGTTAGGTCCAAGTCCACTGTGCCCATCATATTCTTGTTGTTTTACAAACTCGTAGCCTTTTCCATATCATTCCATGGGCAGTTGTACATGCTTGACCTCTTCTTCCTCCTTGTATAGCCACTTAGAGACATCATAGTCCACATCCTCTTTGCTAAAAAGGTGGTGGGGCGGCATAAATAGTCTCCTTTGGTTTGATTGGGCCAGGTTTTCCATGAGACCTTGGTGATGTTGGCTCCTTACTGATGCAATATGAGCCTTCTATCTTATATTCCCCACATCCTTTTTCATGGATCTAAACTTTAGGGTTAAGTGGCGGAATGAATGTGGTGATAGATTTTGATAATGTGGATGGGTCAACATAATGTGATAAGGTGGAAGGTGAAATTCCCCTATTTATGGGTACTTGATGCTACATAACTTCCCCTAGATGGCTGCAATATTGAAAGGCATCGGGATCACTAGGTATAGTGATTTTTGTGCCATTGTAAGAGAATTTAATGCATTGGTGGTAAGTGGATGGGGCATGACCTTCATGGCCAGCATGGATCCATGGTCGACCGAGGATAAGATTGTAGGAAAGTTTAGCATCCAAGACATGAAATGCAGTATTGAGAGTGGTAGGCACAACTCTTACGGGAAGTGAGATCACTTCCTTGGAGGAATGTTTAGCATCGTCGTAAGCCTTGATGACAATTCTTTTAGCAGGGTCCACACAAGCTTCCGAGTATCCCAATATCATCACCAAATTTAAAGGACATATATTTAATCTGGCTCCACCATCTACCAAGACTCATCTAATCTTATGCTTGTTAATGAAGACCTCAAGGTGTAATGGATCGGTGTGATTAGGTCGATTTGAGGGTACATCGCATTAAGTGAAAGTGACATGGTTGGAGGTAGCCAAATGTCCTCTCACGGCCTGAAATTGATTGACATTTAGGTCCATGGGGACAGAAGATTTCAACAAAGTCTTGTCTAGAATGGCCTTATGCACGGGGGATAGGCGAAGCAATTTGAAAATGGATATTTGTGTTGGAGTCTTTTTCAAATGGTCCAAAAGATTATATTAGGTCTTTGGTTGTGAGTTAGATGGAGCACTTTGTAGTGTTATCTTGGCCTTACGAGTGGTGACGGTACACTCAGGATGGGACTTGATGATGATCATAGAGACATTATCATCAAATGCACGGATACTATTGAAGGTGTATTCATAAGTGACATTTCTATAATTGACATGGTCATGTGGCTTGGTTCTTGAAGTGGAGGATTTTCCTGATCCATGATTCTATAAAGGATCTGTGAAGATGGTGTGATCGGTATTAGAGGAACCTTGTGGATTATCTACAACTATATCTCCTCGGTCAATAAAGTCTTGTATGATGTTCTTTAGCTTGTAACAATTGGATGTTTTGTGACCTTTTATTCAATGATATTCACAAAAGTCATTGTCATTCCATGAGGGAGGTTTAAAAGATGGATTGTATTATTTGACCTCTGATAGTTGGATGAGGTTGGATTGCAACAACTTCTTTAACACTGATTCGATAGGCTCTGTCAGGGGTGTATAGTTTTGCTGAGGATGATTATTCTTTGGAGGCGGTCTTCTTTGGTTATTTTGAATTACATTAGCTATTTGTTGTTGCAGTTGTGGTTGTTGTTGAATGGATGACTGATTATTTGGCACTGGTGGTGCTTTTAGTGTGAGAATGGGGCCGGCCCTATTGATTGCCTTTACGTCTAAAACTCCATCATTGGTGATGTTCTTGTTTCAAGATTAAAACTTGTTCTTGTCATAGGGCAGGTTTTGAGTGTTTTGGTTCTTGTTGAAGATTTTGATTGTGCCCTTAGCTATGAGGGCTTTCTCAATGGATGTCCCCTTTTCAACAAGTTCTCCAAAGGAGGTGCAACAATGGATTTGTAATTGGTGCATGAGTTCTTTGTTAAGGTTCTCCACAAAAATTGGTACCAATTGATTCTAAGGAATATGACAGACATTTGATAGCTAGGCCTCTCCACCTTTGGTAGAAGGAGATGAATGTTTCCCCATCTTCTTGTTTTGTATGGCATAAGGTGGTGACATTCACATCTATTTTGATGTTGTAAGAGAGGTGAGATATGAATTTGTCTGTGAGTTTGGTCCATGTTCTTATCCCCGTGGGGAGGTACGTGAACCACTTTAAGTACTTGACCTGCGAGGTTCCTCGGGAATAATCTCATCAAATATGTGTGCTCAAATGCAATCTCAAGGCATGCTATGTGAAACTCTCACACATGCTCTATGGGACTCCCTTTTCCCCTATACTTGTTTAAGTTAGGTACATTGTAGTTTGGAGGAAAGGGTGGCATGTAAACACTTTTGTCAAAGGGATAAGGACATAAATCTTCTATGGTCTATGCCTTTTTTGTGGTAGATACTTGCATGTTTGAGAAGCATTGCTCTAGTGAATGCATCTTGTGTGCCAAGGCTTCAAAGGGGGTCAATGATGTGTTTATGGCATTTGTGAGTGCATTTTGATATGGATTACCCATGTTTGATGTTGATGTGTTTTGGGATCCCAAATTTATAACAAGTGGGTTGGTATGTGTGTTGAAGGGTGCGTGTGATGAAGACGCATTTAAAGGTTTTGGTTGTTGGGTATGTATGTTGTATTTGGATTAATGTATTGGAAGTGGGATGAATGTCATGCCCACAATCCCCATGCGGTCATGATACGCAACACATGTGTCATGTGGTCATGACACGAAATACCAAAAATCTTCCACGCTTCCCTAGAAACCCCCTCGCACGCGTAAGCGTGCTCAGCGATAATACGCATAAGGCATAAACATGTCAGTCGAATGCGGGGTAATGCATTCGCTTGCACATTCCCTTACATGATGAAGGCTAACTAGGGGGTCAATGCAATGTGAATAACATCGCTAATAGGGTTAGGATCAAAGATAAAAATCGTAGGTTTACCTAAGTGAATGATGGGATTTCGACACAAGTCAAAAATCAAAATCTAATATTAAAGCATAAGAATAAATTAATGGTCTAATCTAAAATCAACATGTTGTGGAAATGATAAGTTAACACTATGCAAGGTCCAAAAATGTTATCTTAACTAATCCTAGATTCTGGAAAAATTCGGCAGCATAACACCTCACAGGCATGAATAGGGTTTATTCTAGTTAAAAAAATTTGGTCAAAGGTTCTAGGTTTACTAATTAACAATTTAACTGCTAAAACTAGAATAAATAAATAATTTAACGCAACTAATTTACTGAAAAATAAAATAAAATTTACCTTATAACTTAATGTCCACAAGCAAAAATTAATTTCAATTAAATAGATAATAATTTTCGTTTGAATATTAAAATTTGAAGGGAAGTTAAATATATTAATCAAACCCACTTAAATCAATTAAAAATGATAAATGAGGTCCTCTAACCTAATAGATTAAACCTTTAAATGGTCATATAAAATTAAATGGAAGAATAAAATTCATAACTCCCCTCAAATGGATTAACAAATATTAAAATCTAACTAAACTAGATAAAATACACTCCCATATTTAATCTTCCCTAAAACCTTCTTTATAGAAAAATAAAATAACACAAGAGACAAAAATAAGAGGAGAGGGAATCTTAAATAAAAGCAAATTTAAAATACAAGCCCTAAAAGCTCATCACAAATAAAATAATAATATCCTTAAGAAGGAGAACAAAGCCCTAGCATCTCTCTCTCTCTCTCTCTCTCTCTCTCTCTCTCTCTCTCTCTCTCTTCATTATTTTTGTTTTGCAGGTTGGAATGAGGCATTCATGGCCACCATGGAGGTATAAGCATTTTTCAAAAATGTTATTTTTTTTCTTTAAAAGAAATATATCTATAATTTTTTTTATAACAACCAACTCTAAAAAAATGGAGGCCACAACAAGGTACATGTGTGTGTGTGTATATATATTCCCACTTAAATATAATGAAAAATATTTAAACACTGTGCAGAATTTCAGAGGGGAGAGATGTCGTGACGTCGTGGGATGGGCGGTTAGTGCAAGGATGGTTTAAAGGGGGTGATGGAGGGTACTATGTTTAAGGCGACGGGGGTGTGGGGAGGGGGCCGAGCCCCCAGCCACACCCCACCATGGTGGGGTGTGGTTGGGGGCTCGGCCCCCTCCCCACACCCATATACAACAATAGCCGTGGGTGGTGGGGTTTGAAACCCCTACCGTCCACTCTATCCTCCACCCCAAAACAACAAAAAAAATGATGCATGACAGTAGTTTCAATTCTAACTCATTTCATTTCTTTTTTTTTATTAAAAATAAAACATTATTATATGTATATATATATATCTGTGTGTGTATACTCAAGAGGTATACATAGGTTTAACAATAACACTGATTTTCTTTTTACTAATAAATGGTAGTAATATATATATATATATATATATACCATTCAAAAAATACACAAATTTTCATTTGATACTCAACAACAATGAATGTATTTTGGTATATAATTTATACACACACACACACACACACACATATATACACCTTAAAACAAAAGGTCGAGACTTGTATTTATGCATAATATAGAATGAAAATTTCATTCACAAAATAATGCTGATAAATAAAATAACACAGCCAACACAAACAACTACATATATGATTTTTTTTTTGAATTGGAAACCAATGCATTATGAACTGTCTTTTAAAATAAACAACAATACTCTAATTTCCCTTTTCTATGAGTAAAATCTCTTTATTATTTTCTCTTTTGTTTTTTTTCTATATCCTTCAATTGCAAAAAAATAGCAACTATATTTTTTTAAAATCTAAAACATGTAAACACACCAACATTTTAATCTTGCTTTTCTCTCTTGCAATACTTTTTTTTTTCCATTCATAAATCATTGTAAAACAACCAACTATATATTTTATTTCTAAATGAAAGCAAGTTTATTACAACCAAATTTAAAAACATAATTTCATACAACTCAAGAGAGTATGATCTCCTCTCTTTGAATAATAAAAGAACTACACAAGGAAATAAGTATTATTTTCTCCAACATCTCATAGCTCCAAAAATCCTGCAATGACACAAGAAAGAGGAAAGAAGCCACAATGAACTGCTCTTCTCCCTACCATTGACTCACTCATGAGTCATCCCCGAGCTAGGAGGTCATCCTAACACAAGGTAAACACACACCACATCACAACAATGCATACAAACACCAAACACAGAATACTCACATGGGTTTCACATAACAAAACTCACCCAAGGTGAGTTTAATGGGGTAGGGGAGTGGACATCACTCAACTCAAGAGTGCCACTCCATAAACTTCCCAAAACAAATTCTTCTCAAGGCCTCAATCCAACACTTAAAACCATAGTTTTCACAAAACTTCATCTTAGCTCTTAAGCCATTTCAAAATAGTCATATACACATATTGCCCTCAAGGCTAAAATCCCACAAAAAACAAGGATGTGACCTTGAGGGGGTTCACTCCTCCCCCACCCCACACATGTTGAACATTTTCTCCAAATGGAGAGGCTCTCACAACTCCCATAACCATTTTCCCCACAACAATAAAGCAAAAACATAAATAGAAATTCACACATAGAATCACACAAGTAAAGAAAAATGCATAAGGAAAGGCATTTACCTTGAATCCTACCTTATAAAGCCCAAATGGAAGATAGTTGAGAAGAGCTCCTCTATCTCCTTCTCCAAATTTAGCCTCCAACCTTTTTTTTTCCTCTAACTTTATCCCAAAAGCAACTAAAATTCAAAAATTGTAAAAGATTCAACAACCCCCTCCCTCTCTTCAAGAGGGATAAAAATAGGCACTTCTCATGAGCCTTGAGGAATGGGGAGATGACACATGTCACCTCCTCACTCCTCCACACAACCACTTGCAAGACTCTTGGAATGGGGTGGTGACACATGTTATCCACCCATTCCACCAAGTCTTTCACCCATCCACTTGCTCTCTCTCACATATGTGGGAGAGAAAGGTGGAGCCAAAGGAGGAGTGGGTACCTCATGTGCCCCAATCATATCCTCCTAAGAAATCCCACTCAACCCAAAGGTACCCTCACCAATTGTGGGAGAGGCTTGGAGTTGAGTCCTCCACAATTAAGGGGTCTTGAAGACTCCCACAACCTAGGAAAGAGGAAAGGAAGAGGTTGAGTGTTTGACCCACTCATCCTCTCCCTCCCAAACTTCCATTTTCGTCACTTTACTTCAGGGTGAAGTTAAAGTGACCAAATGGGAGTTTACCTAAGGTTATACAAGCTCAAATGGTCCCTAGACCCTAGGGGTACAACCCAAGGTCAATTTTAACCTATTTTGAGCACCAAAAGAAGAGTAAAAACACATAAAAAGGGGTCTCAAAAAAATTAAAACTCAAAATAAAATTCAAATGACATTACAACTTAACAACACCAATCAAAAATCAAATAAAAGAAGGGGCAGACCTAACCCAACTAACATCACACAACAACATTACAAAAAATTCATCATACATCACATAGTTGATCTTGGTTCCTCTTGGAACTAGATCGACTTAACACAAGAAACAACACAGTGTGTGGGATGATCTCTGAATATCCGTGGCTTCGTTAGAAACACCTATGCACTCAATGAAATGTTAATCCCACATGTATATAATAGCCGAAGCAAAGTGAAGCATACACTCACATCATCACATGATCATATAAACATCAAAGAATCACATCATAATTAAATTCTAAATGTTGCATTTCAAAAATCCATCACAAGATAGAATCACATAATACATTTCTAACTAAAATTAGATGAATAGTATCCCAATAACATCATAATGTAAATCATATGTCTAACATCATCAGTGAATCAATATCAAGGTCTAATCTCATCGTAATCATGCTAAACATAATAAATCCACATAAAGCATAAAGTCTAATAGTCTTGCAAATCAGGATCAACAGTCCCATAAGTCTAACATATGTCACCAACAGTAAAATAAAGTAGTCAAATATAAGGGAGTGAAATGGTAGGCCTCACATCCTGCCCCCCTAAGACTATACTTCCTCCCGGAAGTCGTCAAAGAGGTGAGGAAAAAGGGACCTCAATCTCGCTGCATCCTCCCATGTCACCGTGACCTCATCGTACATGTCCCACTGGACCCTAACCTGGTCCAACTCTCGACCTCAAAGGCCCAGCGTCTAACGAGACAATATGCAAATTGGCTCCAAAGCCAACTGACCATCCACCACTACTTGAAGAGCACTCTAATCCAATACATGAAATAAATCAGATATGTAACACCGCAAAACAGAAACATAAAAAACATCGTTGATGTGCGACAGGCTAGGTGGCAAGGCTAGATGATAGGCTACGGGTCCTATCCGCTCCAAGATCTCAAAAGGTCCAACAAAATGAGGTGTGATCTTAGAGCCCTTTCCATAATGGATTGGACTCTTGTGCAGTCGCACTCTCAAGAATACTCTGTCCCCAACTGAGAAGCTCTGATCTACCCTCTTAGCATCGGCATACTTCCTTTGTCGATCCTGAGCCTCCTGAAGTCTTTGCCTAATCAAGATAACCTGCTGCTCCATAAGCTAAACCATCTCTGGCCCTAACGCAACCCTATCCTTAATATGGTCCCAACTCAAAGGTATCCTACAAGGTCTGTCCTACAAGGCTTGAAAAGGAGGCATACCCAATGAGCTGTGATGCCCATTGTTGTAGGCAAACTCAACTAGATATAGATACTCCTCCCATCTACTCTGGTGATCCATGACATACATACAGAGCATATCCTCAAGAACCTAATTAACTCTCTCTGTCTAATCATCTGTCTTAGGATGATAAGCAGAGCTGAAGTTGAGCCGTGTGCCCAATGCTTGCTGCAAATCCCTCCAAAAGGCTAAAGTGAACACTGAATCCCTATCTGATATGATATGGTGAGGTACCCCATGTAGTCTAACAATCTGATCCAAGAATACTCTTGCCATTGATGGTGCATTGTACGTCATGAATACAGGTGAGAAATGTGCCACCTTGGTCAACTTATCAATTGTCACCATGATGGCATCATGGTGGTGTGATGACATAGGAAGACCAACAATGAAGTCCATGGAAATGGTGTCCCATTTCCACTCAGGTATCTTGTGAGGGTATAAAAGACCTTCTGGATGCTGATGCTCAGCCTTGACCCTCTGGCACTCAAGGCAATGAGCAACATACTCTACAATATCTCACCTTATACCCACCCAATGGTATAACTATCACAAGTTGGCATGCATCTTCTTCACCCCTAGGTGTGCTACATAGGGTGCTCTATGAGCCTCTAAAAGAACTACTGCACGAAGGTCACCCACACGGGGTACATAGATGCACTGTCGATGTCTAAGCAACCCATCTGACTCAAGGGAATATCCTACAAATTTGCCCTTAAAGGCCCTCTGAGACTGGATCTCCTACTGCACCTCAAGAAACCACTCATCCTCAGGCAGATACTGAATGATGTGCTCTCTCAAGTCCACACTCAAGGTCAAGGTCAGGATCTCGTGGTGCCTTTGACTCAAAGCGTCAACGACCATGTTCTCCTTCCCTTTGATGTAGTGGACTTCAAAGTTGTACTCGCATAGAAACTCCATCCAATGCCGCTGGCAGGTGTTCAAATTCAGCTGCATGAATATATACTACAAACTATGGTGATCTAAATGAAGCTCAAAGCGACGACCCAAATGAAAGTGTCTCCAAAGAACAAGAGCATGTACTATAGCCGTGATCTCTAAATCATGCGTAGGGTAGTTCAGCTCATGTGTCTTGAGCCTACGTGACTCATATGTAATCGCTCTACCACCTTGCATAAGCATGGCTCCCAAACCCTCAAGTGATGCATCTGTATAAACTACAAAATCCTCTACAGGATCAGGAACCGCTAAGATGGGAGTGCTGATAAGACACTCCTTGAGGACTCCAAAGGCCCTCTCGCACTGCTTGGTCCATGTGAAACTCTTCCCTTTCCACTGAAGGGAAGTAATGGGGTGCGTTATCCTAGAAAAGCCCTCTACAAATTTGCGGTAGTAACCGGCTAAACCCATGAAACTCCTGACCTCTGTCACACTGGTGGGTGCTGGCCAATCTCTGGTAGCCCTGATCTTCAATGGATCTACAGAGATGCCATCACCAGATAGGATGTACCTGAAGTATTGTACCTCTATCCTAAAAAAGGCACACTTCGCCAAGTTGCCATAAAGTTGTTGCTCTCTCAAGCACTGCAAAACCTGACATAGGTGCTCCTCATGCTCCTCCTTAGTCCACGAATAGATCAATATGTCATCAAGAAAAATAATCACGAACTGATCCAAATAGGTATGAAACACCCCGTTCATGAGACTTATGAACACTGCAGGGGTGTTCGTCAAACCGAAGGGGACCACAGTGAACTCATAATGGCCGTATCTAGTCTGGAAAGTAGTCTTATGAATATTTGCCTCTATGATACGCAACTGATGGTAACCAGACTTCAGGTCAATCTTAGAGAACACCCTGGCTCCCTGCATCTAGTTGAAGAGATCATCAATCCTAGGCAGAGGGTAATGGTTCTTCACCATCACCTTATTCAACTGCCTATAATCCATGCATAACCGAAGTGACCCATCCTTTTTCTTCATGAAGATGACTGGAGCGCCCTAGGGTGAAATGCTTGGTCAGATGTGCCCCTTCTTGAGCAAGTCCTTAAGCTACAACTTGAGCTCTGTAAGCTCATAAGTGGTCATCCTGTAGGGTGCACGAGACATTGGTTTGGCACTTGGCACTAAATCAATATGAAAGTCTACCTCACGACAGAGTGGCATCCCTGGTAACTCTACTAGAAACACATTGGCAAACTCTCTCAAAATGGGATGATCATCTAATGATGCCTCAAGCTTGTCCTCTAATCTATCACTAACTGTAATAGAGAACATCTCGCTGTTGCAAGTATGAGGTGAACAAGTGTTGTCATTGATGTCAACATACTCATATTACATCGACAAGAGGATTGGATGAGCTGTGTGTTGAGGATATTGAGAAAATTACCCTCAGTCAGGAACAGTGAAGAACAGTGATGAGAAGAAGGCAAATATATTGGATAGGTTGAGAACCGGAGGATGCGGATTAAAGGGTTTGTAGATATGAGTCTTGAGATGCTTCAGTCAAGTTTTTAGAGGTCCGCATGAAGACCTGAAGAAGTTATGGCTGTCTGTGTGGAACCGGTTCTGGCAAGTGCTTAGAGGTGACAGAGGATCACAGAAAGGTCCGGTGAGGTCCGAAATTGTACAATCCTAATCTGCGGATTGGAAAGAGTATTTGGGATGTCCTTGTGATGTGCCATCTCGAGTGGTGTATGATTTGGAGGTCCAGAAGTACCTCTTGCATTATGACAGTGGCGACAGACTGTGTTCTTGAAGTTCCGGATGAGGAAGACAAGAGATTCCAGCAAGTAAAGGAAGTACAGATGTATCCGAACATTCAGGCAGGCTTGTGAAGTTTTCTGGATCGTGTTGAGGTTGTGTTGTTGATCCGCATTGATAGTAGAGCCCGAAATTGAAGTTATTCTTCCGGATGAAGTTCTTGCTCTGTTTAGCCGACCAGATGAGTTGTTCATCCTGCGAATGTTCTTGTGGTGGCCGACCGGATGTGTTATTCATCTTGCGGATACTCTTATGATTGTTTGCCGACTTAGATGTTTGATCCTAAGTCGATGTCTTGTATAAATAACGGTCTGTGAGTTCATTTCGGTGTGTGTGGTGTGTGGATGAGTGTGGCATAGCGAAGAGAAGTGCGAAAGGCAGAACAGAGGTTTTTGGGCTTAATTGGAACTGATCCGGACATGGTAGAGATGTCATTCTCCAGTTCAAGACTGTGATTTTTATCACTTTGTAGACAGTGTGTCTCCTTGTAGGCAGTGGGCCTCTTTGTGAGCAGTGTGCTCGGGTAGTGAGCCCTAATTGGCATGTGCCATTCATTTTTTCTTTATTCTTCTAACAGAGAATAATTCTTGGGTTAATCACCCCGTGGTTTTTCCCTTAACCGGGTTTTCCACGTCAAAATCTTGGTGTTCAATGTGTTGATGCTTATCTGCTTTTGTGTTTATGTATTATGCTTCCATGGATGATTAATTGATATGCTACCAACTAACAACAAAGAATCAAGTGTTTGAAAGAGCAAGAAGTTTTATACAAATGATTCACCCCCCCTCTCAGTTGTATGCCCTAGATCCAACAATTGGTATCAGAGCCAGGTTCCTCTAATAGGAGCTTAACCGCTTGAGGAGATCCAGGATGTCGTCATACAAGAAGGATAGTCCGAAGTTCGATGGAACCAACTTCACTCTCTGGAAAGGTCGCATGAAGTGTCACTTGGAATGTATGGGAAAAGCATACTTGGCTATGGTTTCAAAACCATATGTACCTCCACAAGGTGGTCCGACAACTCTGAATGAAATCACAGAAGCTGAAAACAATCTGCGAACCAAGGAAGCTCTTCTAAGTGCATTGAATGACTCAGATCTCTCGAATGTTATTCACCTACCAACTGCATATGAGATCCTGACCAAACTGGAACTTCTATATGAAGGAGATGAGTTTGTCAAAAGTGCAAGGTTGCAAAGTCTGAAAGGGAAATTTGAAAGATTGAAAATGAGAGATGATGAAAACATCACTACCTTTATGCCAAGAGTGAATGAGCTGGTATGTGGAATCAGAAATGCTGGTGGAACTTTAGATGAAAATGAGATTGTCTGCAAAATCCTAAGATCTCTTCCTGCTGCCTACAAAATCAAGGTTGCTGCCATTGATGAATTCAGAGCCCACACAACTGTCACAAGAGAACAACTGGCTGGCAAACTAGCTGCATTTGAAATGACCGAGTTTGGAGATGATCCTCCCAAGACTGAATCTGCTTTCAAAGCCAGTGCCTATGTGAAAGGCAAACAGAGATTGGATCCGGGAGAAAACTCATCAAGGAAAATGTCATGGTACGATCAAGCAAGAAGAGACATGGAAGAAGAAGAAGCAGAAACAGCTCAACTTGAAGCCCTCATTGCAAAGAGACTGCCAAGAGGATCCGGTAAGTATGAAGGAAAACTACCCTTTAAGTGTTTCAACTACAATAAGATTGGTCATTTTGCTTCAAGATGTCCGGAAAGATCTGCAAGGTCTAATACTAACAGACAAAGGTTTCAAAAGAATTGCTATTATGTTCATGAAGAAGATGACAATGAAGGAGTAACAGATGATGAATCAGAACTAGGAAGCAAATCCGGAAATGAGTGGGTGTTTATTGCCATCAAGGAAGAAGATTCAATACTCTCTGAATCTGTCAATCACAAAGTTGTTGAAAAAGCTTTGGCTGCTCAGGTGGAAGAAAAGGATGATTGGGTTATTGACAGTGGATGTTCTCACCATATGACTGGTGACAAGAATAAGTTCTTGAATTTGGAAAGGTATGAAGGAGGAATGGTAAAGTTTGGTGACAATTCTGCTGGCAGAATCAGAGGCAGGGGAACTATTTCCTTCGATGGAAAGAGCAAAACAGGTAACGTACTGTATGTTGAAGGATTGAAGCACAATCTTCTTAGTGTTGGTCAGTTGGTGGACAAAGGCTATGATCTCCGGTTCAAAAATGGAAAATGCAGAATCTTTACAAACTCCAGAACTGAGATTGCATCCGGTACTCAGACAAAAGGTAATATCTTTCATCTGGTTGGCTCAAATAAAAGTTGTTTGTTTGCTCAAATTGATCAGAGTTGGTTATGGCATAGAAGAATGTGCCATGTAAATTTTGATAACATCATCAAGATAAGCAATACTTAGGCCGTAAGAGATCTTCCAAAATTGATGAAACCTACAAATAGTTTGTGCAAAGAATGTCAGCTAGGTAAACAAAGCAGAGTCTCTTTCAAAAGCAAAGATCAGTCTTCTACCGGACTGTTGGAATTAGTACATACTGATCTCTGTGGTCCGACAAGAATCAAGAGTCTGCAAGGTGATAGATATTTCATGTTGTTAATTGATGATCATTCCCGGATGATGTGGGTTACCTTTCTAAAAGAAAAATTAGAAGCATTTGAGAAGTTCAAGATCTTCAAAGCTATGGTAGAGAATCAAACCGGATTGAAACTAAAGTGTCTAAGGTCTGATAGAGGTGGTGAATTTACATCTGGTGAATTCATTGATTTTTGTGAGAAGCAGGGTATAAGGAGACAGTTGTCTGCTCCTAGGACTCCACAGCAGAATGGAGTGGTTGAGAGAAAGAACCGGACCATTCAGGAAGCTGCCAGGACAATGATGTTGGAAGCAAATGTTCCTCAAATGTTTTGGAAGGAAGCTATCAGCACTGCAGTCTACACTCTCAATCGAGTTCAAATCAGAAACAACACCGGTAAGACCCCCTATGAACTCTGGTTTGGCATCACTCCTACTGTGAAATATTTCAGAGTATTTGGTAGCAAGTGTTATATTAAAAGAGATGAAGATCTAGGAAAGTTTGATGCTAGAAGTGATGAAGGAATTTTCTTGGGTTACTTCACTCAAAGCAAAGCATACCGATGTTACAATAAGAGATTGAGGAAGATGATAGAAAGCACCAATGTGAAAGTTGATGAAGGAATTGAGAAGCCTTCAAGATTTTATGAGTTTGATGAAGATGACCAAGACAGTGTTCAAGGACCTCAATCCTCTCCGGTGAGACAGAGTCAGCCTGATCCGGTAAATCAGGAAGAAGAGATAGGTTTGAATGAGCCTGATCAAGAAGTAGCAGTGCAGGATACTCCCAAAATTCCAAGGTATGTAAGACTGAACCACTCTGAAGATCAGATCATAGGTGACAAAAGCAAAGGTGTACAAACTAGAAGGAATATTGCTCAAAATCAGGATGAATGTTGTCTGATTTCAAAGATTGAACCTAAAACAATAAATGAAGCCTGCAATGATGAAAACTAGACCAAAGCAATGGAAGATGAATTGATGCAAATTGAGAAAAATCATACTTGGGATCTTGTTCCCAGACCTAGAGACAGGAATGTAATTGGAACCAAGTGGGTCTTCCGGAACAAACTAAATGAAGCTGGTGAAGTAATCAGAAACAAAGCTAGATTGGTCTGCAAAGGCTACTCTCAAATAGAAGGAATTGACTTTGAAGAGACTTTTGCTCCGGTGGCAAGAATTGAAGCAGTCAGATTACTTCTTGCATTTGCTGCCTTCAAAGACTTCAAGGTATATCAGACGGATGTCAAGTCTGCCTTCCTAAATGGTGATCTGGAAGAAGAAGTCTACATTGAACAACCGGATGGATTTCAACTGTCTGATAATGATGATATGGTCTGCAAGTTGAAGAAAGCTTTGTATGGATTGAAGCAAGCCCCAAGAGCATGGTATGAAAGGTTGGATAAGCATCTTGTGCAGATTGGATTCAACAAAGGTACTGCTGACAGTAACTTATATTTCAAAATTGATCATGAAAACATATTGATTGTTGAAGTGTTTGTGGATGATATCATTTTTGGAGGAAGAGATAGTATGTGCAAAACTTTTGCAAATCAGATGAAAAGTGAGTTTGAAATGTCTATGCTTGGTGAAATGAATTTCTTCTTGGGTCTGCAAATTACTCAAACAAAAGAAGGGATCTTCATTTCTCAGACCAAATATGTGAAAGAATTGTTAAGAAAATTTGGTATGGAAGACTCAAAACCTATGAACACTCCTATGGCAACCGGATGTAAGTTAAGCAAAGATGATGACTCTCCAAAGGTAGATCAGACAAAATATAGATCAATGATTGGTGGATTGTTATATCTCACTCAAACTAGACCAGATATAATGCAGGCTGTTGGTCTTGTGGCAAGATTCCAGGCTGATCCTAGAGAATCTCATGTTATGGCAATCAAAAGAATTTTTAGGTACTTGAAAGGAACAGTTGAGTATGGTCTATGGTACCCTAGAGATCCGGATTTCTCTCTTCATGCTTACACAGATGCAGATTGGGCAGGAGATGTGGATGACCGGAAGAGCACTAGTGGTGGAGCATTCTTTTTGGGGAAGAGATTGGTTTCTTGGCTAAGCAAGAAACAAGATGCAATATCTCTGTCTACAACTGAAGCAGAATACATTGCAGCAGCAGGTAGTTGCACTCAAATCTTATGGATGAAGCAGATGCTAAGAGACATCAAAGTTGAATATGAGGAGCCTATCACAATTTTCTGTGATAATTCAAGTGCAATTAATATTTCTAAGAATCCGGTATTGCACTCTAAGACTAAGCACATATCTATCAAATTTCACTTCTTGAGAGAACAAGTAAACAAGGAAGAAGTCAGATTGGAGTATGTTCCCTCCAAGGATCAGATTGCAGATATCTTTACAAAACCTCTTCCCAAGGACTCTTTTGAATATCTCTGGGAGAAGTTAGGGGTCATGGCCCCTCCGGTGATAAACTAAGATGCACTGATGTGCATCAGTCCGGTGGATATCACAGTCATATCTTGTGATCCGGATTGATGATGGGGAGCTGCTACTAAGGGGGAGCAGCTGGTATGATTCTGATGTATTAGAATTGCAAGTATGAGCCCTTTGCCATTGATGTCAAAGGGGGAGAGAAGACATGTGAAAAACAAGTGGTTAATGATCAAAGGGGGAGAGAAGACATGTAAAAAGTTGTTGTTGATAGGGGGAGCTGTGACAGAAAGGAGAAGTTCTTGTCTTGATGGTTTTTCACATCACATGTTGCCATCAATGACAAAGGGGGAGATTGTTGCAAGTATGAGGTGAACAAGTGTTGTCATTGATGTCAACATACTCATATTACATCGACAAGAAGGATTGGATGAGCTGTGTGTTGAGGATATTGAGAAAATTATCCTCAGTCAGGAACAGTGAAGAACAGTGATGAGAAGAAGGCAAATATATTGGATAGGTTGAGAACCGGAGGATGCGGATTAAAGGGTTTGCAGATATGAGTCTTGAGATGCTTCAGTCAAGTTTTCAGAGGTCCGCATGAAGACCTGAAGAAGTTATGGCTGTCTGTGTGGAACCGGTTCCGGCAAGTGCTTAGAGGTGACAGAGGATCACAGAAAGGTCCGGTGAGGTCCGGAATTGTACAATCCTAATCTGCGGATTGGAAAGAGTATTTGGGATGTCCTTGTGATGTGCCATCTCGAGTGGTGTATGATTTGGAGGTCTGGAAGTACCTCTTGCATTATGACAGTGGCGACAGACTGTGTTCTTGAAGTTTCGGATGAGGAAGACAAGAGATTCCAGCAAGTAAAGGAAGTATGGATGTATCCGGACATTCAGGCAGGCTTGTGAAGTTTTCTGGATCGTGTTGAGGTTGTGTTGTTGATCCGCATTGATAGTAGAGCCCGGAATTGAAGTTATTCTTCCGGATGAAGTTCTTGCTCTGTTTAGCCGACCGGATGAGTTGTTCATCCTGCGAATGTTCTTGTGGTGGCCGACCGGATGTGTTATTCATCTTGCGGATACTCTTATGATTGTTTGCCGACTTAGATGTTTGATCCTAAGTCGATGTCTTGTATAAATAACGGTCTGTGAGTTCATTTCGGTGTGTGTGGTGTGTGGATGAGTGTGGCATAGCGAAGAGAAGTGCGAAAGGCAGAACAGAGGTTTTTGGGCTTAATTGGAACTGATCCGGACATGGTAGAGATGTCATTCTCCAGTTCAAGACTGTGATTTTTATCACTTTGTAGACAGTGTGTCTCCTTGTAGGCAGTGGGCCTCTTTGTGAGCAGTGTGCTCGGGCAGTGAGCCCTAATTGGCATGTGCCATTCATTTTTTCTTTATTCTTCTAACAGAGAATAATTCTTGGGTTAATCACCCCGTGGTTTTTCCCTTAACCGGGTTTTCCACGTCAAAATCTTGGTGTTCAATGTGTTGATGCTTATCTGCTTTTGTGTTTATGTATTATGCTTCCATGGATGATTAATTGATATGCTACCAACTAACAACAAAGAATCAAGTGTTTGAAAGAGCAAGAAGTTTTATACAACTGATTCACCCCCCCTCTCAGTTGTATGCCCTAGATCCAACACTCGCATCCCTTCCGCATGCAGTGCTTAAGTTGCGGAGTGGATATCATACGAACTGTTGTGGGCTTCTGAATGCCCACTATCTCAACTGACATACCATGATCGTCTAAGCAACTAATCACCTTTCAGCGACAATCTAGCTTAGCTCTATGAGTCGCAAGCCAGTCCATACCCAAAACCACATCATAGGATCCTAATGGCATAACTCTAAGGTCACAAGATATAGTGAAGGACCCCAAAGAGATCTCATAATTCTAAACCAAGGCATCTACTGACATCCTAGCCCCAGTGGCCAACTCAACCTCCCACCTAATGTCTTGCCTAGAAGCCACCAGCCCGCAACGCTCCACTAATGATGTAGATAGAAAGGAATCAGTAGTTCCAAAGTAAAAAAGAATAGAAATGGAGGCACCCCTGATCATACCTAATGTCTCAATCACTGATGCCTGAAAATCAACCTGGCGATTATCAACCGCTATGAACATGCGGTGGGACCTACCCACATCTCCAACCATCTGCTCTGATCCTCCTACGCGGGGCTATCCCCTGCTATAAAGCCCTATGGGTACTCTCTGGCTAGATGTCCCACTCCACCACACACATAGCATGGGCCTCGAGCCTATACCTGTCCAGTCTGAGTCCTACCTGACTGCTGCTATCTAGATCTACCTGTGGACCCCTGTGAACCCCTGTATGACTACTGTGACCTTGCTGGTCCCGCAGGTGGTCCCTGCTACCTCTAATCTCTACGTGGGCCCTGATGTTGCCAGCCTCAATTTTGCCCTCCCTATGCCCTCTACTGGGGTCTAGACCTCTGTTGATTCTGTTGCTGCTACTGTGGAGGTCTAGGAGGTAATGATGGAGAACTAAAACCTCCTCTCTATGGTGGTAGTGGTGGTCTGCGGTAACTCTGTTGATGCTACTGCTACCCACGATCCTGAAACTGGGGCTATGAACCCTGCCCTCGTCCCTGTATCTCCTCAGCTATGTATGCCATCTCAGTAGCATCACTCATTATCTAGGGATCTGCCATGCGTATAGGCCCTGCTATGCTATGGTTCAATCCTCTGATAAACTTATGAACTAGGAGTTTCTCATCCTGGAGATACTTTGCATATCGAGACAACTTGGTGAATCTGCCCTCATATTGAGCAACAGTAAGTCCTCTCTACTAAAGGTCATGAAACTCATCTATGTGACGCTGTCTGTAGTGATTTGATAAATACCGTGCATTGAAGTGCTCAAAGAAAGTCTCCCAAGTGAGTATCACATAATAAATTTCTAACTAAAATCACATGAATAGTATCCCAATAACATCATAATGTAAAGCATGTGTCTAACATCATCAGTGAATCAATATCAAGGTCTAATCTCATCGTAATCATGCTAAACATAATAAATCCACATAAAGCATAAAGTCTAATAGTCCTACAAATCGGGATCAACAGTCCCATAAGTCTAACATATGTCACCACTAGTAAAATAAAGTAGTCAAATATAAGGGAGTGAAATGGTAGGCCTCACAATGAAGCACTTGTAGTATTTTGGTTTTGGATGTTATTGGGATTTGTTTGGAACAAGATGTTTGGGTCCATTTGTTGTTGCAAGGGATTTGAATGGGTATTTTGATTGACGTTTAGGTGAGACACATGTTGATGGGTTTGGGAAATAGTTTGATGACTCAAGGTGTGGTTTTGAGTTGCACCAATGTTCATGTACGTGTTGGGTGTGGTATTACTATTTTGATGGTGTGGGTCCACATATTGTTTACTCAAAACATTACCTTGTATGGCCCCAGAATTCATGTTCACATTTGGTAGGGTGTTACTACTTTGGCAAAGGGTGTCCATGTTGTGATTGCCTAAGTTGTTATTTGGTTAAGGCCCAAGGTTCATATTTGCATTTGGTGTGACATTGACCCCATGTGTTTGCGCCCGCGAAGTCACTATGTATATTTTTTATGTTCTTTTGTTTTTACCCATGTTTGTCATTGAAGTGAAGGGGTTTGCAAAATTCAGTGGTTGTGACATGGAATTCGCATTGTCAAATGGAGGAGGCACATGGGATATTGTGGAATCTTGTGATGTTTCTCTCATAGGAAGGGTGGAATGTTCTTGTGTCAGATTTGTGTAGCTAGTGGATGATGTTTGTGCGATTTTGTTTGGCGATGATCCCACAATTGCATTGATCTCTACTCCTACGAGATTTTGGTACCAGTTTGTAAGAGATGCATGAGGTAGGTTTGAGGGTTGGAAGCTATCATTTCATTTAAGATGCATAACATTCTAGGATCTTGGGAGGCTTCTTCAATTTCTTACATTGGGTGATCCCTTGATTGTATTCTTGTAAAATGAGGTTTTCAAAGGGATTTGGCATGTTGGAATGAGGTTCTTGTTTCCCATTAGATGAGGTTCCAAAGCTCATTGTGTTCACGAGATGATCTAGGGATTCTCCCTTTCTCTTCTTTTGAAACTGTGTCTCAACCATATAAGCTTTACTAGTCTTGTGGAAAATGGATTTGTCCTATGGATGGAAATGCAAAGTATTTATGCTATATTTTTGGTATTTTTTGGAAAATATAGAAATACACTTAAGGTTGGAAATGTACCTATGCAAATGGGAATGACTAAATGAGGATATGTTATGTCAATGCTTTGAGATGCAACTAAGGTAATTAGACCAAGACTATGCTAGAGGCTCATGAATATTAGTCTTCAAGAAGTTTTCTTCACGAGGGTACTAATGTCTACTTATGACCTTATCAAAGCACTAGTTGGATTTATGAAGACCTTGAAGTGTTGATGTGGAAGGAATGATTGATTAAATTGAGCTCAAACTAGACTCATGAGTTGAGACTCACTTGTTATTTTGGAAAAGATGGACCTAAACTAGACTTGTGAGTATTAGGCCCAAATTGTGATTGATTTGAAAAAGAAAGATATCAAGGTCTTGTGATCCAAGTTTTTACTTATGATGCAGTCAATTTTTGACAATTTCTCCTATGTTTCAACCTTAAAGAAGAATAAATTTTAGGGACCTCTTTGGATGTCAAAGGTTGATTTTTTAAGGTAAGATAAATGATTTGGACAATATGGAATGCAACCTAAACCTAAAGGAATGAAGTTGAGTATGCAATGGATGAACAGAACTAGCAGGTCTAAAAATGTTTTGACATAGTTGCAATCAGATTTGATAGGGGAGACAGATTTTTAAAAGATCCTCTAAGTGTCTTACTACAGGTAGATGCATCACACAAGGGCTCAATTACGGTTTAGCAGTTTGCAGATGTGTTTTAGGGAGCTTCAGATGCATTTTACTTCTTATTAGATGTGTTTCAGAGGGTTTCAATTGCGGTCTATTTCTCAACGGATGCGTTTTAGTAACCTATAGATGCATTTCACTATTTATTTGGAGCCTAAAATCAGTGTTCTATGTTTGTTGACAGTTTGTTGGGAAAATTAGAAAACACATCACACATAGAAAACACTCAGCATTCAGTTTGGCTATGACTCTTGACTTTGTAAGTGTATGTGTATGTTCAAGGGCTATCCAACCCCAAATTTCCACGGGTCTTAATCACAATTTGAAAACACTTCACACACATAAGACACATCCTATCCCTAAGGTCATTGGCTAATGGCCTGACACTCAGGCCCACAACTTGGAAACTCCTTCGACGCAAGGTAGGGACACCCTAGAAGGAGGTGTGTACACTTTTGTCTTTGCGAGAGAGGACGGGTAGGGGCCTCTAGGAAAATGGAAGGATGATCCAATCACCCTTTCCCTAGAAAGCTACATATAGCTTATGTTAAGCTAATGATTTCCATCTCATCTCAAGGGAGTTCATGTGGTGAGTAACTTTAGGGTGATAACCCTTGCACCGAGAGTGACACCAAAAAAAAAAACTCAATCGTAAAGGGTGGGATTCTAACTAATTTGTCTTCTAGTCAAAACTCGGGGACTTACCACCTCGCAAGCATCCAACAATCCAATTAAGGCTTTGACCAATCCTATTAGTGGTACTAAAAATACCTCACATAAACATGGGTAGCTTGTACTTTTGGATTGGCATTGTACGATGAAGGCTAATGGAAGTTTAGACTTGGCTTTCACCTTATCTTTTTATATAGCGGCTTGAGGGAAAAACTGCTTTGGGTCACCAATGAGTTCTCCGTACAGATGTGTCTAAAAGGAAGACCCTATCTAAAGGGCTACAAAAGTGACATAAGTAAATTCTTTTGATCTCCAAGTTCATACAAAGATGCCAAGAGAGAGCATACACATGTTACTTGATCACACTAGAAAAAGTTCATTAACCTTTAGAAACCAAATGTGTGGTGTGACAATGACAATGTTGAGAAGTGTTTTTGATTCCCAAGTTCACTTTAAGTGCGAGGGAAGAGCATACACACTTCAAAACACAAGCAAAGTCACAAGACAAAGAAGACAAATGGTGCAAGTTGTTTGTTCTTTTTAACCCCAATGAATGCTAGAAGATGCAGTTTGTTGTTCTTTTTAAGCCAATGAGTGAAAGTATGTAGTTTGTTGTTCTTTTTAAGCCAATGAGTGTGAAAACAAAAGATTGTTGTTCTATTATGTCCTAAATTGAAGTGTTCCTAATTTAACCAAACACACACATGAATGAAAGGAATCCTGTAACAAATAGGTTATTAGTTTCAACAAAGATTCTCCTCCCAATGGATGCCACAAAGCTGCCAATCAGATATTAGTACCAGAATAAAACTCCCTGCTATGTTGTGTAAAAGAGAAAATTAAAATGAAAGAGATTGAAGCACTCCCTATTTTGCAATAGTCAGATGCGATTCAGGAAAGTTTGACTATGTCACATAGAGGCACAGATACGGTTCTTTGTTAGAGAAATGCATCACATAATTCTCCAGATACGACACATGAGATAGCGATTGCATCACAAAACTTGTCGATTGCGGTGCACGAACCTTCGGATGCTTGCACTATGTCTACAAATTTAAAACAACAGAACCCAACCAAATAACAGATGAAAAATGCTATACATGTGATGAATAAGAAACCCTAGGATTGCTGAGTCATTTCCCTAATGCCAAAAAGATGTAAAACTTTCAGACATATGTGGGCACACTCCAAATGATCAAATAAGTTTAGATAAACCCTTGAAATATAAAACCCTAATGCCATGAAGAACCCTAATGAGATAAACTATTGATTAGAGGATTAGTAAAGTGAACAAAGCATCAGAGAACAAGATGAAACCCTACAAAACCAATAGGGTTAGCCAGATATAGAAAACAAAAAGATCATGTCTAATATATAGGCAGATGCATCATAGAACTCTTCTGATGCATCGCAGACTCTAGTGAATACGATAGGCCATACTATGCATGTGTTACAGGGAACAACGGATGCATCGCACAAACCTGTAGATGCATCATACTATCTTACAAAACGCTAAAATCACAAATTTGTGGAAAGTACAGATGATTAATGCTAGGTTCACCAAAATGTGTTAGGGTAAAATATTTCAAGCATGCATAAAACAAACTACAGTAACCCTAACTCCTCAATGGAGTGCAAACAAACTTAGAAATCAAACAAACAAATACAAACAAACTAAGATTCTAAACTAATGTTCAACTTCTCTCCATTGTTCTCCTTAACCTTGCCATAGTGTTCTCAAATTTTGTAGATTTGCAATGATCATTAGAAGCTCAAGTGAATGAATTATCAAGATGTTGGAGTGTATGCAACAAGCTAGAGAGTTGTAAGCCTCGAGAGATGAAAATGAGGCTGGAGAAGTGATTTTATAAAAGACTAGGGTTAAATGGATGGTTGGGATTAAATGTTGACTTTTGATGGAATGGAGGGTGTAGATTTATTAGGGTTTCGCTCCCACTAAAGGACAAGGGATAATTTTAAATTTGAAAATATGGAGAGGTGTGAGGGAATGTTTTTAAATTAAATAAATTGGGTTAATTTATTTGAGAATGAGGATAATGTGAGAGGATTAAATTAGTGGGACTTATTTAATTAAGGTAAGACTTATAATTTAAATAAATAAATATTTATTTATTTAAATTAGTTGGGTAAAGGGGATATTGAAAGACTGAATAATTAAATAATTAATTAAAAATTAATTATTTAATTATAGAGGAAAATTAGAAGAGAATAGCTAAATAATTAAATAAATAAAATTTACTTAATTATAAGCACAAGAGGAGAAAATGAATTAATTAAATAATTATAAATTACTTAATTAAGAGTAGAATGTGGAATTAGGATGAATTAGGTGTGAAAATGGAGTTGGCAAGTTGAGGACATTTTCAGGTGTCTACAAGGTTCGCAAGCAAGAAAAAGATAAGAATGACTCAATTTGATGTGCGACTGAAGGAGAAAGAGAAGAAGTTGTAGATACTATCCTGATTCATCTTGAAGACTTATATGTGATAGTGATCAAGTGTAAACTATGCCTAACTGATCTAATCTTTAGAAGGAAGTGTGAAGAGGTAGTATTGTAATCATCAAAGGTGTGAATCTCAATGTCAGTTTTTAGACAGTAGAAACACTGTCATACTGTAATTTGTTCTAAAGTGTGTTCTCAATTTAGAGAGTAGTAGCTTCCTTGGGAGTGACCCTAAAACCAAGTATTCAACGAGTAGTAGCTTCCTTGGGAGTGACCCTAAAGCAAAGTTTTTAGGGAGTAGTTGCTTCCTTGGGTTGTAGCCCTAAAACAAAGTCTACAGGGAGTAGTAGCTTCCTTGGATTGTAGCCCTAAAACAAAGTTATTATTTGAGCTTCATATATTGTGAGTTACTCCTCACCGTAGTTTTTCCCTTCTTGGGTTTTCCACATATATCTGGTGTTATGTGTTGATGTGCATTTTGTTAATCTTTCATGCTTATGTTAATACTATGATGCTTAAGTTTTAATCTTCTCCAGATAAATTGAAGTTGTTTAGATATTGATTCATCCCCCTCTCAGTATCCTAGTGTGTTCAACACATTTCCCAATTAGGTCTTGGACAAAAAAGGGGAAGGACCAATGCACATTGAAAGGAGAAAGCAACAAGCCCAACACTTCCCAAGTAAATTTTAAACAGTCTAGAAACAAATGCCTAACATATTTAAGCTCAACCTCATAAAGAGCACATCTATTAGGTAGGGAAAAACATCTTTTGACTAAGTTATTAGTGGTAAGAATTTTTCTTTGGGTAGCAATCTGAAAAAGGATATTGATCTTGGGGATTAAAAGAGGTTGCCATAATCCCACCCAAAAGGAAGGACCTAGATTGGCAAGTAAGGAGAATTTTGAAGCCACAAAGGACCCTAAGGGTTACCAGCCCAAACTATCACATCCATCTTATCCACTTTTTTAATATGGTAGGCTAGTACTAAGGTGATTAGATTAGAAAAAGTGGTAGTTTCTAGAAGAATCCACCAAGATAAGATTCTTCCACACTCAAACCCCATCAATCATGTCAACATAGTCATCAAATCTTTCACCAAATGGGGTTTCACAAATAGCAACAATTGGAACAACGTAATTAGCTTGCACCAGTGGTATATAATTAAATAACCACACATCCTCCTGAAAATCAATATTCCTCCCATTTCCTCATTTCTATTTATCTCCTTTATTAATAATGAATGTACTACTTATGATAATTTTCCATAATTGATCCTTGCAATAAGTCATTACTAGATACAAGATCCTCATTCTCATCATTCAATTATTTCTTATGAGCAAGAGACTTCCACTCCTTATCTTATTTGAGAATCTTCTAACTCATTTTGGCATTTAATGCCAAGTTGAAGTTCCTAATTTGTTGCAGCCCTAAGCCTCCATTCTTCTTAGGTTTACAAACCTATTCCCATGCCACTAATGGGATTATGTTTTTCTCTTCCATTCCTAACCATAGAAGTATTTTTTTATTTGTTCTACCTTATTTTCAATTATTGATGGAAGATTAAACAAAATCATACCATATACTAGAAGATTTTGGAGAGTGCTACTTTAATAAGCTGAATTTTACCTTCTTGACTTAAAAGAGAACTTTTCCAACCAACAAGTTTTTTCTAAAATCTATCCAAAAGACCTGTCCAAAAAGCGTCTAGAATCAATCCCTTAAAAAGAGGAATCCCAAGGTAAGAGGCAGGAAGTAACTCCACTTTGCACCCATGGATGTTAGCAATTCTGAATTGTCTAGTAGCAGTGTTTAAGAAAAAAATATTATTTTTAGGAGGCTAATCTTTTGACCCAAAGCAATATCATAAAGAGAAAGGATATGTTTTATTTCCTTTGCCTCCAACACTAAGCCTTCCCAACCACAATGGTATCATTGATGAATTTCTAGTGAGAGCTAAGATCACTTGTTGAACAAGGTTTGAAACCCCTTAATTTGCCCTCTTCAACAACTTTCTAAATACTTCTTCCCAAAGCCTTTGCAAAGATAATGAAAAGGAAAGGTGATGTAGGATTCCCTTAATAAATTACCCTAGAGCTCCCAAAGAAACTCAAGGTGATACCATTGACAATAATTGAAAATTTGGGAGTAGAGATGCAATAAGCTACGATGTCTAAGAATTTCTTTCCAAAGCCAACTTTTTCTAGAATTCTAATAAGGAACCCTTAGGAGAATTTATCATATTTCTTCATTAGGTACAATGTCAAATCAAACCTGCCTTTTTTATTCTTATCCATAGAGTATAGGACTTCATGAATAGTAAAAATAGAGTGTGAGATTTGTCTACCTTGGATAGATCCACTTTGCTAAGGGGAGATGATTTTGGGAAGAATATGTTGTAGCCTTCAAGATATGATCTAGGAAAATATCTTGTAAAGATAATTGCACAAGCTTATAGGCCTAAATTCAATGAAGGCAACAACCACCACTTTCATAGGTATGAGAACCAAGAACATAGCATTTAATTCCTTCAACAACTTACCATTTCTAAAGAATTCCCTAGTAGCTACCACCACATCTAAAGCTATAATATCCAAAAATATAAAAAAAGAAATATGGGTATCCATTCGAGCTTGGGGCCTTACTTCCTTCAAACAAAAAAATGGAAAATTTCACTTCCTCTTCCATTAGGGGAGCCATCAAATCCATATTGTCATGTTCATTAACAAGAGAAGGGATAAAATTAAAAAGAAATTCCTAGATAGACAAGTCTAAAATATTACTTTCTGGGAGGAGATTTCTAAAGAAATTAACATCTTTATCCATTATGGAGTCTTCATTAGAAATAAGATTCTAGTCCACCCAAATTTCCTTCAACCTATTAGAAGACCGATGTTTGAGGATGGGCAAGTGAATAAATTTAGTGTTCCTATCCCTCACTTTCAACCAAATGACTATATCTTTGTTGCCAAAATTATTCCTCTTGGTTATTAAAGAATGGAGATGGCACAACAAAGAAATCTTTCATATACTATCCTAATTCATACCTTCAACTTGAATTTACTTTGGAAAGTATCAAGTCAAGAGACAACTTCATCTTTTTTATAAAAGATGTTTCAAAATGATATATTATTCCATCATCTAATATTAACCTTCACATTACTTAACTTCTTAACAATTAGAAACATTGTAGACCCATCCAGCTTGATATTCCACCATTTGAAGATCCTATTAGTGAGTTTGGTAAATGTTGTGTCCACATCTTCTTAAACTAAAATGGGAAGTCCTTTCTCTTTCCAATTTTATGCAAAAGGACAACAATCAGAGAGTGGTCTAACCCAACTCTAGTTAGAGTAGATAAAGAACAAAATTATAGATTAACCAGTCAAGGGAGACAAAAGCCCAATCCAATCTTACTTGAATTAGAGAAGCCCCAGCTCTTCAATTAGACCATGTGAAGTGTACTCCTCTTAATTATAAATCCATTAATGCACTTTGGTTTATGAAATCATCTAAGTCTTCCTAGATTTCAAAAGAGGCTTGGGCATCACCTTTTTTTCAATTACCGATAGAGGAAAGTTGAAATCTCCCATGACTACCCATTTAATATTTAAATGTATTCTTTGAAAGGTAGATAAACATATCCATAGGTTTCTTCTAGATACCCTCAAATTGGGAGCATAAATATTTGAAATAATCCAAGAAGAATTATCCTTCCTATGATAGAACAAAATAGTTACATGATTAGGATCTGCACACAGGAGAGATAAACCTATAACTAATAGGTTCCACAATGTTACTATCCCTCCTAAGGGCCTAGTAGCATCCATTCCTTCACACCCACAATCCTTAAAAAATTTATTTTTGATCTTTAAAATATGATCAACAAGCATCTTGGTTTCTTGTAGTAAGATAATGTTAGGTTTATTCTATCTAGAGAGATTCACCATAAGGTCTTGTTTGTGAGGGTTATTTAACCCTCTGATATTCTAAGAGATGAATTTCATCTTTTAATCCTTAGTATACCCTTAGCACACAAATATTGAAGGGTAATTTGGCTTCCATCTTCCATCTACTTCTTCATTTCATGTTTCCTTAGATCCTTCTAGTTAGGTCTTCCATTTTTCTTCTAGTCAAATCCATAACTCACCATCTTCTTGCATCTTGTTTTCCTATGGAGGGGACTGGGATAAACTTTCTTTCTAGCACTATCCTTACATTCCACCATGGGTTCTTCAAGTAAGACTTGGTAGCTAGGACTAGGATAGATTTTGTAGGAGAACTACATTCTTTCAACAAAGATGCAGGCAATGGGCTATCAACCCTTTTGACTATCTCTCCTAATTTAGACATTTCATTCATCTTATTTTTATATCTTTTGGAGAACTCTCCAACAAACTTGGTTCGAGATCCCATTCCTTATTTAACACTAAAGAGGACACTTGTCCACCAATATCCTCTTCATCTGAGATGGAGTAGGTCACTTTCTCCATAGAAGGATTTTTGAAGTTCATTTCAAGAAGACTAGGGTCCCTGGGCTCCTGGAAAGTTCTTCCAAGAAACACCAAAGGGACTAGAGCCCTCTCACTATCTTCCTTAGAATTTCTATGGTTTTGATTATTCCCCTCTTGAAAATAGTCACTAAGACCCACACCTTCCTTTGACATCTACCCATAACTAGTGTAGAAATCCCTTTGGCCTCAAACCCTTTCCTTAAGGGGGCCTTAACAAATAGGTAGTTCTTCATCCAATGGCCTACTTTGTGATAGGTAAATAAAGCAAAGAGGGACTTTTCAAAGATTAAATCTTTCCTCCATACCCCAAACTTAGAAGAGAGGGAAATATGAGAAGGAAAAGGGGTGCCAGTAGTAATGCTCACACACATCTTAGCATAGACAAGGCTTTTTCTAGATCTTGTAATTAGTCCAATGGCCAAAAGATGATTGAACACACTTTTTATCCCCCTAAAGAACTCTTATTCTTAATACTCCATAGGGAGACAGAAGTCTAATCCATACTACAGCCACATTAAAATTTTCTTTCATGGGATCAAACCCAAGGTGCCATTTGTTGAGAGCAAGGTTGTCCTTGCCTAAAAACCATGGTCCCCCCGATAATGTATTACAAAGATCCTTTTCATAAGAGAATGAAAAGGAGAAAATCATTTCACCATAGTAGCAATATCAAGCTACCCTTTAATCCTCCATTGGTTTTGGGCCCAAGAACAAACCATATCAATATATGGTCTTGGCCCTAAAAATTTCCAAATCATGGAGGACTCTATTTTACAGGAACCTCTATGCACAATAACATTAAGCACTCTAACACAAAACTCTTCATTGAGCTCACCTGGAATAACCAAGATTGGTGGGTCAAAGACCAATCCATTCCCCTTGGTAAGATCTCCTTGATTCTTAAACAATGAAGCACAATTACTTTTTGGGATTCTAAAATCCAAACCTAAAACTTCTCCATACAGAGACTTCTGGCATGATTCACTAGACTCGTGAAGAGGGAGTAGGCTCGAGTTAGAGCCTTCGTGACCTCCCCTATCCACCTTAGAGAACAAAAACCCCACTACACACTTAGGACCTCTCATGTTTGCTTCAAAAATTAGTAGCCCCACCTCATAGAGATTATCACCTTTTTAGTTGTCTGTTATAGGTTTTGACACTATCCCTTCTTGCTTCAAATTTTCAAACTCTACCAACCCACTCCTCTTCTTGCTTGCCTACTTGTTTACCTTCCTTCTCCCCATAATTATTACATTTGTGTGTGCACCAATAATAAAGGCATTTATGGTTATTGTTAAATATTAAATGATTCAATAATTAAAAGTAAATACTTTCTAATAAAAATAAGATAATTATTTACTATTTTTATATGTAAATGAAATGTGAAATTTATTAATTGCTTGATTAGTAATTCTAACCACTCAAATAAATAATGAGTATGTATGTGATGTGGTGCAATATATATCATGTGATGAGGTGTAGAAATGAAAAACCATTGTTACATATCAAACAATTAACACATACTTATTATCAAAACCCTACATCCAACAACATGCCAATAGTTATAACTATATTATTTACTTTTTGAATTATTTAATTTTACAATACTTTATTTTATTTTCTTGACTTGAATGATGATTTTTCAAAGTAGCTCTTTACAAGAAAACACATTAGAAATCATCTAGGGAAGATCAAGAGTCACTACTTAGAAATCCACTTTATTTAGATACCACATCCACATTAGAAGCCAGCTATTGAAGACCAAGAGTCACAACTTAGAATTCCACATTAGATGTCCCTATGGGGATTTGATCAAGAGTCACTACTTAGAACTCCACTTTATTTAGAAACCACATCCACATTAGAAGCCAGCTATTCAAGACCAAGAGTCACAATTAGAATTCCACATTAGATGTCCCTATGGAGATTCAAACTTGGGTCTCCACAACGAGAACCTAACATTTTAATCAATTAAGCTCAAACCCTTGGACTACAATCAAATATTTTATAATAATAATTTACATTTTATTCAAGTATAAAATAATGAGTAATTATCTTATTTCAAAAAGAATTACTTTTAATTATTAAACCATTTGATATGAGGCCAACCGATGTTAAAAAAAAAAATAAACATGAAGCTATTGAATGTTGGCTTGGTTTGCTGAGTGTTGGGCAATTATTGATGATGGCTATGCAATGTATACTAATTTTGTATAGCTTCCATAGTGGCCTTATCCTTAACCAACACTCTGTCTTTAATTAGCTCTAAGTTATATATATTGATCTGCATTTTTAGTTTAATGTTGGCTTATTCTTCTTCTGTCATACAGTGGCATACTGAGTTTAACTATTGAGTTTGACTACAAAATTTTCATGGTTGGTGTGGTACTTTTGGTTAGGTTGTAACACATTACTTATTCAACAAACATAAGTATAACACTTCACCCAAGTTTTGTACTTACTGGTTATGAAAGATTCGTGCTTTATGCTTTTGCTATGATTTTTAAAGCTATTAACATAGTACTTAGTTTGACATAAACATGTTTTAATAGGTCAAAAGGTCAAAATATGACAAAATGTCTTAATAATGACTATTTGAAAATGAGATACAATACTTGTGACTTGTGATTGTGGACGGTGAATAAAATCATGCTCTACATTAGATTTCCTCTACGAACTATACTAGTCCTCTGTACTAGTTTTACTCTTTGATATAGTATGGTGGATACCTTGCTAAGCATGGGAGAAAAAGGAATTGAACACTAACCTTCTTCTGTTGATCTTCTAAAGTAATGTTCTTGTTAGATTTTATCAAAACATATTTTAGATAGGTTGAAAGGTTTGTTGTTTGGTTATATAAAGTATCAACTATTTTGTTGTTTAATTGGTATTAAATTTAAATTCAAATTGTAATAAAATATTAAACACCAATTTTTAAAAATTAAATTCTTTTTAATTATTTGGATTGTCTATACAAAAGGCTACCTTGTTGATACATGGCTAATGGAACATCAATACACCCTTCTCAAACACAAAGAATTGTATGATGTGAATAAATCATAATGTAATCATTTTATTTTTTACAATGTTTGAAGAAAACAGTATAGGTAATGAACATGAAGTTATCTATACAATTTATGTATTATGTAATTTTTTTTGAAGATATTAAAAAATAAAGTTACAGAGAGGGATAGAGGAGAGATAGAGATAGAGGAGAGATAGAGAGGGGGGATAGATAGAGAGGGAGGGAGAGATAGAAAGCTAGAGTTAGAGAGAGGGTGTCAATAGAGAGAAAAATTGATAGAGATGTAGGATAGAGAAATAAAGAGATAAAGGGAAAGATATATAGAGAGAGATGTATTATGTATTATTTATATTTCATATTAATATTTTTTTATCACACTCTATAATAAAAAATAGTAAGAGTCTAATTAAAAAATAACTCAATGAGCAATATTTACCTCTCTATCCTCCCTCTCTCTATATATCTCTCCCTTTATCTCTTTATTTCTCTATCTTACATCTCTCTTTATCAAATTTTCTCTCTATCTATATATCTCTCTCCCTCTCTCTATCGACACCCTCTCTCTAACTCTAGATTTCTATCTCTCCCTCCCTCTCTTTCTCTGTCCCCCTCTCTATCTCTCTCTGTCTCTATCTCTCCTCATCTAACAAGGTGCATATGATGCTACTTGTTCCAACATTGCCTCTTCTATTTTAAATTATGGAGGCCTTGAATCTTCCTCATCATCACTCAAAAATATAATAGTTGTCTTTTCCTAGACATGAGCCTACTCTAGAGTGAAAGAAGATGGGGGGTGACATGAGTTTTCTCATACAATTTTCTACAATTATCATCCAAAGAATTTTAACTGATCTAAAATGCAAGTGTGTTATAATGTGCTTGCTTTATAGCATGCTCACATTATAATGCACTCACATTTTTGGTGTAGTCACGATCGGAGGGTCCACGAAGTGAACTATCCAAGCCATGTTGCAAGAGTAAACACAACGGAAACAACACAAATATAGAATGTAATGAATGATTCAAATGCTCAATATATCATATATTCAGAATGATTACATGTTGGCATCAAGCGGGCTACAATCTAGGGCTCATAGGCTTGAATTCTAGTTACAACAGATATTGCTTTGAAGCTCAAACATCTAATGATCATGAACTAAAAACTATCTAACTGATTAACTACTTTTCAAATACAACCTAGAGATCTATATATAACATCTCCAAGCTCAAGAGATCCTCCATGTTGGCCAAGAAAGGTTACAAACTCTAATGAAGGAATGTAACGTGTAGAAGCAAATAGGTCAGGCCTAAACATCTGGTAATGCTCTGCAAATGCATGAATCAAGGTGCGAACCTCAAGGAAGGTCTATCTATACCTTATGTGCCTTGTATTATGTTCCATTTAGCTCCACAAGTCATGGAAGTTCTCCACAAACCTTCTCCTTCAGCTGAATGCCTGAATGCTCTGCTCTATGAAAACATGTGATCTTCTGATAGTGATAACTTTTAGCAGACAGGTCCAAATGGCCTAAAATTTGGATATGATGTAGATGATGTTGTCTAGATGCTAAGTCTTGCTTCATGAGATTTGAAATGAAAATGTGGCAAAATGTAGTACAAAATGTTGAAACTACAACTGATTGAATTGAACTAAAAATAAAAGAAAAGAAGAATGTAAAATAGTTTTTGTTGATGCAAGATTGCTCTGCAACCTGCGATGCTCCTGCATCAGACACCCAAGGTTTTTGAAAAAGTGAGTCCCACACTTTGTTGGGGCTAGAGGAAAACCAAGGTGGTCCACCTTACCCTGAGAAATCCAAGATGAATCTTCTTTCAGCCTGCATTTCCACTTAACTAGATATTATTTGTATTGCTTGCCTCTAGTACTGCGTCCAACTTTGCTATCCAAGATGTCTTCTATCTGCACTGATTGTTGTTGTGGTAACTGATCCTTCAAATCATCTTCAATGCTATCACTTGATTCTCCTTCATGATATCGATATAAGTCTGCAATGTTGAATATAGGTGATATACCCAATGTCTTTGGTAGCTCCACTTCATATGCATTGCCTGAATCAAATTTCCTAAGTATCTTACATGGTCCAAACTTCTTCATCTTCAACTTGTTATATGTCCCCACTAGAAATCTCTCTTTTTTCATAAAACCATTACTTCATCTCCAATTGAAAATTCTTTGTGTCTTCTCTTCTCATCTACTTGCTCCTTATATTTACTGTTCATTTCTTCCAAATGCTTCTTGACTTGATTATGCAATGTTTCCATATATCCTGCAAATTCTTTTACCTTTGCACTTCTCTTATTCTCCATACTAATGTCTCTCAATTCGGCAACTCCTCTAGGTTTCATTCCAATCAAAATCTCAAATGGTGTCTTCCCTATACTCCTATTCACTGAATTATTGTATGTAAACTCTACTTGTGGTAGAATTAGATCCCAATTTCCTCCCTTCTCAACTACTAAACATCTCAACAAGTTTCCCAAACTCCTATTTACCACTTATATTTATCCATATATCTGAGGATGAAAAGCTTCAAACTAAAACGTTAGGTTTGTCTTCATCTTCTTCCACATTGTCCTCCAAAAGTATCCAATGAATCTTATATCCCTGTCTGAAATTATGCTCTTAGGTAATCCATACAATCTCATAATCTCCTTGAAAAATAGGTCAGCAACATGCACTGCATCATTTGTCTTCTTACAAGGTATGAAATGTGCCATCTTAAAAAATTTGTCCACCATTACAAATATAGAATCATGTCCTCTCTGTGTTCTTAGCAATCCTAATGTGAAATCCATCCTTATGTCTTCCCAAGGTCTCTCTAGTACTGTCAAAAATTTGTACAAACCGGTATTTTGACTACTCCCTTTTGCAACTTGACATATTCTACAAATCTGCACAAACTTCCTTACATCCTTATATATCTAAGGCTAAAAGTAATGTTCACTTACCAAAGCCACTGTCTTATCAATTCCAAAATGTCCTGCCAATCCACCACTATGTTTCTCCTTGATCAAATTGTCTCTCATTGAACTCTGAGGTAAACACAACTTATTTTCTTTGAACAACATATCCTCCTACATGAAATAATCCAACCACTTGCTTCTATCCATCACAACAGGTTCCTTACATGCTTTCCATGGTTCTGCAAACTCAAGGTCTTCTTCATACATGTGCTTTAGTTCTTCAAAACCTAATACTTCAACTCTCATCTCTGTTAGCAAATTCCTTCTTCTACTCAATGCATCTGCAACTTTGTTTGACTTCCCACTCCTATGCTTTAATAGAAATGTGTAACTCTACATGAACTCTACCCATCTCATATGTCTCTGATTTAGCTTTCCTTGACTGTTCAAATATTATAAAGCTCAAGATGATCTGTATACAACACAAATTCTTTAGGTAACAAATAATGTCTCTTCTTCAAAGCTTGAATTATGGCATAAAATTCTTGATCATAAACTGAATATCTTCTCCTTGCATCATTCAACTTCTCACTGAAATATGCTACCGGTCTACCTTCTTGACTTAACACTGCTCCTATTGCATTTCCACTTTCATCACAATCCACTTAAGATACTTTGTTGAAATCTAGTAATGCTAATGTTGGTTTCTCTGTCACTTTCTTCTTCAACAATTCAAAACTTTTATTCACTCCTGATGTCCACTTAAATTCCTTTCTATCACCTCTCATTGTGTCTATCATCGATGTGCATACTGAATTGAAATTTCTACTGAACTTCCAGTAGAAACTAGCTAATCCATGAAATGATCTGACTTCTCCAATGTTCTCAGGTGTTGGCCACTCAACAATTTCTCTAACTTTCTCAGGGTCCATCTTCAATCCTTCCACAAAAATCACAAATCCCAAGTATACCAATTCTTCCTTCATGAAACTACATTTCTTGATGTTTATTAGCAATTTCTCTTCTCTCAACCTCTGCAATACTTGTCTCATGTGCCACAAATGTTCTTGTTTTGTCTTACTGAAAATCAGAATATCATCCAAGTATACAATAACAAACTTACCCAAGAATTTATTCAAAACTTCATTCATCAACCTCATGAAAGTACTTAGTTCATTAGTCAATCCAAAAGGCATCACCAACCATTCATGCAATCCTTCATTTGTCTTAAAAGAAGTCTTCCATTCATCTCCTTCTCTAATTCTGATCTGATGGTATCCACTCTTCAAGTCTATCTTTGTGAAATATTTGGCTCCACTCAAATAGTCCATAATGTAATCCATCCTAGGCAATGGAAATCTATACTTAACTGTGATCTTATTGATTTCTCTAGAGTCTATACACATCCTCCATTCTCCATCTTTCTTCGGTGCTAGCACTACAGGTATTGCACAAGGGATTAAACTTTCTCTAATTAATCCTTTCCTCAACATCTCCTATATCTGTCTATTTATCTTTGCATTCTTTGTTGGTGTCATCTGGTGTGTTTCTTTGTTAGGAAAACTAGCTCTAGGTATAAGATCCATGTGATGATTGATACTCTGGATTGGTGGCAATCCTTCAAGTACATTATCTAATATGATGTCTTCATACTCTATTAATAGTTTACTTATCTCATCTGGCTGTGATTCTTCAATCTCTATACTTAGGGTTCCATGCTTCTTAGGAATCAAAGAACAACACATATTCTCATGTCTCAATCCATCTAGAAATTTCCTTCCACCTACCAAACAGATTCTAGCATTCCCACATACTTCACTCTTAGGCTCATCTTCCAAAGGTATCAAGGTGATTTTCTTTCCATTAGATACTATAGTGTAATTATTCTTTCTCCCATCATTTATAGCTTTTTTATCATATTGCCATGGTCTACCCAACAATATATGACATACATCCATCGGCATAATATTACACAATACTTCATCATGATAAGATCCAATATGAAAATTTACCAAACATTGTTCACTCACCAGTACATTATGTTCATCCTGAATGCATGTCATATTGTAGGGCTTAAGGTGTTTTAATCTTTCTAGGTTTAGCTTAGTCACCATCTCCTCTAAAACCAAATTATCAATAATACCATTATCAATGATAACTTTACAACATTTACCTCCTGACTTGCATATGGTTCAGAACAAACTTTTCCTTTGCGGTGGTTCCTCAGTTATCTCTGCTTGAAATAATTCCCTCCTCATGACTAATGCTTCTCCTTTCTCTAGTTTTCCAACTGAATTAGGTGATCCAACAAGTTATTCTTCTACATAAGTGGTTCTTGCACTATTCTCTATCTTCTTGCTTGTACTTCCTTGATGACATTCAAATGCTTTGTGTCCTTCACCTCCACACTTAAAAAATGTTCCTCTAAATGTTCTCTTATTAAACCCTCTTTCATCTCTCCTGTACCCTTTACTCCATTAAGAATTATGATTCCCTCTGTGGTAGCAATTTTTATCATCTCTCCGGTATGAACTAGTATCTCTATCTTCCTTCTTGAATGGACTATCTTGTTTGTTCTTCTCTGCATATGATCTATCTCCTTCAAAATATGTTCTACCCCTTTGAAATTTACCTCCTCTACCTCTATGTCTTTGCTCATGTTTCTTATTCAAATTGTCTTCAACTTTCAGGTGAAACTTGATATGCTTCTTCTATTGTTGTCATCTTTACCAAACTCAGTTCTTCTTGAATCTTCAATCTTAGTCCATTGATGTATCTTGCAACTTTCTCCTTGCTTGCTTCACTATGTCTAGTCCTTATGATCATCTTATGAAATTCTTTAGTATACTCCTTCATAGATTTCTCCTTTTGTTTAAGGTTTTGCAATTTCTTCAACAATTCCAACTCATAGTCAGCAGGTATAAACTAATTTGTCAACTTTGTCACCATCCTATCCCATTTTATGATCTTTTCTTTTCCTCTTCTATTTCTATCCAACTAAACTTCTTTCCACCAAATAGAAGCATGTCATTTCAACTTAGTCTTCGCAAATCTCACCTTCTTTGGATCTTCAATTTCTTCATATTCAAAGTATATCTCCAAGTCATTTATCCAATCAATCAACTCCTCCAAATTCAAATTCCTAGTGTAATTCGATACTTCCACCTTAGGTATTTTTCCAATCTTTGAAACAAATTTCAACATCTTCACTTGATCTTATTCTTCTTCTTCTTCTAGGGTTTCATCATTTTGATCAATGGATTGAAATTCATCATTATCACTTTCACCATTAGGTTAAGGTGTTAGTCCTCTTCTTTTGTCTTCTTCTACAACATCCTATCTAACTTTCATTGTTTTCATCATCTCCATCATCTCATCCATTATTCCATCCATAGTGCCTACAGTAGGTATCCTCGTCAGTGGCATCTCTTCCTAGGATCTGGTACAACTGCCTCAATTTTGACGATCTAACTACAAGGTAGCAACTGCCTCACACTTAGTGACTTGTTGACAAACACAAATAGACTGCCTCAGGTCAGCGATTAGTTTACCACAAGTACTTACGAAATGCCTTCACTTCAAAACTTCACTTTGATACCACTTGGTGTTGTCATGGTCAGAGGATCCACAAAGTGAACTATCCAAGTCACATACCAAGAGTAAACACAACGGAAACAACATAAATGTAGAATGTAATGAATGATTCAAATGCTCAGTATATCATATATTTAGAATGATTACATGTTGACATCAAGCGGGCTACAATCTAGGGCTCATAGGCGTGAATTCCAGTTACAATAGATATTGATTTGAAGCTCAAACATCTAATGATCACGAACTAAAAACAATCTAATTGATTAACTAGATTTCGAATGCATCCTAGAGATCTATATATAACATCTCCAAGCTCAAGAGATCCTCCACATCAGCCAAGAAAGGTTACAAACTCCAATGAAAAAAATGTAACGTGTAGAAGCAAATAGGTCGGGCCTAAACATCTGGTAATGCTCTGCAAATGCATGAATCAAGGTGTGGACCTCAAGGAAGGTCTATCTGATCCTTATGTGTCTTTTATGATGTTCCATTTAGCTCTACAATTCACGGAAGTGCTCTACAAACCTTCTCCTTCAGTTGAATACCTGAATGCTCTACTCTATGAAAATAGGCGATCTTCTGATAGCGATAACTTTTAGCAGACAAGTCCAAATGACCTAAAATTTGGATATGATTTAGATGATGTTGTCTAGATGCTAAGTCCTGCTTCGTAAGCTTGGAAATAAAAATGCAACAAAATGCGGTACAAAATTCTAAAATTGTAACTGACTAAACTGAACTGAAAATGAAAGAAAAGAATAATGCAAAATGTTTTTGGTTGATGCAAGAGTGCTTTGCAACCTCGGATGCTCTTGCATCAGTTTTAGAGCAGATAAAATGCTTTGGATTGTTATAATGCAAGTGCATTTTTGACTACTTTGGGAAATTCCAACCCTAAGGATTGGATTTGTCATGGGCATCCAACCCAAAGGGTTAAACCTACCTTTTGGATGCCAAGGACATGTTTTCAACAAAACTTATAAAATTAACCAAATCCCAAGTGTGTTCTCCATCAGGTTTACATGTTTTTCAATGTCAATAAGAAAAAATGCCAGGATGACTTCAAGTTTTTTATTAGCTTTCTAACCATGTATTTTTTTTCAAAAATCTGATAACATTAAGGTTTCCATCTTGAATTTCTTTTTCTAATGTGGTCTTTTTTGTAGAAAACCTAAGTTTATTATTTCTGGTGTCATTTTTTGTACGTTTATCATAATTTGAAACAAATTAAATTTTTAGATTCTAGACTCAATTCTATATACATTGAAAAAAATAATTTCTGATTAGTTTTTAAAAAATCAGGGGGGAGCATGCTCAAATTTTCATTTTTCAAGACGTGCCCACTTTGAAAATTCATAAAAAATCATACATTCATTAAAAATTTAATAGAAAAATTAGGCATAAACTAAATGATGTTAGCTAATTTTCTCCTAAAGTGATTTGTGAAATACTAAAAAAAAAATCAACATTTTAGGGGGAGCACACCAGGCACTATGTTATATTTTTCTGACAAAAACATGAGCATTTTGTGTGCTCCCCCTATTTGAACCTCTTAATCTCCACCAGTTTTAGAAAAAAAATAGTAGTTTAGAAACTATATTACAAACACTAAAAAGCTTGTTCTTATCACATCTTCTAATTTTGAGTGTGGCTATCTTCAATTTCTCATCCAAGATTAGTTTTTACTGATTTTAGAAAAAAAGTGGCCAATTTTGACCCCCTATTGGTCCCCCATTTCCATGCACATGCCCTTCACTTTTAGAAGAAAAATGAATGAAAAAGGAAGAATTTTCATACTAAAGAGGCAGGTTCACCAAAATGTAATGTATAAAAAATGTTACCTTTACTTTCTACACTACATTAAATATGAGTTGGGATAGAAAGTGCTAATTTATAGGAAATTGAAATACAAAATTAGAAAAACTAAATTCATAATTGTAAATAGCAGAAATAGAGGAACCTAGAACCAAAAGATTAGGCTCACTATCTTGGATGCCAATGTGGTGCATGAATGTTTACATGAAGTGCTATAGTCCTAGTCTCGCGTTGTTGTCCAAAAAAAGTTGTAAAATTCAATGTTTTCTCTAGATTTCAGACTCATTTGCACAAAAGAGAACAAAAACAACACAACAACAAGCCAGGGGATACCCCATAATATTGAAATGATAAAATAGAGCCAAACTAACTAAATTAAATGAAATATGAAAATGATAAGCATATGGGAAGGCATTTACAAACCTTTGTGTAGTTGAATGTCTCCTAAAATACCTATAGCTGAAACAAGAGAAAATGTTGGGGTTGTTTGGGGATTTACCTTCATGTTAAACCCCTACTTTAGTATGTTTACTTCCATAGCAGCCAATGATAAAAATGTAGAAAAAGTAGTGTGTGTTGGGTAAGTGCAAAAAGTTGGGGGGCCAAAAAGTGGCCAATTTTTTTTCAAAAAAAAAATACATAACACGAGCGCATTTTAACGTGCTCACGTTATGGTTTGGTAACATGACAAGCCTAAGGCTCGGCAAAACCAAACCATAATGTGCTCGTGTTATAACACGAGCGCCTTATGACTTATTATATAAAAAAAAAGCTTATCATCTCATTTCATTTCTTTATTCTCCTCTACACCCGTGGCCTGCAAACCCTAAGAAGTGCACTTGCATTTTGGAAGACTTGATTGAACACCAAAATATTACCGATTCATTGCCAAAATGCCGCCACGACATTGAGCAGGCCAAAGGAGTGAGTTTTATTTGTTTTTTTGTTTGAATTTGTTTCTAAATAGGCAGGTTTGAGTTGATTTTTGATATAAATTTTGTTAATTGTCAGGAAATGTGAATGTACCTCCTCCTCCTCCTCCTCAAAATCCATAAAATCTTGAAGAGGAAATACCTGCCAAACAACAAACTCCTCCATCCATTCCTCGACATGCCCATGGAACACAAGAAAATCTAATGGGGCAAATTGAAAACAATAAAAAAGAAATTGAAGACATAATTGCAAGGTTGAAAGATCCTTCAATTTCAACCTTGCATAGGTCCATGCTTCCTGAATCTCTTGAATCTATGTTATCAAATGTAGATTTAATTAGCAAGCAAATAACTAGTTGGTTGGATAAGAGGAGAGAGTTTAGAGACTATTATGCAGACAAGCTATCATATCAAGATGTGAAAAAGTTACAAATTACAAAATTAGACTTGTGTTCCATTTTCACAAACCCACAAACAAATCAACCTCCAACCATTACATGCAAGAGGTTCCCTGTCCATTGGTGCAACAACCAAGCGATAAGGGACATTTTTGGGCAGAGGTGGTGGATGGTTTTTGACCATCCTCCATGCAATAATAATGAGGTCCCACAATACTATTTGAGGAAACTCTGCTGCGAGTTTGTCCTCAATAAAGTGCTGAACTATTTTGATATGTGGGACTTCCAGGGTAGAGGTGGGGGGTCAGCACAAGATAGACTAGGGGCAAGTGTTGACCCATAGCGGGCAGTAAGATGAGTAATCAGCAGACCAACCCATGAGCATGTTTCTATCCCTTCCATTGTGAAGGAGAGTGTTGACGTCGATACACTTTAGTCTATTAGTGCCTTGACCCAGAGCATCATAGAGCATGCCAATCCTACAACACAGCGTGGGTTGGGAGATAGTGCGAGAGTAGGGTCCCACCCCATGCTTATCAAACTTGCAGGTTAGCCTGTGGTTATGACCCCATGGATAGTCAAGACATAGGTGTACAGGCTACATCTGCAGCTGAGTAGATGGTGATGACAGATACCCTCTTGAGTGAGACTTTCAGCCTTGATACTCAGGTAAATATTAGCAAGTTTATTGAATTTAATTTATTAAATTTTATTTTTGAAATGCAAGATTAACTAATTTAGTTTGGTGATTTTAATGAAATTTTAGGGTCATAGCATTGATGCAGTTTTCAATGGTTCTCCACCTGCATATTACACTACATCATCTATTGTTGAGGTATGTAACTAGTAAACAATTATAAATATTACATGTGAATAGCATCGTTATATGAATGGTATTCTAATATCTAATTTTGTATGTTGAATAGATTAATATTGGAGATTTCACGACAACACCTACCAGCATGGTGGACTTCAAAGCTTCACAGAGGTAATAAAATAAATAGTTTAATGAATGAATTGTACTTACTAGATTTTTGTATGTGACTTGTGTGCTTTATTGTGTGTACTTCTATGTTTAGATGACCGTGTGTGTATGTTACGAGCCATGATTTGCATCACTATTATAGTTTTCGTAATTGAATAATGTTGTTTTATTTCCAGATGATGTAGGCTGCAGAGACACCTCCCGATGTTCATAGGGCAATGGAGCATGGTGTGACCTCTGTGATTCATAGCTCCATGGCATTGACAGGGGTATGAGGCAGATTAGTAAATTTCAATTTACATTCATTGTTATAGTTGTTTATTTTTGAAAAATAAAAATATTATTGATTTGAAGTTTAGTTTCTATCTGGATGGTTTCTATAGGACATGACATCACCACCGCCTATTCCTACGACTAAGGCAAGTGAGGAGACATATTATATGGTAGCAGTAAGTGATTATTTTGTTAAATGTTTCATTTTTTATAACATGTAATTTCTATATATTAATGTGTATACTTTTTATTGTAACAACTAAAGATGCAGGAAGAACTAAATAGGAGGAGCAACCCTCAGGTTTGTAGTAGACCACCCACATATTCATCTCCATCCCCTAGAAGATCAAAGGCTGCCCATGATCTATTCTCTTCACCAACTAGAGGGGAATGACTTTTTATTGTGTTCGTTTGTTGTATGCCTATATGGCTATTTTGTATATATGTTATATTTATATCAACATATATTGATGTATGCCTATATGGATATTTGGTTAATACAAATCTTTTTTATTGATGGCGCACATACTTGCATTATAAATCCACGTTTGAATGGATATTTGTAGATGGCTACTTCAAATATTTAAAGTGCAATTGTATGAGTTGGTCAATTGAAAATATTTCTTAATTTCTTGTTATTATACCATATTGGGATGCAAAGAGTATGTTTTTTGTTTTGAATAAGATAGTCAAAATAATATGCTTATGAGCACCTGATGACCATTGTGTTTTTTAAATGTAATTCCTCTTGCATATAAGGCGAGGTTATGAGATTACATTGAGTCTTACCTAATTTTAGTATGCAACATAACATTGGGGCTATAGGCTTCCATAATTCATCAACAATCAAGGTTCAAGGTTGTCATTGAAGTCAAAGGGTCAAGGTTGTTTGTCATTGATGTCAAGGTTGATGCCATGATGTTGATAAGGTGATACAATGATTCAAGGTAGGTGATGGTCATGAGGTGCATGATGTTGTGAATATGTTTTTCATGATAAGGTCTCTCAATTCATGTTGATGCTACACAAGACAAACATGGTTCATATGATCCAATGTTCATGTTCATGGCAGATGTGGTTTTGTTCATGAAAGGTTTTGTTGTGAATATGGTTTTCATGATAAGGTCTATCTTGAAAGGTTGATATGATGCAAGGTTCATATTCATGGTGGATGTGGTTTTTTTCTTGCAATAAGAAGTTAGAGAAGACACAAGCTTTCATAATCATAATCTTATTGATAGTTAGGGTTTGCATATTGGGCATTAAACCCTAAAAAGAATCTACTTTTCTTAAGACTTTAAAACCCTCAATTGCTTGTTGTGTGTACATATTGGGCATTAAACCCTAAAAAGAATCTACTTTTCTTAAGACTTTAAAACCCTCAATTGCTTGTTGTCTGTAAAGTGCACTTTTGTTTTAATTTAATATTGACTTATAATTAGAAGTTACTATCACTTAAATCACCCTACTAAAGGGTATTTAAGTCATTAGTTCACCGGCCCTTCAACCTAACTCAACCGTCGTCTCTAGTAAACTCTCATAAGCTCGAGCACCATATCATAATCGAAGGTCATATTTAATTGATATTAGGGCGGGAAAAAGGATTGGATCAAACACATCAAACTAAGCATCATACCTCTAGGCGCATTTTTGCCTCTCTCTAAACTATCCATTTTGGTGCCTTGATGTAAAGTGAAGTCTAAACTTAGTGAAGATTGCGCCTAGAAAGATATCACCTTGGATATGCGACTAGAGTCATCCTAGGTCATCCATTTGCACCTAAGGGTCAATAACATAATATAACTTAGGAAGACTTTGAAAATTGTCAAAAGAAGCCTAGGCACCTTTTCTTGTCTCCACCATCCATTTTGGGCGCCTAAAGGAAAATGAACTTCAAATCACTTCCAACTATAGCGCCTAGTGTTAGAACCATCAAAATGACTAGATCTTACCAAAGGAAGTCTAGGCGCCTATTGTCACTTGGATCATCATGAATGAGCACCTAAGTGGAAGGAGAATAAGCATCTTGTATGGAGGCACACTTTTGTGTCTAAATAACCTCATTTTGGCACCTTGAAGAAAGATGTTCTAAATCCTAAGATGTAGTGCCTAAGTGTAAAATGGTCTCCTATAGGTTTGAACAAGTGATTGAAGCCATCAAATTGCCAAGAAATGAGCTAAGTATACTAAGGTGCCTTTTCTTATCTAAACTATCCATTTTGGCACCTAGGAGGAAGGAGATTCAACATCATGAATCAAGGCACCCTTTGCCATCAAAACAACCTCACATTGGCACCTTGGAGGAAATCAACTTAAAACTACAAGTCTTGGAGTTTTTTCATGTTTTGATGATGTCTTTTGAGAACAATTATAATGATTGAAGGATGAGGTGGGTAAAAAGTCTTCATCTAGCTTAGGCACCCATTCAACTTTGGACAACCTTACATTTGCACCTAAGATGAAGGGGACTTTCTTAAATATTTAAGCATTGATTAACAAACATGAAAACCTTAGGCACAATTTTCAACTCATTTTACCTTTGATGAGCACTTCACTTGGAGAGAACACCTATTAGCATCAAGGTGCTATTTCATGCTTAGAACATCACATATTAGTGTCTAAACATGAGGAAGCTTAAACTATGAAATTTGATGTTACTTTGATTCAAAAATGAAGAAAATAAGCCAAAGAATCTAGGCGCATATTGTCACTTGAGTAACCTTCAACTGGCACCTAGTCTTGTGAAGGAGGCAAGAATCAGGGATAAAAGACCTCACCTTGTTTGAAAGTGTTGAAAGGCTAAGGAATGGGCTAAGTTCATCTAGGTGCACTTTGACTCCCTGCACACCTAAATGAGCACCCAGGAAGAAATTAATATGTCGGTACAATGTAGCTCAGACTGTTTTGGCATGTTTGGGTGCAAAACAAGACCATGCCTAGCCTAAACATACCCATCCAGATGCGTTGGAAGTGTCAGTTTGGCCACACGAGGAGAAGAACAAAAGTTACTCCCCTTTGCAACTTTACATTGCCTCCTTCTGACAATTTTTGGGGCATTAGAAAATCTTTCACCACGGGAAAACACCTCAGAGATATAAAAAACTGAGAGAGGTTATTGTAGAGGCACTCTACATGATCGCGTTGCCTCAGATGGAATGTTTCTAAGTAACACAGTTTTTGAGTAACATCTTGTCAAATATTGCTGCCTTTTTGCACTTTAGACTCTTCAGGGATATCGTCGGAACAATGTAGCTCAGACTGTTTCGACATGTTTGGGTGAAAAATAGGACCATGCCTAGCGTAAATGTACCCATTTGGATGCGTTGGAACAATCATTTTGGTCATATCAGGAGCAGGATGAAAGTTACACCCATTTGCAACTTTACACTGCCTCCTAACGATTTTTAGGGCAGCAAAAAACCTTTCACCACGAGCAAATGCCTCAGAGATATAAAAAACTGAGAGAGGTTATTGTAGAAACACTCTACATGATCGTGTTTCCTTAGATAGAATGTTTCTAAGTGACATGGTTTTTGACTAACATCTCGTCAAAGATTGTTGCCTTTTTGCACTTTGGACTCTTCAGGGATATCATCGGTACAATGTAGCTCGGACTGTTTCGACATGTTTGGGTGAAAAAAAGGATCATACCTAGTGTAAATATACCCATCCAGATGCGCTGGAATAGTCGGTTTGGTCTCATCAGAAGCAGGACTAAAGTTACACCCCTTTGCAACTTTACACTACCTCCTTTTGACAATTTTTTGGGCAGTAGAAAGCCTTTCACCACGGGCAAATGCCTCAAAGATATAAAAAACTGAGAGATGTTATTGTAGAGGTACTCTACATGATCATTTTGCCTTAGATGGAATGTTTCTAAGTGACATAGTTTTTGAGTAACATCTCATCAAAAATTGCTACCTTTTTGCACTTTGGACTCTTCAGGGATATCGTCGGAACAATGTAGCTCGGATTGTTTCGACATGTTTGGGTGAAAAGAAGGACCATGCCTAGCGTAAATGTACCCATCTAGATGCATTGGAACAGTCAGTTTGGTCGTATTAGAAGCAGGATGAAAGTTGCACCCCTTTGCAACTTTACACTACCTCCTTCTGATAATTTTTGGGGCAGTAGAAAACCTTTCACCACAAGCAAATGCCTCAGATATATAAAAAAATGAGAGAGGTTATTGTAGAGGCACTCTACATGATCGCTTTACCTCAGACAGAATGTTTCTAAGTGACATTATTTTCGAGTAACATCTCATCAAAGATTGCTGCCTTTTTGCACTTTGGACTCTTCAGGGATATCGTCGGTACAATGTAGCTCAGGCTGTTTCTACATGTTTGGGTGAAAACATGACCATGCCTAGCCTAAACATACCCATCTAGATGCGTTGGAATTGTTAGTTTAGTTGCATCAAGAGAAGGACACCAAAAATGCAAAAGTTGCTTTGTGCAACTTGACAACATTGACACTTTTTTGCAATAGGACTCAAAGACTCAAACTGACCCCAAATGACTCAAAGTGACTTAAAAACAAATGAAATGGTCTTAGAAAACATTATTACATATAATTGACTCAATCAAAATAAAATTTTATTTTTTGACCCCTCTAGTTAGAAACCAAGACACCTAGAGACACCTATATTTTATACATTACCTAGATTTTATACATTATTCTCAGGATCAACTTCATCCATCACTTAGGTCTAACCCGATGAAGCATAACGTGATCATGTAAAAATGTGTATATGTGTAAAAATGCAGCAGGAAATAAAAAAAGACAAACCTTACAAATTAATGTGCATACTTACAACTCAATGTAACATGACTTTACAAAATCAATGTGAATACTTACAAATTAATCAAATAAACTATCCGAGTCTGCTCTACTCTTTATTGTGTCAAGTAATGCTTCATGGTCAGACTCACGCACCTTCCATAAGATTTTGTTCAAAGGTCTACCCCGATACTGTATCAAATGAACATTGGATGCCATGACAAGGTTCGAGTAATGAAGAATCTTCCGATGCGTGTCAAAGTGCTGAAATAGCCAAACATTAACACTCTTATATGGGTACCTTCTAAGCCATGTTCCAGTAATAACCACTGAGCCTGTAGGGTATTTGATGTTTTCTCCATCTGTAACTGGGGCCTCTAATTTCTTTTTAGCCTCAACACAACGACATAAGTAATAATTTGTTCCCTCTTCATTATCTTCATCCGCAATAACTGCATATACGTGCCCTACATTGATATGTGTAGCAAATTAGATGAAATTAGTCAACATTACAAAAACACTACAAAGTAAGATGACATTAAGAATTTCAAAAACTATGCAAATAGATATATTACCTGGTTGAACTAGATCTGATATGTGGTCAAAGTCAACTGATGATTCCATCTGTGTTAGTTCTAGTGCTGTCAGGGGTCGATATGTGTCAAGTGGGCTAAGATAACTTAATTGCTATTCGTCAACCCACTCCTTTGACTCGCACTCATCCTAGGCTTGAATTGTACAGCAAGAACAAAAGCATGACATTGTTTGCATATGGATACTCCATGAACTTGCAATTGAGCTTCTGAAAGAGTGCATCTCATTTGATCCTATCAGTGTACAATAGTCCTCATATGGTGCAATGTTAGTATCATCTATAACCCAAAAAAAACTATGAACTGAAGACTTACCTTCATTACCTGGACCCATGGAAGCATTACACCACTCGACAATCAATTTTGTATCTGTCAACTTTGCATTGTCTTTATACTTTAACTCTTCTCGTGCTATGGCTCTTTTGATACATGCTCCTGCACCATCATGCTCCTCGTTTCCATGCCCGGCCTCACAAAAGTTTCCCAGGCTTGAATTGTACAGCAAGAACAAAAGCATGACATTGTTTGCATATGGATACTCCATGAACTTGCAATTGAGCTTCTGAAAGAGTGCATCTCATTTGATCCTATCAGTGTACAATAGTCCTCATATGGTGCAATGTTAGTATCATCTATAACCCAAAAAAAACTATGAACTGAAGACTTACCTTCATTACCTGGACCCATGGAAGCATTACACCACTCGACAATCAATTTTGTATCTGTCAACTTTGCATTGTCTTTATACTTTAACTCTTCTCGTGCTATGGCTCTTTTGATACATGCTCCTGCACCATCATGCTCCTCGTTTCCATGCCCGGCCTCACAAAAGTTTCACATATGCTAAATACCTGTAAAATTATGCCTCCTAGTCAGCCAATAGAAATTCTGTGAGTTCTTGAATTGTGACGCATAGTTATCTGACCATATGATATGTTGACTGAACGATATGCCCCTTCTAGCCAAATCATTGTAGAACACTTGAAAGAAATCTTGCACGAACTCTGTAGAATGTGTACGATCATCACTAATATAGAAATTATACTCCCTTATGATCTTTCTATCATCCTCTTTACTATCATTCGCATGAGTGAATGCGATGTGCACAAATATAGAAACCTATGTGGAGTTGTAATATTGTGATTGCACCTCATGTTGTGGCTGTAGACTGTAGTTGTCTTCAAAGTCGATGACTCAAACAATGCTACCAACCGGAAATGTGTCCTTGCATAACTTGAATTGCAAGTCCAACCATCGAGCTCTATGGGCATGTCTTTCATACTCATACACTATGCTGTCACGAAATATAGGCATAAACTGATACTCTAGAATCTTTTCAATAACCAATTCACACCTTTTTGCTTCTTTACCATCTTTTGTATTGTATGCCACTATTTTATACTTGCCAAACTCTACAAGTTTGTTTCCAACCGCATGTGTTCTTTCCATATGTTCACATATTGGCAAATGTTGCAAGCCACCGCAAGGATGGCATGTGCCATCCAAACATAATTTCTTGTAGAATATTTGACCTTCCTCTCTTTCACATAAAATTCTTGATATGAAGTCTCTTGAAGATGTTGGTGGGGCACGTATGGCACAACCCTGTAAAACATTGTTAGTATGCATATCTAAACATATAGACCTATAAACATCAAAATGGTTAGAAAATTCAATATGTAATCTACAACAACAAGTAGTGCGTGTGTGATTTATCTTGACATAGAAAGGTTTTAGCATTTCAAAATATCTTTGAGAAATTTTAATTTAAGGATACTTCTGTAGAAATTTACCATAAAATTGTGTTTGAGTCTCATCCAAAAAATTCTTTGGATGTGGCTCACGGTTCTGATTACCGATTCTCCTTCTTACCACATCCCTTTGATTCAAAGATACCCTTGTGTAATTCTTCCAAAAGTCTTCAATTATTGATCTCAATGCTTCAACAATTGGTTTATCTTTTCATGGTAGTCTCCTCGAGAACACCCATAATTCATTGGCATTAGTGTCCTCAATTCTTTGGCGTCTTCCAACAGCTCTTGATAAAGTTTTCCTATTAATTCTCAATTCTTGACTCGTCTTTCTAATGAGACGAGCTTTCCTCATTTGACTACTTACTATAGTCGATGTAATCACATGCCATGTTGTATTACTATCTTTTGTGCATGAGGTGTTACCCACACTCTCATACGCACTCATTAAATTCTTGACAATGGGTATGTGCAGGATCATCGTGGGCCAAACAGTGGCAATAGGAAAAAAATCATGTTTTTACTTAGCCAAATTCATGACTTGGCAAAGTTTGACTTTGAAACGGATATCCGTTCTCAAAACGGATATCCGTTTTCTAAAAAAATTTGGGAAAAAGGCTTTTTACTCTTTTTGAAAATATACCTCTTAAATCTTGGATCTCCCTTCAATATATGAACCTCCTTAAAGATTGTTTTTAGTCAAGGAGGATGGCAAATTAACATTGGTAGCTTCTTTACACATTGATCCATAAGGATTTGTTAAACACTAAGAATCATCACTAATGAATTACTCAAATAATCAATAATAAAATATTTAGTTTTGTTCATCATGTGAAATAATCACTTTTAGACTATGTTCCAATATTTTGGGGATAGGAATGGTGGGGCAGCAGGGGATGTGTTTCGGGGCGTTTTGGATTTCATGCCCTAAATTGCTTTACCCAATCCTTCATATGATTTGAATCATGATACATGGTTTGAGAAGGATACACATGATATACCCTTACCCTCTAGTGATAAAATTATGAATGATACTTTATGTGGTGAAGCTACACCTTCGTTAATCCTTCATGACATTGTTATTCCTTGTGATGATGATGTCCTTCATGTGATATGTTAGGACATAATGCAAAGTTAACATGGCATGAACTCTCTTGGAAGGGTAACCATGGACTATAAGAACATTGAACTAGTTGGATCTGTTAAGCTTGCCATTTATGAAAGAACCTTAAAGGTTAACCTTAATTAGGTAAGGTTATGTTTCAGTGTGGTTGTTTGTGCAACAATGTGTAAATTAATGTTACCGAAGGATAAATCTAACTATACTAACATTTTAATAACCATGAGAGCTGGGACTAACAATTAGACTAAAAACTTGACAAACAATACAACTTGGACACATGTAGGACTTGGAAAATGGAAAAGAATATAATTAAATGTGGAAAATAATGAAAAAGTGGTATTAGTTGCACCTATATAGAGAAGTGGTTTAGAGGTTGGTTAAGGGAATTATTTAGGGTTTATAGGTTTAGGGTTGCTCGGGTTTAGGGGTTTAGGGTTTACAGTTTAAAGAGAGATAGAGAGAGGGGACTGATAGAGTTTGGGAGAGATAGAGGAGACAGAGGGGAGAGATAGGGAGATAGAGAGTGAGAGACATGTCCAAAGACATAGAGAGAGAGAGAGAGAGATTAAGAGGTAGAGGGATGATAGAGATAGGGAGATAGAGTTTTAGGGTTGCTTTGGTTTAGGGGCATTGTTTAGGGTTTAGGGTTTTGGGGTTAGGGGTTAAGGTTTAGAGGTTTAGGGTTCAGGGTTTAGAGAGAAATAAAGGACCAATAGGGAGATATAGAGGAGTCCGAGGGGAGAGATAGGGAGATAAAGAGTGAGGGACATGGCAAGAGACATAGCGAGAGAGATTGAGAGGTAGAGGGACAAAGGTGATAGGGAGATAGGGGAGAGATAGGGAGATAGTGGTTTATGGTTACTTGGGTTTAGAGTTTAGGGGTTTAGGGTTTCTCAGGTTTAGGGGTTAGGGGTTAAGGTTTAGGAGCATTATAATTTAGGGTTTAGGATTTATTGTTTAGGGGTTAGGGTTTAGGTTTAGAGGTTTAGGGTTTTGGATTTAGAGTTTATAGAGAGAGAGGAATGATAGGGAGATATAGAGGAGTCTGAGGGGAAAGATAGGGAGATAAAGAGTGAGGGACATGGCCAAAGACATAGGGAGAGAGATTGAGAGGTAGAGGGACAAAGGTGGTAGGGAAATAGGGGAGAGATAGGGAGATAGTGGTTTAGGGTTACTTGGGTTTAGGGTTTAGGGGTTTGGGGTTTAGGGTTTAGGGGTTTAGGGTTTCTTAGGTTTAGGGGTTAGGGGTTAGTGTTTAGGGGCATTATTTAGGGTTTAGGATTTAAATTGTTTAGGGGTTAGGGGTTAGGTTTAGAGGTTTACAGTTTTGGATTTAGGGTTTATAGAGAGAGAGGAATGATAGGGAGATAGAGAGAGGAGACCGAGGAGAGAGATAAGGAGATAGAGAGTGAGGCACATGGCTAGGGACATAGGGAGAGAGATCAAGAGAGGTAGAGTGATGATAGAGATAGGGAGATAGGGGAGAGATAGGGAGATATAGGTTTAGAGTTGATTGGATTTAGGGTGTACCTGGGTTTAGGGTTTCTCAGTTTTGGAGATAGCTAGATAGAAAGAGAGAGGAGACAGCTAGGGAGAGCTAGAGGTGACAAAGGGGAGAGATAGGGAGAGAGAGTGAGTGAGATGTCCAAAGAAATAGGGAGAAGGATTGAGATGGTAGAGGGATGATAGAGATAGGGAGATAAGGGAGAGATAGGAGATAGGGTTTAGGGTTGCTCGCGTTTAGGGTTTGGGGTTTAGGGGTTAGGGGTTAAGGTTTAGGGGCATTATTCAGGGTTTAGGGTTTATGGTTTAGGGGTTAAGGTTTAGAGGTTTAGAGGTTTAGGGTTTTGTGGGATTGCTAGAAAGTGTGATTGGTAATGGTGGGCATAGCTAAATGTCATCTTCTAAGGGTTCAAAGGTGAGGAAAGTGTAAGATGGGGATATAGGATAATCCATGGTTTAATTATTATTCAAGGGAGTGTCCTTATATAATGATTATCAACGATGGTGTCAATAGGGGGAATGGAGTCTATGAATGTAGGTGTGGGAATGTGAGCTATGACATTGGGATTACAGTATTAGATGAATAATGGAAAGTACTTGGGCACCTGTCTAGTGATGGAAGGAGTCACATGATCAAATGATGTTTGGGGAAGGGCTTTTATTAGGAAAGTAAGGATTTGGGTGATGGTCTAGGGTTTAGTGGAGAAGAATTTATGGAAAATGTGGAGGTCATTAAAATTAATATCCCTCCACCTCTATCTCCCTATCTCTCCCTTATCTCCCTCTCTCTATCATCCCTCCACAGGTCTCAATCTCTATCCCTATCTCTCTAGACATCTCACTCGTTCTCTATTTCATGTTCTCGACATACAAATGCAATATACACATAAAATGCATATTCGCATACATTTGCGATATACACAAGAAATGTTCTTCAACACACATAAGCGATATATACATGAATTGTATACCTGATATATGTTAGCGATATACACATGAGATGTATCTTCTCATACATTTGCAGTATACATATGAAATGCATATTCAGTCACATGTTCCATCTATACTCATGTTCTGTCACTGAATATGCATTTCATGTGTATACTACAAATGTATGAGAAGATGCATCTCGTGTGTATATCGCTAACATATATTGGGTATATAATTCATGTATATATCGCTTATGTATGTTGAAGAACATTTCCTATGTATATCGCAAATGTATACGAATATGCATTTTATGTGTATACTGCATTTGTATGTCGAGAACATTTCATGTGTATATCATAATTGTATGTGAGTATATTTCATGTGTATACTGCAATTGTATGTTAGGTTTGTATGTTGCAAATGTATGTTGTGAAGATACATTGAAAATGTGCATTTTGAAGGATACAAGGAGTGACCGGCAGAAATGGTAGAAAGAACTGGCATAGCAAGTCAAGTTATGTATATGCAAAGTTGTAGTTATGCATTTCGGCGTGAGATTGGAGATCGGAAGACTAGTTTAAAGTTGGGCCGATGGATATATGTCACAGCGAAAGGTTCAAAGGCTCGTCAAAAGTGGAGTGATCGAAGCATCGGTATAAGAATTTCTGAGTCGGTCGATAGTGTTTATCTTGTTGATAGGAAGAATGTATATGATTTGATGTTATTTGGGACTTTGAGAAGGTTTCTTAAAGTTGATTAAGCTTTAATCTATTTGAACTATGGGTTTTGATGGGTATTTCACCGTGTTTTGAGAGCTTCCACTGTGTGCTCTGCATCAGACCAATAGGGAGATATAGAGGAGTCCAAGGGGAGAGATAGGGAGATAAAGAGTGAGGGATATGGAAAGAGACATAGCGAGAGAGATTGAGAGATAGAGGGACAAAGGTGATAGGGAGATAGGGGAGAGATAGGGAGATAGTGGTTTATGGTTACTTGGGTTTAGGGTTTAGGGGTTTGGGGTTTAGGGTTTCTCAGGTTTAGGGGTTAGGGGTTAGGGTTTAGGGGCATTATAATTTAGGGTTTAGGATTTATTGTTTAGGGGTTAGGGGTTAGGTTTAGAGGTTTAGGATTTTGGATTTAGGGTTTATAGAGAGAGGAATGATAGGGAGATATAGAGGAGACTGAGGGGAGAGATAGGGAGATAAAGAGTGAGGGACATGGCCAGAGACATAGGGAGAGAGATTCAGAGGTAGAGGGACAAAGGTGGTAGGGAGATAGGGGAGAGATAGGGAGATAGTGGTTTAGGGTTACTTGGGTTTAGGGTTTAGGGGTTTGGGGTTTAGGGTTTAGGGGTTTAGGGTTTCTTAGGTTTAGTGGTTAGGAGTTAGGGTTTAGGATTTAAATTGTTTAGGGGTTAGGGGTTAGGTTTAAAGGTTTAGGGTTTTGGATTTAGGGTTTATAGAGAGAGAGAGGAATGATAGGGAGATAGAGAGAGGAGACCGAGAAGAGAGATAAGGAGATAGAGAGTGAGGCACATGGCCAGGGACATAGGGAGAGAGATCAAGAGAGGTAGAGGGATGATAGAGATAGGGAGATATAGGTTTAGAGTTGATTAGATTTAGGGTGTACTTGGGTTTAGGGTTTCTCAATTTTGGAGATAGCTAGATAGAAAGAGAGAGGAGACAGATAGGGAGAGATAGAGGTGACAAAGGGGAGAGATAGGGAGATAGAGAGTGAGCGAGATGTCCAGAGAAATAGGGAGAAGGATTGAGAGGTAGAGCCTGATGATAGAGATAGGGAGATAAGGGAGAGATAGGAGATAGGGTTTAGGGTTGCTTGCATTTAGGGTTTAGGGTTTAGGGGTTAGGGGTTAAGGTTTAGGGGCATTATTTAGGGTTTAGGGTTTATGGTTTAGGGGTTAAGGTTTAGAGGTTTAGGGTTTAGTGTTTACAATTTTTTTATGACAATTATCTATTCAAAAGTGCCTTTGAAATACTATGAGATACCTTAGTATAAGTAAATCATATAAAAATCAAATATATATATCATCATAATCCTATATAAATTTTGATAGTTTGTCCAAAATCTCTCCTTTCATATGATACAGCCTTTCTAAAATTTGGATTGTATTTTATAGCTAAAATGCCTAAATACTAAAATACTAAAATAAAAAGCAATGAAAATAATTGAGAAAAAGAAAATGGATATCCGTTTTGAAAAACATAAAAAGTGAAAAAGACACTGCGTTTTTGCAAATCCGCGGCTTGCAAAACGTAGTGGCATCTTTGAAGAATGGATATCAGAGGTAAACAGATATCCGATCCTAAAAGGTAAGATCTTTAGCATTTTTTTTGTTTGTTTTGTATATTCAAGAAATTTTTTTGGTTTTTTATGCTAAGTGGGTATGTTTTCCTTTGTTAATTAGGTAAAATGGATACACAAAATGAAAACCCAAACCCTCCACCACCAAACCCTCCCCCTCCAACAATAGAAGAGAATATTCAAAGAAATATTGATCATATAAGTAGGATCATAGAAATGTATCGCCGCTACCCTCAATTGTCTACAATGACATCAAATTTAGAGGGAATCATTAATCATGTTCAAACCTTATCAACCCAACATGAATCATTTAGGCAATGGTGAGAAGCCAAGAAGGTCGAATATGCTAACGGTTTGTCATATGATGAAGTCAAAGAATTAGAGATTACAAAAACTATGTTAGCCCAACACTTTGTCAATCCTAAAACTGGATTGCATGTTGATGTCCGTAAGCCCAAGTTTTCAATCAAATGGTGTGTTCATGAGGGCATTAGTTAGAACTTTTGGGATCATTGGTGAATGGTTTTTGATAAACCACCCAACAATAATTTAGATGTACTTTTGTATTTCCTTCGTAAACTCTAAGCAGAGTTCGTCATGGGTCAACATGTTAATTATTTTGATTTTAGAGAGTTTCAAGGAGTGGGCAAAGGAATGCCTCAAGATAGACCTGGGGCAATTAGACAAGTACAAGGTCCCTATATTCCCCCTCCTGCTATCCCTTCTCCACCCCCAATGCAGCATTAGTGCCTTACACTCTTTGACCGAGCATTTGATTATACAGACATCTCAGTTTGTACAAGCACATGATGAAGGCGATGATATTGGATCACCTGGTTCTACTAGACCATCGTCGTCCACACATGTATGTGTGCCCCATCATTGCATTTCTTGCAATCATTTATGCTTAGGTCCTATTATGGAGAGTAGTGAGCCACCATTGAACACATCAGAGTATGATCTCCATTCACGAGATGAGGCAATGGGGTCCAGAACTCAAGCTAAGGGGTCAGGGACAAGAGTAGAAGCTATCGGATCAGTGAACCATAGAGGAGAAATGCATGAGCAATCTTTTGTGCAGGTAAAATTTAAAGTTAAATTTTATGGTCTATTCCATTTGAATATATAAACAAATTTATTAGTACTAATGTATCTAAGTGGGATAACAGTTGATGACAAAGGAGGAGTTGATAGAAGTTCATCATGGAACTTTGTCTGCCATCCAATTTGGCTTGGACTTGCCGGTATAATTTGTTCTACACATCAACTTTTTTTATGCATTTATTTCTTTGTGAGTAATTATATATTAATTTATATCTTGATGTTAATTTTATTTTATAGTCAATCAAAAATGTGAATGATGTGGCATCTTTGCCAATAGTCTTTTCTTGAACTCCTGATCGAGCCAAGGGACTATCATTTGCAGAACAGCTTTCTCAATGCCAACAAAGGGTGGAGGTAATTTGATTGAATTGTACTTTAATTGATAATTTAGAAAACTTAAATATTTGATTATAGTCATTTAGAGTCTTACATTCTTATCATTTTGATAATTCAGAGTCCTTCTCAATTGATGTAGGAGGCCTCGAGGGTGGTATGTGCTTGTTTTCTAGTAGATAAGTTTTTGTGTAGTGCACTCTAGATTGTTTGTGTAACACATCTAACCTTTTTAAATGTATGCATTTCCTATTTTGTTTAATAATTATATATTAATTTATTTCAATGTTACTTTGCTTTTATGTAGTCTCTTGAGAATGTGAGTGATGTGCCACCTTTACCATCATGCTTCACTAGGACACCTGATCATCTTGAGAGAAAATCATTTGCAGAACGATTGTCTGAACAACAACATAGAGTCGAGGTAATTGAATTGAATTTTTCTAAATAATTGATAGTTTTGTTGGATCTAGGACATACAACTGAGAGGGGGGGGGTGAATCAGTTGTATAGAACTTGTTCTATTTCAAACACTTTATTCTCTGTTGTTAGTTAGCAGCATATCAAATAATCATTCATGGAAGCACAATACATAAACATAAGAACAGATAAGCATCAACACATTGAACACCAAGATTTTGACGTGGAAAACCCGGTTAAGGGAAAAACCACGGGGTGATTAACCCAAGAATTATTCTCTGTTAGAAGAATAAGGAAAAATGAATGGCACATGCCAATAAGGGCTCACTGCCCGAGCACACTGCTCACAAAGAGGCCCACTGCCTACAAGGAGACACACTGTCTACAAAGTGATAAAAATCACAGTCTTGAACTGGAGAACGACATCTCTACTATGTCCGGATCAGTTCCAATTAAGTCCAACAATCTCTGCTCTGCCTTTCGCACCTTTCTTCGCTATATCCTGCTCATCCACATGCCACACCCTGAAATGAATTCACAAATCATTATTTATACAAGACATCAACTTAGGAACAAGCATCTAAGTCGGCAAACAACCATAGGAGTATCCGCAAGATGAATAACACATCCGGTCGGCTATCACAAGAACATTCGCAGGATGAACAACTCATCCGGTCGGCTAAACAGAGCAATAACTTCATCCGGAAGAATAACTTCAATTCCGGGCTCTACCATCAATGCGGACCAACAACACAACCTAAACATGATTCAAGAACCTTCACAAGTCTGTCTGAATGTCCAGATACATCCGCACTTCCTCTGCTTACTGGGATCTCTTGTCTTCCTCATCCGGAACATCAAGAACACAGTCTGTCGCCACTGTCATAATGCAGGAGGTACTTCCGGACCTCCAAATCACACACAAATCAGGATGACACATCACAAGGACATCTCAAACACTCCTTCCAATCCGCAGATTATGATAATACAATTCCGGACCTCACCGGACCTTTTTGTGATCCTCTGTCACCTCCGGATACTTGCCGGACCCGGTTCTATACCGGCAGCCATAACTCCTTCAGATCTTCATGCGGACCTCTGAAATCTTAACTGTAGCATCTCAAGATTCATATCTACTAACCCTTTAATCCGCATCCTCCGGTTCTCATCCTATACAGTATATTTACCTTCTTCTCATCACTGTTCTTCACTGTTCCTGACTGAGGCTAATTTTCTCAATATCCTCAGCACAAAGCTCATCAAATCCTTCTTGTTAGTGCAGTATGAGTATGTTGACATCAATGACAACACTGGCTCACCTCATACTTGCCAACAATCTCCCCCTTTGTCATTGATGGCAACATATGATGTGAAAAACCATTAAGACAAGAACTTCTCTTTTCTGTCACAGCTCCCCCTATCAACAACAACTCTTCACATGTCTTCCTTTGCTGCTCCCCCTTTGATCATCAACCACTTGTTTTTCACATGTCTTCTCTCCCCCTTTGACATCAATGGCAAAGGGCTCATACTTGCAACCCTCATGCATCAGAATAATACCAGCTGCTCCCCCTTAGTTGCAGCTCCCCATTAGTCCGGATCACAAGATATGACTGTGATAGCCACCGGACTGATGCACATCAGTGCATCTTAGTTCATCACCGGAGGGGCCATGACCCCTAACTTCTCCCGGAGATATTCAAAAGAGTCCTTGGGAAGAGGTTTTGTAAAGATATCTGCAATCTGATCCTTGGAGGGAACATACTCCAATCTGACTTCTTCCTTGTTTACTTGTTCTCTCAAAAAGTGAAATTTGATAGATATGTGCTTAGTCTTAGAATGCAATACCGGATTCTTGGAAATATTAATTGCACTTGAATTATCACAGAAAATTGTAATAGGCTCCTCATATTCAACTTTGATGTCTCTTAGCATCTGCTTCATCCACAAGATTTGAGTGCAACTACCTGCTGCTGCAATGTATTCTGCTTCAGTTGTAGACAGAGATATTGCATCTTGTTTCTTGCTTAGCCAAGAAACCAATCTCTTGCCCAAAAAGAATGCTCCACCACTAGTGCTCTTCCGGTCATCCACATCTCCTGCCCAATCTGCATCTGTGTAAGCATGAAGAGAGAAATCCGGATCTCTAGGATACCATAGACCATACTCAACTGTCCCTTTCAAGTATCTAAAAATTCTTTTGATTGCCATAACATGAGATTCTCTAGGATCAGCCTGGAATCTTGCCACAAGACCAACAGCTTGCATTATATCTGGTCTAGTTTGAGTGAGATACAACAATCCACCAATCATTGATCTATACTTTGTCTGATCTGCCTTTGGAGAATCATCATCTTTGCTTAACTTACATCCGGTTGCCATAGGAGTGTTCATAGGCTTTGAGTCTTCCATACCAAATTTTTTTAACAATTCTTTCACATATTTGGTCTGAGAGATGAAGATCCCTTCTTTTGTTTGAGTAATTTGCAGACCCAAGAAGAAATTCATTTCACCAAGCATAGACATTTCAAACTCACTTTTCATCTGATTTGCAAAAGTTTTACACATACTATCTCTTCCTCCAAAAATGATATCATCCACAAACACTTCAACAATCAGAATGTTTTCATGATCAATTTTGAAATATAAGTTGCTGTCAGCAGTACCTTTGTTGAATCCAATCTGCACAAGATGCTTATCCAACCTTTCATACCATGCTCTTGGGGCTTGCTTCAATCCATACAAAGCTTTCTTCAACTTGCAGACCATATCATTATTATCAGACAATTGAAATCCATCCGGTTGTTCAATGTAGACTTCTTCTTCCAGATCACCATTTAGGAAGGCAGACTTGACATCCATCTGATATACCTTGAAATCTTTGAAGGCAGCAAATGCAAGAAGTAATCTGACTGCTTCAATTCTTGCTACCGGAGCAAAAGTCTCTTCAAAGTCAATTCCTTCTATTTGAGAGTAGCCTTTGCAGACCAATCTAGCTTTGTTTCTGATTACTTCACCAGCTTCATTTAGTTTGTTCCGGAAGACCCACTTGGTTCCAATTACATTCCTGTCTCTAGGTCTGGGAACAAGATCCCAAGTATGATTTTTCTCAATTTGCATCAGTTCATCTTCCATTGCTTTGGTCCAATTTTCATCATTGCAGGCTTCATTTATTGTTTTAGGTTCAATCTTTGAAATCAGACAACATTCATTCTGATCTTGAGCAATATTCCTTCTAGTTTGTACACCTTTGCTTCTGTCACCTATGATCTGATCTTCAGAGTGATTCAGTTTTACATACCTTGGAATTTTGGGAGTATCCAGTACTGCTGTTTCTTGATCAGGCTCATTCAAACCTAACTCTTCTTCCTGATTTACCGGATCAGGCTGACTCTGTTTCACCGGAGAGGATTGAGTTCCTTGAACACTATCTTGGTCATCTTCATCAAATTCATAAAATCTTGAAGGCTTCTCAATTCCTTCATCAACCTTTACATTGGTACTTTCTATCATCTTCCTCAATCTCTTATTGTAACACCGGTATGCTTTGCTTTGAGTGGAGTAGCCCAAGAAAATTCCTTCATCACTTCTAGCATCAAACTTTCCTAGATCTTCATCTCTTTTAATATAACACTTGCTACCAAATACCCTGAAATATTTCACAGTAGGAGTGATGCCAAACCAAAGTTCATAGGGGGTCTTACCGGTGTTGTTTCTGATTTGAACTCGATTGAGAGTGTAGACTGCAGTGCTGATAGCTTCTTTCCAAAACATTTGAGGAACATTTGCTTCCAACATCATTGTCCTAGCAGCTTCCTGGATGGTCCGGTTCTTTCTCTCAACTACTCCATTCTGCTGTGGAGTCTTAGGAGCAGACAACTGTCTCCTTATACCCTGTTTCTCACAAAAGTCAATGAATTCACCAGATGTAAATTCACCACCTCTATCAGACCTTAGACACTTTAGTTTCAATCCGGTTTGATTCTCCACCATAGCTTTGAAGATTTTGAACTTCTCAAAAGCTTCTGATTTTTCTTTTAGAAAGGTAACCCACATCATCCGGGAATGATCATCAATTAACAACATGAAATATCTATCACCTTGCAGACTCTTGATTCTTGTCGGACCACATAGATCAGTATGTACTAATTCCAACAATCCGGTAGAAGACTGATCTTTGCTTTTAAAAGAGACTCTGCTTTGTTTGCCTAACTGACATTCTTTACACACACTGTTTGTAGGTTTTATCAATTTTGGAAGATCTCTCACAGCCTGAGTATTGCTTATTTTGATGATGTTATCAAAATTTACATGACACATTCTTCTATGCCATAACCAACTCTGATCAATTTGAACAAACAAACAACTTTTATTTGAACCAACCAGATGAAAGATGTTACCTCTTGTCTGAGTACCGGATGCAATTTCAGTTCCGGAGCTTGTAAAGATTCTGCATTTTCCATTCTTGAACCGGAGATCATAGCCTTTGTCCACTAACTGACCAACACTGAGAAGATTGTGCTTCAATCCTTCAACATATAGTACATTACCTGTTTTGCTCTTACCATCAAAGGAAATAGTTCCCCTACCTCTGATTCTGCCAGCAGAATTGTCACCAAACTTTACCATTCCTCCTTCATATCTTTCCAAGTCTAAGAACTTATTCTTGTCACCAGTCATATGGTGAGAGCATCCACTGTCAATAACCCAATCATCCTTTTCTTCCACTTGAGCAGCCAAGGCTTTTTCAACAACTTTGTGATTGACAGATTCAGAGAGCAAGGAATCTTCTTCCTTGATGGCTATAAACACCCACTCATTTCCGGATTTGCTTCCTGGATCTGATTCATCATCTGTTACTCCTTCATTGTCATCTTCTTCATGAACATAATAGCAATTCTTTTGAAACCTTTGTCTGTGAGTATTAGATCTTGCAGATCTCTCCGGACATCTTGAGGCAAAATGACCAATCTTATTGCAGTTAAAACACTTAAAGGGTAGTTTTCCTTCATACTTACCGGATCCTCTTGGCAATCTCTTTGCAATGAGGGCTTCAAGTTGAGCTGTTTCTGCTTCTTCTTCTTCCATGTCTCTTCTTGCTTGATCATACCATGACATTTTCCTTGATGAGTTTTCACCCGGATCAAATCTCTGTTTGCCTTTCACATAGGCACTGGTTTTGAAAGCAGATTCAGTCTTGGGAGGATCATCTCCAAACTCGGTCATTTCAAATGCAGCTAGTTTGCCAGCCAGTTGTTCTCTTGTGACTGTTGTGTGGGCTCTGAATTCATCAATGGCAGCAACTTTGATTTTGTAGGCAGCAGGAAGGGATCTTAGGATTTTGCAGACAATCTCATTTTCATCTAGAGTTCCACCAGCATTTCTGATTCCACATACCAACTCATTTACTCTTGGCATAAAGGTAGTAATGTTTTCATCATCTCTCATTTTCAATCTTTCAAATTTCCCTTTCAGACTTTGCAACCTTGCACTTTTGACAAACTCATCTCCTTCATACAGAAGTTCCAGTTTAGTTAGGATCTCATATGCAGTTGGTAGGTCAATGACATTCGAGAGATCTGAGTCATTCAATGCGCTTAGAAGAGCTTCCTTGGTCCGCAGATTGTTTTCAGCTTCTGTGGTTTCATCTGGAGTTGTCGGACCACCTTGTGGGGGTATATATGGTTTTGAAATCATAGCCAAGTATGCTTTTCCCATACATTCCAAATGACACTTCATGCGACCTTTCCAGAGAGTGAAGTTGGTTCCATCGAACTTCGGACTATCCTTCTTGTATGACGACATCCTGGATCACCTCAAGCGGTTAAGCTCCTATCAGAGGAACTTAGCTCTGATACCAATTGTTGGATCTAGGACATACAACTGAGAGGGGGGGGGTGAATCAGTTGTATAGAACTTGTTCTATTTCAAACACTTTATTCTCTGTTGTTAGTTAGCAGCATATCAAATAATCATTCATGGAAGCACAATACATAAACATAAGAACAGATAAGCATCAACACATTGAACACCAAGATTTTGACGTGGAAAACCCGGTTAAGGGAAAAACCACGGGGTGATTAACCCAAGAATTATTCTCTGTTAGAAGAATAAGGAAAAATGAATGGCACATGCCAATAAGGGCTCACTGCCCGAGCACACTGCTCACAAAGAGGCCCACTGCCTACAAGGAGACACACTGTCTACAAAGTGATAAAAATCACAGTCTTGAACTGGAGAACGACATCTCTACTATGTCCGGATCAGTTCCAATTAAGTCCAACAATCTCTGCTCTGCCTTTCGCACCTTTCTTCGCTATATCCTGCTCATCCACATGCCACACCCTGAAATGAATTCACAAATCATTATTTATACAAGACATCGACTTAGGAACAAGCATCTAAGTCGGCAAACAACCATAGGAGTATCCGCAAGATGAATAACACATCCGGTCGGCTATCACAAGAACATTCGCAGGATGAACAACTCATCCGGTCGGCTAAACAGAGTAATAACTTCATCCGGAAGAATAACTTCAATTCCGGGCTCTACCATCAATGCGGACCAACAACACAACCTAAACATGATTCAAGAACCTTCACAAGTCTGTCTGAATGTCCGGATACATCCGCACTTCCTCTGCTTACTGGGATCTCTTGTCTTCCTCATCCGGAACATCAAGAACACAGTCTGTCGCCACTGTCATAATGCAGGAGGTACTTCCGGACCTCCAAATCACACACAAATCAGGATGACACATCACAAGGACATCTCAAACACTCCTTCCAATCCGCAGATTATGATAATACAATTCCGGACCTCACCGGACCTTTTTGTGATCCTCTGTCACCTCCGGATACTTGCCGGACCCGGTTCTATACCGGCAGCCATAACTCCTTCAGATCTTCATGCGGACCTCTGAAATCTTAACTGTAGCATCTCAAGATTCATATCTACTAACCCTTTAATCCGCATCCTCCGGTTCTCATCCTATACAGTATATTTACCTTCTTCTCATCACTGTTCTTCACTGTTCCTGACTGAGGCTAATTTTCTCAATATCCTCAGCACAAAGCTCATCAAATCCTTCTTGTCAGTGCAGTATGAGTATGTTGACATCAATGACAACACTAGCTCACCTCATACTTGCCAACAAGTTTATCTAGCGGTCTTATAGTTGATTGTAGTGATTTAGATGTATGTTAATAAATGAAAGTTCTTAATTGTAGTAGATAAGAATCTATTTACTAACTTTAACTTATTTTTATTTACCATTGAAGAGATTAATCAAATTTGTGTTTTGACTTGTTAATGCAGGAAACTTCACCTCCATCAATTACTAGACATTTTGGTACAAAGAGGACACTTTTTCAGGATCCATTACAAATTGAGGATCCATCATAGATTGAGGATCCATCACAGATTGAGGGTTAAGTGGACTTGTAGTATTTGATGTAGCTATTTGGCATGTAGATTGTATATAGATTTTGAGACATGGCATATGCCACATTTTGTAAAAAATTTTTTGAGTTGGCATATTTGCCAAATTTTTGTATATGTCTACCATTATGGACTAGATTTTAATATATATACACCTTGATATACAATATAATTTAAATTCCTTATGTGCATGTCATGATACTTCCCATGATGCCATACATTATGATGATAGTTCTTTAGTCCATTAATGATATGTTTAGCATTGAGAATGGTTTTAGATCAATAGAATCAATATGACAAAATTCCTTATATACCCCAATCAAACATAGTAGCTTGAAATCTAATAAGGTCATGATAAACCATTTCATCATGTATTTAGTCTTCATCTTGTCAAATTTTGTAAATATGTCAAGGTTGTCATATGAAAAATGTAAAAAAAATGCAAAAGTATGGAAGATGAACAGTCAAGTACTCAAAAGTCAGTTGGAGACTATTGGTTTCCCTCAAATCATGTATAAATATGCATAAACCTTCATGGAAAAGGCATTGGAGATGTATTGAAAACATTTTGAAGATGAATTGAAGACAAGTTTGAAAGAAATTAATGTCAAGAAACTCTTTTTTTGCATATTTTACTATTTTCCTGCTATTTCTTTGTTTAGTACAGCCCTGTATGGATCTGTTAGGGCTTGAGAGAAATTGTAATTGAAAACTGGTGAAATCTATTTCAGTTGGGTGTGTGTGTATGCAAATCCCATTTATGGCCGAGAAGCTCTCTATTTACTATTATTCAACTCTCATTGATAGGAGGTTGGCTCTACAACTATTGCAATTTGTGTATGAAACCTATTTTTCATTCCATAGCTTGTGGGGTCGAATGGACTGTGCCAACGCGTCGAGGTGGGCGGGTAAATGCCATTGGAGGTCTCATTTTGTGTGCCAAGCGTCCCATTGATTCCGGGCAAGAGGCTACCGGCAAAGTCCCTTAAGATCCATGAGACCAAAAAACTGCCAAACTTTGATGGAGCAGTTATCAGAATTGGTGATAGCTGGGAGTGTTTTGTTTGGACCTACAGGTGCATGTGGGGTCCCTCCACAATAACCTCTCTCATTTTTGGTCAACTCCATTCCATTTGACCGTGCCAAAATCAAACGCATTGTTTCAAAATGCTTCAATTTGATGCAGTGGAAAGGTGCTAGGTATGACATTTTTCATTCCATAGCACGTGGGGTCGAATGGACTATGCCAACACATCGAGGTGGGTGGGTAAATTCCATTGGAGGTCTCATTTGGTGCGCCAAGCATCCCAGTGATTCTAGACAAGAGGCAACCGACAAAGTCCCGTAAGATACTTGAGACCAAAAAACTACCAAACTTTGACGGAGCAGTTCTCAGAATTTGTGACAACTAAGAATGTTCTGTTTGGACCTCTAGGTGCATGTGAAGTCTGTCCACAATAACCTCTCTCATTTTTGGTCAACTCCATTCTGTTTGACCATGCCGAAATCAAATGCATTGTTGCAAAATGCTTCAATTTGATGTAGTGGAAAGGTGCTAGGTGTGACATTTTTCATTCCATAGCTTGTGGGGTCAAACAGACTGTGCCAACGCATCGGGGTGGGAGGGTAAATGCCATTGGAGGTCTCGTTTGGTGCGCCAAGCGTCCCAGTGATTCCAGGCAAGAGGCTACCGACAAAGTCCCTTAAGATCCCTGAGACCAAAAAACTGCCAAACTTTGACGTAGCAGTTCTCAGAATTCGTGATAGCTGGGAATGTTCTGTTTGGACCTACAGGTGCATGTGGAGTCCATCCACAATAACCTCTCTCATTTTTGGTCAACTCTATTCCATTTGACCGTGTCAAAATCAAACGCAATTGTTGCAAAATGCTTCAATTTGATGCAGTGGAAAGGTGCTAGGTGTTACATTTTTCATTCCATAGCTCGTGGAGTCGAACGGACTGCGCCAATGCATCGGGGTGGTCAGGTAAATGCCATTGGAGGTCTTGTTTGGTGCACCAAGCATCCCAGTGATTCCGGGCAAGAGGCTACCGGCAAAGTCCCATAAGATCCCTGAGACCAAAAAACTACCAAACTTTGACGGAGCAGTTCGTGGAATTCCTGATAGCTAGGAATGTTCTGTTTGGACCTACAAGTGTATGTGGAGTCTGTCCACAATAACCTCTCTCATTTTTGGTCAACTCCATTCCATTTGACCGTGCCGAAATCAAACGCATTGTTGCAAAATGCTTCAATTTGATGCAGTGGAAAGGTGCTAGGTGTGACATTTTTCATTCCATAGCTCGTGGGGTCGAACGGACTACGCCAACGCGTCGGGGTGGGCGGGTAAATTCCATTGGAGGTCTTTTTTGGTGCGCCAAGCGTCCCAGTGATTCCGGGCAAGAGGCTACCGGTAAAGTCCCTTAAGATCCCTGAGACCAAAAAACTGCCAAACTTTGACGTAGCAGTTCTTGAAATTCGTGGTAGCTGGGAATGTTTTGTTTGGACCTACAGGTGTACGTGGAGTCCATCCACAATAACCTCTCTCATTTATAGTCAACTCCATTCTGTTTGACCGTGCTGAAATCAAACACATTGTTACAAAATGCTTCAATTTGATGCAGTGGAAAGGTGCTAGGTGTGACATTTTTCATTCCATAGCTCGTGGAGTCGAACAGACTATGCCAACGCATCGAGGTGGACCAGTAAATGCCATTAGAGGTCTCATTTCGTGTGCCAAGCATCCCAGTCATTCCGAGCTGTAAGCTACTGACAAAGTCAAAAGTTGCTAGGATTGAAATTTTGCATTCTACAGGTCCTAGGGCCAAACAGATTGTGCCAACACGTTGGGGTGGGTGAGTAAATGCTAGGGGAGGTCTCATTTTGTGTGCAAAGCATCCCAGTCCTTCTGAGCTGTAAGCTACCGGTAAAGTGACTTTGCCGATAGCTTACAGCTCGGAAGGACTAGGATGCTTTGCACACAAAACGAGACCTCCCCTAACATTTACTCACCCACCCCGATGTGTTGGCACAATCTGTTTGGCCCTAGGACCTGTAGAATGCAAAATTTCAATCCTAGCAACTTTTGACTTTGTCGATAGCTTACAGCTCGGAATGACTGGGACGCTTGGCGCATGAAACAAGACTTCCAATGGCATTTACCCATCCACCCTGACATGTTGGCATAGTCCATTCGACCCCACGAGCTATGGAATGAAAAATGTCACACCTAGCACCTTTCCACTGCATCAAATTGAAGCATTTTGCAACAATGCGTTTGATTTCGGCATGGTCAAACGGAATGGAGTTGACCAAAAATGAGAGAGGTTATTGTGGACGAACTCCACATGCACCTGTAGGTCCAAACAAAACATTCCCAGCTATCATGAATTCTGAGAACTGCTCCGTCAAAGTTTGGTAGTTTTTTGGTCTCGGGGATCTTACGAAACTTTGCCGGTAGCTTCTTACCCGGAATCACTGGGACGCTTGGCACACCAAAAGAGACCTCCAATGGCATTTAACTACCCACCCTGATGCGTTGGCGTAGTCCGTTTGACCCCACAAGCTATGGAATGAAAAATGTCACACCTAGCACCTTTCCATGGCATCAAATTGAAGCATTTTGCAACAATGCGTTTGATTTCGGCACAGTCAAATGGAATGGAATTGATGTAGAGGTGTCAGGTTTCCAATGGTAATCTAACAAGATCAAAAGATTCAAATAACTCGTGGCTTCAACCAATAAGGCTTCTCTAGTCTTCTCCTTGCCTTCAACTCCACCAAAGGGCTCAAATTTGGATTCCAACTTCTCAAATGAATTCTTGTACCTTCTAGGGTCTCAACCTACCCCAACCAACAAGATTCAATAGGTTTCATGCACCTTTCTGACCGGTTCTTGACAACTCCCCTTAACCAGGCCTAATCCTTGTAGCCCTGTGCAGTGACTAATTTGTACTTTTCTCCAAACTTTCCTAAAGCACTCCAAAAAATAATGACTGATTTGAGTACCCTCTATTGAGTTCTATAACATACTTCAAAATCATATACTATTGTTTTGGACGAAATATGACTGTCCTAACAACCCGGCTGTCTTCCTGTAGGGCCTAATCCACCCACTTTACAAAGGAACCCTATCAAATACTTATCCCCCTCACTCCAAACCTAAAAAAAGTCTTAGGAAAGGATTAAAAATGAAGGATTTTCAAGGTTTCAACCAGTGGTTTGCTCATTTGCATGTTTAAATACAAAACCCCCTTTCTAGGCCTCAAAACCTAGGGCTTGCTAGATCTCCCACTTCCAATCACTTCCAGACCTCATTCAAAGGTCTAACACCATGTTAACCCTCAGAAAACATAAAACCACCACCTTATTAAGGCCGATCTCCTGCTGCTACAACTGAGCCACCATTTCAATGCTCTTTCCACATGCAATCTCTGACTTTCAACGGTGATCACCTGCCCATTTGCACTCCTCCTGCTTTGTCAGTATTAGAAATCATATTATACAACTAATCAAGGACCTATTCCATGAGTATCAGGCTCCTACATCCATGGGAAGGTCCTATGAGGCATTGAAACCTCTCAAAATGCACAGGACAGCCTGCTGTTCTTTGTAACAGTCAATACAAACAGCAATGAAACTACCTACAAGAACCTCCTCAGAGCATCAAATGAAGTCTAATATTGTTAACTAAGGTCCTAAGACATTTACCAACACTCAATAATCAAAAAGACCAATAGAAACAAGAAGGAGATACCAGATAAAACTGAATTTTATTGTGATTTGCAACCTGCCATACAACCCAATCTTCTAATATGACTCCACCGTACCACCAAATGCCTTTTATAGGCTTACATGACGTCTCTCTAACTTCTCCAACCAATTCCCAAAGGTTGGAGATGGTTGAACTTCCAAAACCATTCATTTTTTATTTTCCCACCAAATGCATTATTCAAAAATTTGAATATTAAACTTTGTTTTATGTGACTTTTACTCCACCAAATTATCATGGTTCATCATGGTTGATCTTATTAGGATCATCATTCCTTATTCCTAGCCTTAGACACTTCTAATTGACTCTTATTTGACTCTAGAGGCACTATTGGCCCACTTACATTATTTTTTTGGTCCTAGGGTCCTTACCAGGACCCTTAGGACATTTGATTATTACATCATTTTGCCCATTACAATATGCCATAATTGGTTCTAGGATGTTCCATTTGATTTGATTTGATCCATGGGCTTCTCCTTTGATCATTTGTGTCTTCTTACTCCAAAGTGTTCTCTTAGGTGCTCCTGCACCAGGAATTGACCAAAAATGAGAAAGGTTATTGTGGAAGGACCCAACATACACTTGTAGGTCCAAACAGAACATTCTCAGCTATCATAAATTCTGAGAACTGCTCCATCAAAGTTTGGTAGTTTTTTGGTCTCAGGGATCTTACGGGACTTTGCCGGTAGCCTCTTGCCCAGAATCACTGGGATGCTTAGCGCACCAAACGAGACCTCCAATGGTATTTACCCACCCATACCAACGCGTTGGCATAGTCCGTTCGACCCCATGAGCTATGGAATGAAAAATGTCACACCTAGCACCTTTCCACTGCATCAAATTGAAGCATTTTGCAACAATACGTTTGATTTCGGCATGGTCAAATGGAATGGAGTTGACCAAAAATGAGAGAGGTTATTGTGGATGGACTCCACATGCACTTGTAGGTCCAAATAGAACATTCTCAGCTATCACAAATTCTGAGAACTACTCCATCAAAGTTTGGCAGTTTTTTGATCTCAGGGATCTTAAGGGACTTTGCCGGTAGTGTCTTGCCCAGAATCACTAGGATGCTTGGTGCACTAAACGAGACCTCCAATGGCATTTACCTGCCCACCCCGACGCATTGGTGCAGTCCGTTCGACCCCACGAGCTATGGAATGAAAAATGTCACACCTAGCACCTTTCCACTGCATCAAATTGAAGCATTTTGCAACAATGCATTTGATTTCGGCATGGTCAAACAGAATGGAGTTGACCAAAAATGAGAGAGGTTATTGTGGACGGACTCCACGTGCACCTGTAGGTCCAAACAAAACATTCCCATCTATCACAAATTTTGAGAACTGCTCCGTCAAAGTTTGGCAATTTTTTGGTCTTAGGGATCTTAAGGGACTTTGCCGGTAGCCTCTTGCCCGGAATCACTGGGACGCTTGACACACCAAACAAGACCTCCAATGGTATTTACCTACCCACCCCAATGCATTGGCACAGTCCGTTCGACCCCACGAGCTATGGAATGAAAAATGTCACACCTAGCACCTTTCCACTGCATCAAATTGAAGCATTTTGAAACAATGCGTTTGATTTTGGCACGAGCAAACGGAATGGAGTTGACCAAAAATGAGAGAGGTTATTGTGGATGGACCCCATGTGCACCTGTAGGTCCAAACAAAACATTCCCAGCTATCATGAATTCTGAGAACTGCTCCATCAAAGTTTGGTAGTTTTTTGGTCTCAGGGATCTTAAGGGACTTTGCCGGTAGCCTCTTGCCCGGAATCATTGGGACGCTTGGCATACAAAATGAGACCTCCCCTGGCATTTACCTACCCACCCCGACATGTTGGCATAGTTTGTTCGACCCCACAATGAGCAGAAAAAAAAATATTGTTCCAGTTGACACATTCTCAATCATTGACATGGATGATATCTCAGTACCATTCCTTTAGGCACAATATGAGCTTCCAATGGAAGGTGCAATTGTGAGGTTAGAGATGATGAAAAGTGTGTGTCATTCACAATCATGTTTTACTTGTCTTCAATGATGATTCCTTGATTCAACTTAATCCTTTGATAATACATTTTAACCTCTTTGTGAAAGCGCACTTTCAAGGTTGCTTGAGCAAGAGCTAGCGCCTCAACATCTAGGCACACTTTTGGTGTTCTAGAAGCATGAACTAGCACCTCAAATAGTAAGGCACTCATTCTAGGTTGTTTATTCAATAATTAGTGCCTTGTATTCATTATCAAGGCGCATATCCAAAGTCATAGAGATATGAAGTGGCACCTCACTAATCTAGGTGCACATTTGATGGTGTAGAGAGGTAGATGTGTGCCCAAATCATCATTTGATGCCTTCAATAACTATAAACTCCTTTGGTGATGCATTTTATTCTTCCAATTCACTATCTAGCCTTAGGTGCACATTTTAGGTTGATTAATCATAATCTAGCGCCCTAAGTACCAAGGTGCACTTTTAGGTTAGTTTGATCAAGGATTAGCACCTTCACTTCTAGGTGGAAGTTTGGAGTTGAAATACATCAAAATAACAAGTTTCTTCATCATGTCAAACATCTTTAACACTTTGAAATGCATGATTGAATATCAAGAAAACAATGTATCATTTCATGAAGGTCTTGATGAGAAGAACAAAAAATATTGTTCAAGTTGACACATTCTCAATCATTGAACCAATGAAATTGATGCAAACATGCAATTTGTTCATGTTGTGCCATCATGTTGATACAAACATTCTCTATCATTCATATTGTCACATGTTGTAAGCCATGTATGTGAAGATGTAAACATAGTATTGGTGACATGAGCAACACTACTACATATTCTTAAGTGTTGTAAATATGCATCTTCTTATTTAATCATGTGTTGTAAATGAAGGAATGCAATGATTGCAATATGTGCACAAAACATAATTTTTGATAAGGATTGAAAGGAAATGTTAAGAAAATACAATTGGCGGGTGTAAATCCAAAGTGTGGAAGCATAGACAAGGCATGTGAACAGTTTGGCATGACACCTCAAAGAGATGCTATCTCATGGAATGCAATGATTGCAAGATATGCACAAAATGGATTTTTTGAAAAGGCTTTAGAAACTTTGAAGCAAATACAATTGGAACGTTTAAAACCAAATTCCATAACCTTTGCAAGCATTCTCCCTACTTGTGCCAAATTAGGATCTTATATATACATATATGCATAATGTCATGAAAATAATGTATAGTGTATATATCAAGCCATATATTCATATACAAATAAAACCATATGGGTATATACAACGATATACATCGATAACATACAAAAGTATGTTTACAAAGCCAAATAGGCATATGTAACAAAATGTCCCAAAATCAAATCTCCTATCCAGATTGCTATGAAATAATCTATGGCTCTTGCTAGGCCATGAAGATGGTGAACCAGTCAATGACTCATCCTCTATCGCTCATCGACTAGACCTCCTCGATAAAGATTTTTGAATTTCCACCTATTAATACAATCAAACAACGTGCACATTAATATAGAATTTAATATTCAAAATATATAACATGACATAAGTAATCAATCACTTACCGCCAATTGGTGATCCCTCTTGATCATTTCTTTTGTAGAGCTGGATGGGTAGGGGAGGTGACGTCCTGTGAGAAGCATGAACAAGCAAATTTAAGTAAACATGAATATCATAATTATGTACATTAAATGATGCGCTTATTATAGGACTATTCTAGGACTATTTTAGGACTGTTGTAGTTAAAACTATCCTAGTAGACATGTATAGGACCGTTATAGGACTGTCATCTCATGGAATACAATGATGGTAAGATTACTATCAAGATTAGTATGAAGATTAATTATGACTATTATAGGACTTTATAAGAATGCAAAGTAAGGAAGCATAGGCAAGGCACATGAATTGTTTGGTGGAATACCTCAAAAAAATGAGAATTTTGTCAGATGTTGTAGTTGCAATTGCCATGTGACACATGTATGTAATATGTGAAAGCATAGACAAGGCACATGAACTATTCAGCAAAAGACATCAAATACATGTCATCTCATGGAATGCCTTATGTAGAAAAAGGTACAAATGTGCAATATTAAGAAATACAAATGAGAACTAAAAATCATACCTCGAGTATAGTCAAAATAACCTATGTTGCCATACAAAATAATCTATGATACCATGCAAAATAATCTACGATGCCATGTAAAATAACTTTATTCGCAGTCCTGTATAGTCAAAAGCATGCATTATAGTTAAAGTAACAAGATTTTTAATAAAGCAATTCTAAAAAATAGCAAAAACAAGAACAAGTTAAGATAAAAAATGTCATACCTATCCATCTGGAAGTTTAAATGCTAGTCAGTCATACCTGAGGGGTCATCTCTTACCTTCAAAGTATCCAATATTGCTTCATGATCAGCATTACTAATTGTCCATAGTTCTTTTAATTTTGGTTTTCCACGATGCTTTAGTAACTTGACATTTGTTGCTACAACTAGGTGAGAATACATCAATATGGTTTTATGCTTCTCAAAGTCTTCAAAGGCCAGGATGCCATTCTTTTTAATCATATATGTTCGTAACCAAGTCCCAGCAATAACAACTAATCCTGTAGGATATGTGAACCCATCATCATCTGTCATAGGTTGTGTTAGCTTTTGTTTTCCTTGTACACATCGTGCCAACCAATAGTCTGACCTCTCTTCATTTCCATGTGGTGCAACAATTGCATAAACATGACCTGGTTGTACAAGGTCTGAAAGATGTTCATAGTCAAATGAGCTCTCCATGTCATTGACAGAAGATGATTGACCTTCATATAAAGGGATTAAATATTGTGGGATCCATGCATCTACCCACTCACTTGACTCACAATTGTTCCAATCACATTTAATACAACTCTGACAAAAACAAGCTAATTCTCGTGTCCAAATAGTCCATGTACTTGCATCTGAGCTTTGAAATGAATGCATCTTTGATGATTCACTGATTCTTTGACATTCCAATTTCTCTATCGCTATCCCATCATCAACCAACCAAAAGAACCTGCGCACTTCAGAATCAAGAGCCACTCCTCGTGACAATGCATAGTTACACCACTTAACAATGGAATCTGCATCATTGAATGTAGCACCACCTCTAATCTTTAGTTGTTCTTTAAAAAGAGCTCTCTTCACGCATGCACCTGCTCCATCATGTTCACCTTTTCTATGCTTGGCTTAAAAAAAAATCCAAATATGAGGTATACCCTTCTCTACATGTATTTTGCTCAACCAATAGAAATTACGAGCATTCTTGAATTGAACAGTGCAATTATCTGACCAAATGAGATGTTGATCCATTCTAATATCTTTTTCTTGCAAGAACCCATAAAATTGTTGAAAACAATATTGCACAAACTCTATTGAATGAGATCAATCATCACTCATGTAAAAATGGCATTCTCTAACAATCTTCCTGTTCTCTTTTCTACTCTTGGGGGCATGTCTGTATGTGATGTGAACAAAAATAGCAATCCGAATAGAATTGCAGTACTGGGATTGAACTTCATTTTGGGGTTGCAATGTATAGTTTTCTGCAAGATCAACTACAGAGACAATAGTTCTAATCGGAAAAGAGTCTTTACACATCTTGAACTGTTGATCTAACCATCGAGACCTGTAGCTATGTCTGACATACTTGTAGAAAAGATTTTTCTTAAAATCATCAATAAAATCAGCAATACTTACCTCTCTTACAATCAACTCACATCTAGAACCTTCACCTCCACTTTTCAAATTGTATTTCACTGTCTCATATCTCTTTTTCTCAACCATTCTCTTTCCAAAATCATGCCCGTTGCCCTCATGAAAACATGATACAAACTTTGATAACCCACCACATTGTAAACACTTTTCATTTAAACAATCATTCTTGTAGAACATGCACCATCATCTCTAATACATAGAAATAAATCCAATAAGTCCCTAGATGACTTTGGTAGTTGAATTGCACCACACTCATGCAACATTTTGTTAGTGTGCAAAGTAGAACGAATATTGCATAATAATTCATGGTACATAGAAAACTCTACATTGTATTTGCAACAACATGTATTACGGACTTTAAGAGGAACACAATAAAATGGATTAAGAGATTCAAATGCTCTTTGTGAGATTGTCATACCTGGGTGAGTTTCACAATATTGTTTGTACAATGTTGTTTGGCTACATTCCAAGTAATGTTTAGGATGTGGTGTGTGGTCTTTATCACCAATTCTTAACTTTACAACATCTTTTGCATTTGGTGACACCCTAGAGTTAGTGTGCCAAAATTGTTCAATTTCTTCCTTTGTGCTATCAATTAGCTTCTTGTCAACTCGTGGAAGCCTACCACTGAAAGCCCAAGTATCATTGGCAAGAGGACTATCTAGCCTTGATCTTAATGCTAGTGCTTTTGACAATGTTTTACGATTCAATCTTAAGTCAACACAAGTTTGCTTCATTAATTGAGCATTTCTTAATTGTTTGCTTACTATTGAGGTTGTTGTTACTCTACGGGCAGCTCTTTTATCTTTCTCCTTGCTAGTCTTTCCAACAGAATTGAGTGCATTGAAAAGGCTTCTAACAATAATTTTATTCCGATCGGACACTTTGTTTAACCGAATCTTTAATTTCTTTAGTAAAGGTCTCATTTTGTACATCTTTAATAATTGCACAAAAAGTTGGCATTGTTCAGTTAATGTTATCTTCTCAAAGTATTCATTGAAGAGTTTTGTAGCCCAGAACTGAACCATTCGTGACGACCTCTTGCCTTCAAGTTTTTCCATTATGTTCTCATCAATTTCAAGTAACCATTTTGGGGTTCTTGGGTGTTTTCCAATTTCATCATGGTTATTCTCTTCTTGACAAATGTCCTCTCTTCTTATGAAATTTGGAGATACATTGATTGTTCTTGTTTCATCCATGTTATCAACCTCATCAATTTTATCAACAAATGGATTATGGAGTGCAATTTCAACATCATGATGTTCATATCCACTTTCTTCAAGTGCACGTCTTCATTTTTCTTCTTCTTCTTTGTCCATGGTATTGCTATTATGAATAGGTGTTTCATAACATTTTTCAATATTTTCATTTGCAATATCATGGTGAATTTCATTCTTATCTAACATTTCATTATAATCAAAATTAACATCTTCAATTTGCATGTCATTAGATGGTAAAGAAGAAGATTCTCCTTGATGAGCATCCACCAAACCCACTCTTCCAATCCTCTTCCTTTCCTTATCTTTTTCCCTAATTGCTTCAATTTCCTCCAATGTAACTTTCCTCCTCCTTTTTGCGTTACGATGACTGTTGCTCCCCATTAGGGGAACAAAAATATCACCCTTATGATTGTAACAAGAAAATTGTCTCCAAAAGTGCATAAAAATATTCCTTTCACTATCATAGCCAGAAATCATGAGTATTTCGACAACAGAGGATCTCTGGTTGCGGATGTCGGGCCCAACAATATTCCTTTTGTCTTTTTTTTGTATTTACAAAATGGATATCCATTTTGGAAACAGATATCTGTTTTCAAAATGGATATCCATTTTCAAAATGGATATCTGTTTTCAAAACGGATATCCTTTTCTTAAATCCCAATTCTTTGCCAACGGACACTCTACAATGTCCATATCACTACTACAAAATAGATATCCATTTTATTATGTACATTTGGATTCTAGACTAGGGATTCATTTTATTATTCTATAAACTTATGAATTACCATCTAATATGAATGTTTACACACTAATCCACCTAGGTATCAACTTAATAAAGCTCTAGATATAAGCCATTATTTGATTTGAGTAATCTTACTTTGGACACATTTGTGAAGACTCCTAAAGAGCCTGGACATACAATTGTAAAGATGATATAGCCTCCATATAAGCATAAAGATGATATATAATTTTAGTTTGTTTAAGGCCATGTAAATCAGTCATTGATGAGGACTCTGCTACACCTAAAGTTGAGTCCTTTGTTTGGAACTTTGAAGCATGCAAAGAGGCAAGTGACTTGTAATGCTTAAGTAAACACAAGTCTCAACATGATGTAGTTCAACTTGATGACATCTCTAAATATGACACATTTTAGTTTGTATTGCATGAGGACTTCCTTATTCATGCATATCAAATTTATAATTAGGTATATTTTTCTGAAGTGTATGAGTTTGAGGCTTTCAATTTTTGTATTGACTCACTTGAAGATGCTAGCAGCCATGTGAACATGATTAATATGGGATCCAAGAGTTGTCCTTTTCCCATGCATTTGGAGTGGATTGTTGGCCCTTATGATTGTTTAAATCATGTTGGTCTAGCATTTGAATAGTTGCTTCATGACATGGATGGGAATAGATAATGTATAGACTTTATCACACTTTAGGGTTTTCCCATTATATGCTAAAATGTTATGACTATCCACTTATTCTATTTTAGGCTATCATCAAATGAGGAGCTTCTAAAGGCAAAAATGTTGTCCCAAAAGAAGGCTCAATGTTATTTGTAAAGACATTAGATTGTTAAAATACAAATTCAAGGGTAGATATTCCTTGGGCTATTTTAGTATAGAGAAGCAAAATTGCAATATATGACTATCCTAGGAATTAGAATGGTTTATCATAGGATATTCATGGCATTTTGATATTAATGGATGGATTGATGGATGTTTAGGGAGTTTAAGTTTAAATGTAATGTATGAGAATTCTTATTTATGAAGGATCTAATAGGTCTTATGTCTTATTTGTAGGCCATTCAAGAAAGAAATGAAAAGATACTAAGGACTATCATAACACCTATTACAATTAGGTGCATCAAAGGATTGTCATCCAGGACCTTACCAATATGGGAAGTTATCAAAACCATGTCATGTTTAAAATTAAAGGCTTTATCACCTCTTTGTCCCTATAGGCCTATTAGAACAATAGGTCACATTTTATTCATATACCAGGGTTGAGAATAAACACTAAGCATTTGTAGTTATGGCAAGTGTAAATGGAAATAGATTACAACTTTAAACAATCTATCCTCTCCTAGATTGCATTGACTGAGTGGAAATTAAAAATTCCCTATCAATGTCCTTTATATACTGAAGGTATGGATGAGAAAGGTAAACTTTGTATGTTGTAGACAAGGCCTCAAATGTAAAATATATTATGACAATAACGATAAGGATTGTTAGGCATGAATGCTATCACTATTATAGATTGTCAAACCAACCATAGGCTGCCATAATAGTACACTATTGACTATCATACCTTTAGGCATGGTGCCATGAACCTTATGAGTAGAATGCATTGGTATTTGTGATAAATATATTGCTTATGTTAAGAATAAGTATTTATATTGTTTGAACATCATCAAAAGGTGGACTACAAATATGACTTTGTCAAAGGAAAACTTTAGTGGCAAAAATCTAACTATGAACTATTGTGCCATCCAAGCACAATCATGACCAACATTGAAGGGATAGTCAAGGCATGGGTGTCTTAAGAAACACAATTGAAATTGTCCATGGATATTTGAATTAATTCACAATATTTATGATCAAGAATCAACTTTGACTATCTCAACAGTGGTAAATTTGGCTTCAAGACAATAAAAAATTAGGGATTCATTATCACCAAGTAATAAAGAAGAGTAACTATAAGTGTCGACCTTTAATTTCATTATACAAGAGGATGAAGAAGGGGCCATAGTATTTTCATACCATAATACAACATACAAAAGGAAAATCATGAAGTCAAAACATGTGCAAAGGGTATCTATGTTAAAGAGGAGACTTGTGAATGGACGATGACTATCACTATCAAAATAAGATATAGTCTCACTAAGGACAGTTAGGTGATTTGTGGATTGTCATGACTACAAGGCACAAGAATCTTGTGTATGAAGAGGAAAGAAATATAAATAAAAGAAGATTGAAGGATTGTCGCACCTGGGTACAATGATCCTAAAGGATTGTCATGCTAAAAGGATAATCAACAGTACAAAGATTCATATTTCAAGGCTATCCTTAATCTCATTCACATGGTCCTAATGTTGGTTTGATTTGCATGGAGTGAGATGACACTATCAGGATTAATTGAAAAGGTGAAAGGGTTTGGTACCAAATTTGGTCACAAGTGTAAAAATTGCAATAAGCTTGAGAATATTGTTCACTAAACCTAGAACTATCACCAAGCAACATCTGTTTCATAAGATGTGATCAACAAACATGTAAGAAAAATGGATATCAACCTTATTGGTTATGCGTGCTTGATAAGAGCCCATACTTTTCACAAGGAGCCACCAATTTTTAACTAAATATTTCCATTAGAAACGGATAAAAAAATGTTTGCCCAAATGAGGAAACTAGATTGTTAATTAGAATTCTATGTGTAATGTGATATGAAACAATAGATACACCTATAAATGACCAACTAACTTTAACTTCTCGTATTATTGCCTCGATGTTTCAAATATGTTGCTTCTCTTCATCCAAAACCAATGGTACAAAAATTTTCATAGATCAAGGAAACGGATATCCGTTTTGAGTTTCTTTTACCAAAGAAAAACGGATATCCGTCTTGCTTTGGTACAAAGCTAGACGGATATCCATTTTGGTTGTTCACTTTTCATGGATTCTAACGTGTTTTCATGTTTCAGTCTCTTCTTCGAACTTCACCCTTCATGCTGACGACTTTTTTTTAATGCAAAATTGATAAAACGAAAAGGGTTTATAGAAAAAATTGTTAGCTTTATAAAAATATAAGATTTGTTTGGTTATCATTTTATTAAATAATTATTAATAATTTTCTATATACCGTGTCTCTGAAATCCTGATGGACACACTGATTCAAAAACATCGATAACTTTCAAACCATTTCACCTTTTTGAGATCCGAAACCTGCGTCACACTCTATGCTTTTCTGGCTATAGGTTAAAAAAAATTGAATTTCAATTTTTTTTTATCGAGTTAGGTTGGTTGGAAAATTACTTTTTATTTTTTTTAAAAGTCACAATAAAAATATCATAACTAATTATTTTATTGGAAAAAAATTTCAAATAAATATGCGTCACATCTGGACATGAGTCCTCCACTTATTTTGAAAGTTTATATATATATATATATATATATATATATATATATATATATATATATATATATATTTACTCATAGTTAGGTTGGTTGGACAGACACCCACTTTTTATTTTTTTCTGAAAAATTTAATAGCTGTTCATTGAAATATTCAATTTTCACTAAGTAAATTTAGTTTTAAAAAAAAAAATTAGTAGCCTATAAACTAGATTCAATTCTCTACAAATTTCATTCTTACATCTTTTTCAAATTGTGTAGATAATCCATTCAAAATTTCACATGAACTTGATGAAGTCTGATTTTTTGTATTTTCATTGCCACTTAGAGGTATAGTTTGGCCCATCATGATCCTGCACATACCCAATTCTTTCTATATGACAGTGGATAATAGTTATGTTCAAGTGTTCTTGATTGAATAATCTTATAGATAAAGAGTTTAGAGGTTGTGCGGATGTTCTTGGTGATTACAATGTGCTTGTGGATGTCTCTTGATTATGTTCCTACCTTTGGATTGGTCCGCAAAGAGAAATTTGGATCGTGGATTAAGACTTTTCTTAGAGTTAACACCAGTCTTGGCTGACCTAGTTGTTTTCACTACTTGCGGAGATGCATTGAATATTGTAGAAGTGTGTTGTGGCATGGAATATTGCATTTGAGTCCCAGCTAAGGCATAACATGATCCACATACATATTTTCCTTAGCTAATTTTGTTTAGGTCCAGACCTATTTCTATGTATGTTTGTAATGATGACCTTGGAGATTGTTCCAATGGTTGATGATTGTAATGCCGACCTTGATGTACATTCCAAGGTTGATGAATTGTATAAAAATATCTAATGAAGTTCGAAAAAGATATCCTTGTGCAAAAATGTGAAGATAAGTAAAAAGGTGTAAGAATAGCAGAGTAGAGGAGTTATACTATGCTTCAATGGAATTGAACCCAGGCATGGAGTAGATGGTATCAAATCAGTTCACCAACCCTTGGCAATGAGTCAATCTTGGCAGTGAGCCTGAACATTTGCATGAGCATTTTGTGCAGTGAATCCTAAGGTAGTGAGCCTCTATTTTTTGATATTGTTATAACATATTTATTTCTATGGCCTAACACTCACCGTGGTTTTTCCCTTATAGGGTTTTCCACGTAAAAAATCTGGTGTCTCATGTGTTATTATGTTATGCTTCTTGTTTCATGCTTTCATGCTTAAATCTTAATAACAGTGATTAAACATTTGATGTGTTGATATTCATAAGTGGTTAAAGTTTTTGAGACAACCAATTCACCCCCCCTCTCAATTGTCTTGTGCATTTCAATAGTTGTTCCTCTAGTGTCAAGGAAATTCTCCAAAGTATCTACCCATGTGTAGATAGTATCATATGGGTCCACTATTTAATCTATATTGAGTGTGTAACTAGAAGTTGCATATGATCATAACTATTTTGGTTTAGGATTTTCATTGATAGCCTCTTTCATTTCAATGTCATACTCAATTTTTACCATTTTTTAATGTTCTCATGGTTCTTGAGTATTTATGTGGGTTTCAATGAACTTCAGTCTCTTCTTCGAATTTCACCCTTCGTGCTGACGACTTTTTTTTAATGCAAAATTGATAAAACGAAAAGGGTTTATAGAAAAAATTGTTAGATTTCTAAAAATATAAGATTTGTTTGGTTATCATTTTATTAAATAATTATTAATAATTTTCTATATACCGTGTCTCTGAAATCCTGATGGACACACTGATTGAAAAACATCCATAACTTTCAAACCATTTCACCTTTTTGAGATCCGAAACCTGCGTCACACTCTATGCTTTTCTAGCTATAGGTTAAAAAAAAAAATTGAATTTTGATTTTTTTTTATCGAGTTAGGTTGGCTAGAAAATTACTTTTTAGTTTTTAAAAAAAGTCATAGTAAAAAAATCATAACTAATTATTTTATTGGAAAAAAATTTCAAATAAATATGCATCACATCCGGACATGAGTCCTCTACTTATTTTGAAAGTTTCAAAAAAATATATATAATTTTACTCATAGTTAGGTTGGCTGGACAGACACCCACTTTTTATTTCTTTCTAAAAAATTTAAAAGTTGTTCATTGAAATATTCAATTTTCACTAAGTAAATTTAGTTTAAAAAAAAAAATAGTACCCTATAAACTAGATTCAATTCTCTACAAATTTTGTTCTTACATCTTTTTCAAATTGTGTAGATAATCCATTCAAATTTTCACATGAATTTGATAAACTCTGATTTTTGGTATTTTCATTGCCACTTAGAGGTATAGTTTGGCCCATCATGATCCTGCACATACCCCAATAGATTTTTCACTTGAAGCCTCTAATGTTCTCAACCCAAGAATCTTCATGATGGACCTATACTTTCTACTTCACATCATTTCAACGAATAGTTGACATCTTGCAGTCTCATTTAACTTTTCAAAGAAAAATCTCCAAATCATATGAGCATATCTTCTACAAATGTGTTTTGGAATCTTACCTTCCATTGGTTGCAAAATATTCTCATCAATATGAATCAAATACTTTGGCTTTCTATGCAAAATTCTAGGTGGTGTTAAGTTAGGTAAATTCATCTCAACATTACGAATTTCATCAATATTTAAATGAGATGGGCTAGATGGCATACCTTCGATCGAAGATGGAATAGATGACATACCTTGAGGTTGAGGTGGGAATGATGGCATACCTTCTTCATCACATGTGAGTGATGATGTACTCTCAACTTGAGATGTGGTAGATGGTGTCCCTACATGTTGACTTGCGGTAGAGGACGTGTCTCCAACTATCGAATTCAAATCTCTCGTAGCACAAAGTTTTTGCATTCATTCTCTTTGTGCTACCAATACCATATCTCTTTGTGATGGTTGTGGTTCCTCTTCAATTGGCATGTCTTCATTTATCATGTCCAATTTCCTCTTCTCATGAAGTTCCCTCATAGCCACTACTTTCTTTGCATTCTTAGCTTCTATCTCTTCCTGTGTTGGTTTAATTCTTGATCGTTTCCTCGGCATGACGGAGAATTTGTCTATAGCATGATAAAGAGACAAATATTAGTTCCTAAGAAATGAATCCATACAAATAACTAAAATATATGTTATTCAACCCTTCATAGTAAATGTACATACAATCATCATGTAAAAGAGTAAATGTCACGCAACCAAAATAGGTACAAAGCAAATTATTGCAGCCATGAATAGAGTACATGGGACTTCATGCTTGAAAAGGTTGAGGTAGACCCAATTTGACATGTTTTTTGTTACTAGGGCTACTAGGATTTGGTATTGAGAAGGTGTTTTGTTGGTACTAGGGATACTAGGATTTGGGTGGCTTGTGAAGGAATAGACAACAATTGTTGTGTCATGTGCATGTACAAATCATCATGAATAGGTGCATAAGTAATGTCCTAGCCCAAGATATGTGCATACAAATCACTTGTCATTTGCATACTTGTATGATCTTGGCACCTATTCATTTGTATTTTAACTTGTTAATATGACAAGATAAAAGTGGGATTGTATTTTTTTTTATGTTGTAAGGATTTATTCTTGTATAGTTTGACATCATGGTATGTTAAGGTCTATTTATTACACATAATTATTAAAGAACCCAAGTGCAGAAAATATACATGGCATCATGTGAGATTGTAGGTTGCTTTCTTGATTGGGAATGTGTCTATTTTAAACATGTATGATAAAGCATGATAAAGTAATTCAAATAGAATTAAGGAAAATGTAAAGAACATGCATGTAAAGACTTGACATACCTAAAAAATGAAGATTCAAATGGAGAGAGTACCCAATTATGTAGTGTTTTTTTCTTCTTACATCAAACTCCTCAACAATTTGAGTTTTTCACCACTTTCTTCCTTTTCAATGTTAAATTGAATAACACTCAAATATAATTACTAACAACAATACTATTAACCAATCTATAATGTTAAATTCCTAAAATTGAATCACAATTAACATTGCAACACTACAAAAATTGAAACTTGAATAGATATATATCAAACTTGGTGTGAAAACTATGTTATTTCCTCCTTCTCAAGTTGGCAAAGTAGAAAAGGTGGTGGAAAGATCATGCAAAGGTGGTAGAATGTGTAAAATGTGCACGTGAACTTCCCAATAGGATGAAAGCACTTCTTTTTTGTTAGAGCACATGCATAATCAGCATGAAAATAGAGCATGTGGGCCTAGATCATGGGGGTCAACACTTTTTTACCATTTCTATAGTAGGACAAAACACGAGCGCATTATAACACGCTCGCGTTTTGTCCTGCTATAGATTGATCCATAAATATCTATGCCTATCTCACCTTTGATAGCACCTTTACAATATCTCACCTCTAGTTCTATTAGCTCATGTTCTATATCTCACTTATCTCTCCCCCTCACCTCTCTACCTCTTCCCTCTCTATGTCTCTCAGTTGCTCCTTGTCTACCTCAACCCTAATCCCTTATCCCTAAACCCTAAGCACTATCCCTATTCCTAAACCCTCAACGGGCTTGATACTATACCTTAAACCCTAATCCCTTATCCCTAAACCCTCCAACCCTATCCCTAATCCTTATACCCTCGACACTCTACTTTAACCCTAATCCCTCGACCCTCAACCCTATCCCTAAACCCTCGAACCTCAAACCTCAACCCTCAACACTCAATGTCAAACCCTAATCCCTCAACCCTTAACTTTAATCCCTTGACCCTCAACCCTATCCCTAAACCCTAAACCCTCAACCCTTAAGCCTCAACGTCAAATCCTAATCCCTCAACCCTTAACTCTAATCCCTCAACCCTAAACCCTATCATAAAACCCTATCCCTAAACCATAAACATTATCCCTATTCCTAAACCCTCAACATGCTCTATACTATACCTTAAACCCTAATCCCTTATCCCTAAACCCTCCAACACTATCCCTAATCCTTATACCCCTGACACTCTACTTTAACCCTAATCCCTCGACCCTCAACCCTATCCCTAAACCCTCGACCCTTGAACCCTCAACCCTCAATGTCAAACCCTAAAGCCTCAACCCTAAACCCTCAACGTCAAATCCTAATCCCTCAATCCTTAACTCTAATCCCTCAACCCTAAACCCTCAATGGGCTCGATACTATACCTTAAACCCTAATCCCTTATCCCTAAACGCTCCAATCCTATCCCTAATCCTTATACCCTCAACACTCTACTTTAACCCTAATCCCTTGACCCTCAACCCTATCCCTAAACCCTCAACCCTCAAACCTCAACCCTCAACTCTTCACCCTCAATGTCAAACCCTAATCCATCAACCCTTAACTCTAATCCCTCGACCCTCAACCCTATCCCTAAACCCTAAACTCTAAAGCCTCAACCCTCAACGTCAAATCCTAATCCCTCAACCCTTCACTCTAATCCCTCAACCCTAAACCCTATCCCTAAACCCTCAACACTATACCTTAAACCCTAATCCCTCAACCCTCAACCCTAAACCTTATCCCTTAACCCTAATCCTTCAACCCTCAACCCTAATCCCTCATCCCTCAACTCTAATCCCTCATCCCTAAACCCTAAACACTATCCCTATTCCTAAACCCTCAACGGGCTCGATACTATACCTTAAACCCTAATCCCTTATCCCTAAACCCTCCAACCCTATCCCTAATCCTTATACCCTCGACACTCGACACTATATCTTAAACCCTAATCCCTTAACCTTCATCCCTAAAGCATCAACCCTAAATCCTTAAACCTTCAACCCTAAACCCTATCCCTAATCCCTCTACCCTTGACACTCTTCTTTAACCCTAATCTCTTGACCATCAACCCTATCCCTAAACTCTCATCCCTCAACTCTCAACATTAAACCCTAATTCATCAACCCTAAACCCTAATCCCTCAAACCTCAACCCTTAACCCTTAAAACTTAAACCCTATCCCTACACCCTCAACACTTGACACTATATCTTAAGCCTTAAACCCTCATCCCTAAAGCCTCAACCCTCAATTATTAAACCTTCAACCCTAAACCCTATCCTTAATCCCTCTACCCTCGACACTCTAACCCTAACCTTGACATTAAACGCTAATCTATCAACCCTAAACCCTAATCTATCAACCCTAAACCCTCAACCCTCAACACTATACCTTAAACCCTAATCCATCAACCCTAAAACCCAATTCCTCAACCCTCAACCCTAAACACTATCAATAAACCCTCAACCCTTGACACTATACCTTAAACCCTCAACCCTCAACCCTAATCCCTCAACCCTCAACCCTAATCCCTCATCCCTAAACCCTAAATGATATCCCTATTCCTAAACCCTTAACCCTCGACACTATACCTTAAACCCTAATCTCTTATCCCTAAACCCTAAACCCTATCCCTCAACCCTTAACACTTAAAACTTAAACCCTAAAACCTATCCATAAACCCTCGATGCTCAACACTATATTTTAAACCCCAATCCCTTAACCCTCAGCCCTAAAGCATCAACCCTCAATCGTTAAACCTTCAACCCTAAACCCTATCCCTAATCCCTCTACCCTCAACACTCTACTTTAACCCTAATCCCTTGACCATCAACTCTATCCCTAAACCCTCAAGACTCAAGCCTCAACTCTCAACATTAAACCCTAATCCATCAAGCCTAAACCCTAATCTATCAACCCTAAACCCTAATCCCTCAACCCTAAACCCTATCCCTAAACCCTCAACCCTCAACACTATACCTTAAACCATAATCCCTCAACCCTAAACCCTAAACCCCATCCCTAAACCCAACAAAACTGCTTTGCCTTATGTTAGGTTGTTAAACCCATCATTTTTGACACTCTTCTCTTAAAGATATCTGAGTTGCAAGAATATGTCAGAAAAATGGCTATGAACTTTTTTAATGTTAGTAATGTTATATGGCATGTTTTTCTGGCCCATCTGGGGTTCATTATGTCAATAGGTGTACACACTACGAGAAAAGCTTTGCGTATGGTACATCCACAGTGAGTAATTAACAGTTGAAATAAGAAGCATGATCATTATGAGAAAAGCTTTGCATTGGGGTACATCTATGTTTCTTGCTGTCCACCCCGCACTTAGGGGAGGTATATTGTTATGAAATAGGCAAATAATCTCCCATTGTTACTGGCTCTATCCATAAGAACTACTAAATTTTTTTATCTTGGTAATTGTAGAGGACATTCACCTATTTTTGGCAACTCTTGCATTCCCAAACCATTACAAAAACTAAGTTATTTTAACCCAATACATAGTTGATTGCATTGATTTAATACTCTACTATATTAAAGCTTATCATTCACACAAATGTAGATGTTCATATTATAGAAGACTACATTATATTAGAGTATTAGAGATCCCTCAGAAAAATGTAATAACAAAACTGCTTTGCCTTATGTTAGCTTACAATTAAAACCATTCTTTTTGACACTCTTCTCTTAATAAAGTAAGAGTAATAAGAATAGAAGGCAAAGAATTTGATCTTACTAGTATGCATGGTCGGTTTACATTTCGTGACTTCATTTTCATTGAATAAAAAGGTAAATATCTGATTTGAAAGGTGGGACAGAGTTCACTGCCATGTGCTTTTCTAGATGATAGGGTCCATAATGTCCAGGGTTCTTCAAAGGAAGGCTTGTAACATAATTAAGTTTTTGTTATACCAATCCTCTAGGTAAAGCTACAATTCAAATGCCTACTTTGAAAGTTGAAATAAATTGAATTAGACTTATAATTTTGATTTTCTTCCATTGCTTCAACAACATCATTATTTTCTTCATCAGAAACCAATTCAAGATTAGCAACTTGCTGCCCATTGGTTGACTTGAATTACATTCCCTGTTAGAAGAAGGGCATTGTTTATCTGTATCAATGTTGGTATTCATAAGCTGAAGAGCATTGATATTTTTCACACACCCTATTCTTTGAAATATCTTAACCTTAAAATATGACTTGGATATGTACTTGAACAAAGTGAAATCTCCAATCTCCAACCCATGATGATTCATAAAATTTTCCCAACCCTGCCTAAATTCTAGTTTATTTATGGTATCCCTTAATTGTACATCCCACTCCTACCCACCTGATCCTTGAAGGAGGCACGCCCATTAAACCAACTCATTCGACAACTTGTTGCCCATCGGTTGACTTGAACTACATACTTTGTTAGAAGAAGGGCATCTTTTATCTGTATCAATGTTGGTATTCATAAGCTGAAGAGCATTGATATTTTTCACACACCCTGTTCTTTGAAATATCTTAACCTTAAAATATGACTTGGATATGTACTTGAACACAACGAAATCTCCAATCTCCAACCCATGATGATTCACAAAATTTTCCCAACCCTGCCTAAATTCTAGTTTATTTATGGTACCCCTTAATTATATATCCCACTCCTTCCTGCCTGGGCCTTGAAGAAGGAGGCACGCCCATTAAACCAACTCATTCGACAACTTGATGCCCATCAGTTGACTTGAACTACATACTCTATTAGAAGAAGGGCATCTTTTATCTGTATCAATGTTGGTGTTCATAAGCTGAAGAGCATTGATGTTTTTCACACACCCTATTCTTTGAAATATCTTAACCTTAAATTATGACTTGGATATGTACTTGAACACAATGAAATCTCCAATCTCCAGCCCATGATGATTCACAAAATTTTCCCAACTGATGCAGAATGCCAGCAGAAGCGACTAAAATTTGTCTATATCTTCCCTATCGGCAAGAGGTCTTCCAGTGTTTCACCGAAGCCAAGGATGTCTTTGCTATCGGAAAGACATGAGCTATCGGCCTTTACTCATTCTTTTTCCCTGATGACCAAGTTCTCACCGACACCATCAGGCACATCGGCCAGACATATGTTATCGCTGTGTTCCTTGATTCCCACACCGATCGTAATTCTCTTCCTGATAACCACGGCTCCCAAATACTTAACCACCACAGTTAGTTGCCTTCGTCGCTAAGACTTCCTGAACTCCTTCTAATGAGCTTCTATCGGCAGGACTCTAACGGTCGCAGTGACTTCTTCGACTTCCCCCGAAAAGATTCCTCACACTGATACTCTCTTCATCGGGTTGGCTTACTTCGTCGTTGTGACTCCGATCCCCTCTTCCGACGACTCAAGTCTCACCGATATCTCCGTATCAGTTAGTTGCCTATCAGCAACACCTTATATATATCAGGTGATCCACCAGAAGTCTCCCCGAAGTTTCCCTCACGCCGATGAAAAGTTTGACATTGGTTGCCTTCGGCAACGCCCAGACTATCGGACAACGAGAAATAGCTTAGGCCGATGTACTCCGTCTTGCCGATGCCCACTTCCTTGTCGGTATGACTTTAATCATCGGCGATACTAATAGATCTTAGGCCGATATCTTTCGACACTCTGATGACCCCTCAAACAATCTTTGTCGGCCGGACTTCCTCCTTCAGCGAAGCTCCTTTCACCTACACCGACACCTTATTTCTCACCGATGACTCCCTCCGCACCGTTAGCCGTTTCCATCCATGGGGTCCACATTCCTTAATCATACAAGGTGGTTAGTGTGTGTGTCTCCGACACTACACAACACAATGTACATTCAACGAATGTATCTTTGGCCAGACAGTACTCTCTTATCACTGATGCCTATTTATCGGGTAGGGATTATCTATCGGAGGGTCTTCTAAAAGCTATTCCAACACTCGATCTTATGCCGATGGATCCCCAACTGTTCTGTGACGCCAAACTTGGATTCCTTCGATAGAACAATGGAATTTGGCTGATTCATATATCAAACCCTCGATCACTTGTATCAATCTGATCCCACATCAAGGCTATCCAATTTCACCCCGATTTCCCGACTAGCCACATGAAGATGTCTAGTCGAACCTGACCGAGTTCTCTGGCTTCTTGGGCAAGAATTTAACAACACCAAATGTGAAAAGTCTTTCCCCTATCACACTAATACTACACAGGGCTTCAGTGGACAGAGGAAAGGGCCTCCATGTATGAATTGACAGATAGCATCCGATTAGGGTTTCTATTTACAAAATCGGGATAAAGATATCAAATCACCAAGAACACCCAAGAGAAATCAACACAGATCATACCCAGAACTCTCTTTATTCATTTATCAAAAGAACTTGTTGTAATACACACACTTCTCTGCTCCGTGTGACATACAACCTGCCTCTAAAGAAGATGTAGAGACAGCAGTTATCCCCCCTCCAACCGTGCAAACTGATTTTCAAATTAGTTAGCTGTTGGGTTACCCTTCATACAAGAAAATCACTTGTTTGCCTTGCACATGTACATCCATGGGACCAAATTGACCCTTATTACAAAATGAAATGGCTTAGGAGCCTTATGAGAAAACAAAAGAAAAGATGACCCTGCACTGTAGAGAATGTGCTCCTGCACCATACTCCCCCTGCAGGAAAAACTCAAGTCCCTTGAGTTGCTAACTACTGAAGTGTCATCCCATGCTTTAGAATATCAGCTTCACTCATCCAGGTTGCCTCTGAATCAGGAAGATCCTGCCACTTGACCAAGTAGTCTTTGTATACACCCTTTCTTGTCTTCTTGACAATTTTGGAATCCAGAATGCATTCCAATTGTAAAGGCTTACTTGGGGGTAAATCTCTGATCCAATCTTCATCTTCAATCACAGCATCTGAGCCATCTGTAGCATGCAATGGAGGTCTAAAAGGAAACAGGTCTGCAACATTGAAAATGGGAGAGATACCAAGGCCAAATGGTAATTCTATCTCATATGCATTTGGACCAAATTTATGCACTACCTTACACGGTCCTATCTTCTTCATCAACAATTTGGTTGGTTGCCCCTTAGGTAACCTTTCCTTTCTGAGGTAGGCCATCACCAAATCTCCTACCTTGAACTGTACCTCCCTTCGCTTCAAATCTGCCCTATCCTTGTACTTGGAGACAGTTTTCTCCAACTGAAGCTTAACCTGATCATGTATTGTTTTCATGGTAGCAGCAAATTCTTCTCCTAGAGCACTCCTTTTATCCCATCCTTGGAGGTCTTTGAGTTCAAGTGGTCCCCTTGGGTGGAAACCATAAACTATTTCAAAGGGACTTTTCCCAGTACTTCGATTTCTGGAATCATTATAAGCATATTTAGCTTGACTGATCACTAAATCCCATGCCAATCCATGCTGTTTGGTAAGGCATCTCAAAAGGTTTCCCAAGGACCTATTAACAAGCTCAGTGTGACCATCAGTCTGGGGATGGTAGGCTGATGAAAAAGACAACTGTGTACCCAATTTTCTCCATAGGGTCCTCCAAAAATGACCAACAAATTTGGAGTCTCTATCAGTAACAATTGAAAGGGGTAAACCATGAATTCTGACCACTTCTCTAAAAAAGAGACCAGCAATATGAGATGCATCATTTGTGCATTTGCATGGCACAAAATGAGCCATCTTACTGAATCTATCCACAATGACAAAAACACTGTCTACACCCCTTGCTATCCTAGGAAGACCAAGCACAAAGTCCATACTAATACTTTCCCAAGGTCTGGTGGGAATGGGTAGTGGTTGGTACAAACCAGCATTAGAAGACATACCTTTGGCCTTTTGACATATGGTACAGCTTGCAACGTATCTCCTCACATCTGTTTGTACCTTGGGCCAATAGTAGAACCTGGTGACTTGTTCCAAAGTCTTGTCCAACCCAAAATGTCCTCCTAAGGCTCCATTGTGCTTCTCCCTGATGATATTGTCCCTCATTGAACATTTTGGAACACACAACAAACTGCCTTTAAATAGGAGCCCTTCTTGCAGCACAAAATCAGAATACTCACCATGAAAAGTATTAGCCAAACTTGCACACACTTCATAGGCAGCCTTGAAATCTGCATCATCCTTGTACAACTCCTTCAGACATTCTAGACCCATATGTTCCATTTGTACTTCCTGTATGACCAGTATCCTTCTACTCAAAGCATCTGCCACTTTGTTAGCAACACCTTTCCTATGCTTAATAGTGAAGGTATAGGCCTGCAGTTGTTCCATCCACTTGACGTGCCTATGATTCAACTTTTCTTAACTATTTAGGAAGCTAAGAGCATGGTTGTCAGTAAAAACAATGAATTCTTTTGGCAGTAAATAATGTCTCCATTTTTTCAGAGCTTGCACCATTGCATACAGCTCTAGGTCATAGGTAGAATACCTCTGTTTGGCCTCATTCAGCTTCTCTGAAAAGAATGCTACTAGATGTCCTTCCTAACTGAGAACAGCACCTATAGCCTGTTGGCTTGCATCACATTCCACAACAAAAACTTTGTCAAAATCAGGGAGTACCAACGTAGGTAACTCAACCACTTTCTTCTTCAACAGTTCAAAACTATCATCTGCTTGTTTTGTCCATTGAAATTTACACTTCACTCCACCCTTGATGGTATTGAGAATAGGAGCACTTATGTTACTGAACCCTTTAATGAACTTCCTGTAAAAAGTTGCCAAACCATGGAAACTTCTTACATCTCCCACTGTCTTAGGAGTAGGCCAATTGAGAATAGCCTCAACCTTTGTAGGATCCATTTTCAAACAGCCATTGGAAATCACAAAGCCAAGATACACTAGTTCAGTTTTCATAAAATCACATTTATCCAAATTGATCATCAACTTACTCTCATGCAATTTCTTTAACACCTGTCCAAGATGCTTCACATGCTCTTCTTTGGTCCTGCTGAAAATCAATATGTCATCAAGATAAACAATAACAAATTTTCCAATAAATTCTACAAGTACCTCATTCATCAACCGCATGAATGTGCTTGGAGCATTACTGAGTCCAAATGGCATGACAAGCCACTCATAGAGACCTTCATTTGTTTTGAAGGCAGTCTTCCATTCATCTCCCTGCCTTATTCTGATCTGGTGATAACCAGATTTCAAATCAATCTTGGAATAGTAACATGAACCACCAAGATAGTCCAACAGATCCTCAATTCTTGGCATAGGAAATCTATACCTTATGGTGATCTTATTGATAGCCCTTAAATCTGTGCATAATCTCCATTTGCCATCTTTCTTAGGAGCAAGTACACTAGGGACTGCACATGGACTGAGACTTTTACTAATCAAACCTTTCTCTAAAAGTTCTTGAATCTGTCTACCTACTTCTTCATTCTGCTGTGGTGTCAACTTGTAGGCAGCTTTATTGGGTAATGTGGCTCCAGGAATCAAGTCAATCTGATGACTTATGTCCCTCATAGGTGGTAAGGAGTTAGGAGTATCCTCTACCACAAGATCTTGGTACTTATCCAGCAATTGTTGCACTTCCAATGGGATCTCCTTCTGCTGTTTGCTTTGCTGATTGGATACAGGCTTCATCATCAGTGCATACCCTTGGGTATCCTCTGCCTTCATGAGTTGTAGGAACTCTTTGCCACTCACTAACATGACACTGTTGTCATTGTTCTTCTCTCCAACCTATTCTGGTAAGGGATCCATCTGAAATTTCTTACCATTCTTGGTGATCATATATGTATTCTTTTCGCCATCATGCTGTGCCTTCACGTCATACTGCCAAGGTCGTCCAAGAAGAAGGTGACAAGCATCCATAGGAATAATTTCACATAGCACCTTATCCCTATAATCACCTAGTTCAAACTCTACCCAAGTTTGTTCTTCCACCAAATAGTTCTGATTCTTATTCAACCAAGATATTTTGTGAGGATTAAGATGGGGTAATCTTTTCAGTTTACACTTTTCTACCATTTCTATAGACACTACATTTTTAGTAGAACCTAAATCAACAATGATTTTACAGAGCTTACCATATGCTATTCCTTGGGTTCTGAAGAGATTCTTCCTTTGTGGGGGCTCCTGCTTCAATGGCATCTTCACGAGGGTCCTCTTAATCATCATGTTCTCTCCTTCAAGTACTAGTGCAGCACTACCAATTGGTGAGTTTACACTCTGACAATCATCCTCCTGCAATAGTTGGTTCCTTCTCCCACCATTATGAGAGCTAGATGCCTTCTCAGGGCACTTACTTGCAGTGTGGCCTACTTGATTGTAGTTGTAGCATCTTCCAGTGAAGACTCCATGTCCTCTGCCTGCACCACCACCTCTTCCTCTGCCATTAGGTCTTCTCCAACCTCCGAAACCACTACCTTTCTGTTCTGTATCAGAACATGATTCTTGTTGACTTGAACTTTCACCTTTGTTTGGCTGTCCTCTGCCAAAATTACCTCTTCCTCTGTTGTTCCTGCCACCTCTTCCTCTGTTATTTTGATCACCTCTCCTTTTCAGTTTATCCTCTGCCCTAGAGGCTAACTGAAAACATTCATCCATAGTCTTGGGAACCACCATACTGAACTCATCCTGTATATTGTACCTCAGACCATCCAGGTATCTGGCCACCATCTCTTTTTCTTCTTCTCTGTGATTGGCTCTCATGCTCAATCTGTGGAATTCTTCAGTGTATGTAGCCACGTCCATATCTTTCTGCCTAAGATGATTAAACTTTCTGATGGTTTTCAGATCATAATCACATGGTAAGAATTTAGATCTCAACATGGCCACCATTCTACTCCACTTGGTGATTGGACTCTTTCCAACCTTCTCTCTTTCACATTGAGTGTAGTTCCACCAAACCAATGCAGAACCTCTCAGTCTGGTCTTTGCAAACTTCACTTTCTTACTGTCACTATACTCTTTGAAGTCAAAGTATTACTTATGGCTTCAATCCAGTCCACAAGAGTATCTCCATCCAGTTTCCCATTGAACGTGGGAACATCTATTTTCGGATCACCACTATCTCCATGACCCTTGAGTGCATTCAGGAATGCCTTTTGATCAGCAGACATACCTTCTCCTTGAGGATTCTCCCCAGTTTCTCCTTCTTCGTCCTCCTCTGACTCAGAAGTGCTTCCATCCTTCTCTTTGGATCTTTCTTCCTTCAGTCTCTCTTCGAGCATTTCTTCCACCATCTTCTGGATGGCTGCTTTACTCATCGTCTTGGGAGGCATTGTGCTAGCCTCTGTTTCTATCTCCAATTCTTCATCTGACATACACAGCTCTGATTCAAAATATTGGCTCTGATACCAATTTGATGCAGAATGCCAGCAGAAGTGACTGAAATTTATCTATATCTTCCCTATCGGCAAGAGGTCTTCCAGTGTTTCACCGAAGCCAAGGATGTCTTTGCTATCGGAAAGACATGAGCTATCGGCCTTTATTCATTCTTTTTCCCTGATGATCAAGTTCTCACCAACACCATCAGGCACATCGGCCAGACATATGTTATCGCTATGTTCCTTGATTCCCACACCGATCGTAATTCTCTTCCCGATAACCGCAGCTCCCAAATACTTAACCACCATGGTTAGTTGCCTTCGTCGCTGAGACTTCCTGAACTCCTTCCGATGAGCTTCTATCAACGGGACTCTAACGGTCACAGTGATTTCTTTGACTTCCCCCGACAAGATTCCTCACATTGATACTCTCTTCATCGGGTTGGCTTACTCCGTCGTTGTGACTCCAATCCCCTCTTCCAACGACTCAAGTCTCACCGATATCTCCGTATCGGTTAGTTGCCTATCGGCAACACCTTATATATATCGGGCGATCCACCAGAAGTCTCCCTGAAGTTTCCCTCACACCGATGAAAAGTTTGACATTGGTTGCCTTCGGCAACGCCTAGACTATCGGACAACGAGAAATAGCTTAGGCCGATGTACTCCGTCTTGCCGACACCCACTTCCTTGTCGGTATGACTTTAATCATCGGTGATACTAATAGATCTTAGGCCGATATCTTCCGGCACTCTGATGACCCCTCAAACAATCTTCGTCAGCCGGACTTCCTCCTTTGGCGAAGCTCCTTTCACCTACACCAACACCTTATTTCTCACCGATGACTCCCTCCGCACCGTTAGCCGTTTCCATCTGTGGGGTCCACATTCCTTAATCATACAAGGCGGTTAGTGTGTGTGTCTCTGACACTACACAACACAATGTACATTCAACGAATGTATCTTTGGCCAGACAGTACTTGCTTATCACCGATGCCTATTTATCGGGTAGGGATTGTCTATCGGAGGGTCTTCTAAAATCTATTCTGACACTCGATCTTACGCCGATGGATCCCCAACTGTTTTGTGACGCCGAACTAGGATTCCTTCGACAGAACAATGGAATTTGGCTGATTCATATATCAAACCCTCGATCACTTGTATTAATCTGATCCCACATCAAGGCTATCCAATTTCACCCCGATTTCCCGACTAGCCACATGAAGATGTCTAGTCGAGCCTGACCGAGTTCTCTGGCTTCCTGGGCAAGAATTTAACAACACCAAACGTGAAAAGTCTTTCCCCCATCACACTGATACTACACAGGGCTTCAGTGGACAGAGGAAAGGGCCTCCATGTATGAATCAAAACCCTACTCCTAGGTTACAAAATAGCCACTGTGGAACCGTTGGTTTTACACCATCTGCACTCTAGAGGGACACTATGGATTGACAGATAGCATCTGGTTAGGGTTTCTATTTACAAAATCAGGATAAAGATATCAAATCACCAAGAACACCCAAGAGAAATCAACATAGATCATACCCAGAACTCTCTTTATTCATTTATCAAAAGAACTTGTTGTAATACACACACTTCTCTGCTCCGTGTGACATACAACCTGCCTCTAAAGAAGATGTAGAGACAGCAGTTATCCCCCCTCCAACCGTGCAAACTAATTTTCAAATCAGTTAGCCGTTGGGTTACCCTTCATACAAGCAAATCACTTGTTTGCCTTGCACATGTACATCCATGGGACCAAATTGACCCTTATTACAAAATGAAATGGCTTAAGAGCCTTATGAGAAAACAAAAGAAAAGATGACCCTGCACTGCAGAGAATGTGCTCCTGCACCACCAACCCTGCCTAAATTCTAGTTTATTTATATTGTACCCCTTAATTGTACATCCCACTCCTACCCACCTGGGCCTTGAAGAAGGAGGAATGCCCATTAAACCAACTCATTCGACAACTTACTACCCATTGGTTGACTTGAACTGTATACTATGTTAGAAGAAGGGCATCTTTTATTTGTATCAATGTTAGTATTAATAAGCTGAAGAGCATTGATATTTTCACACACCCTGTTCTTTGAAATATCTTAACCTTAAAATATGACTTGGATATGTACTTGAACACAACAAAATCTCTAATCTCCAGCCCATGATGATTCACAAAATTTTCCCAACTCAGCCTAAATTCTAGTTTATTTATGGTACCCCTTAATTGTACATCCCACTCCTGCCCACCTAGGCCTTGAAGAAGGAGGCACGCCCATTAAACCAACTCATTCGACAACTTGTTGCACATCGATTGACTTGAACTGCATACTTTGTTAGAAGAAAGGCATCTTTTATCCGAATCAATGTTGGTATTCATAAGCCAAAGAGCATTGATGTTTTTCACACACCCTATTCTTTGAAATATCTTAACCTTAAATTATGACTTGGATATGTACTTGAACACAACAAAATCTCTAATCTACAGCCCATGATGATTCACAAAATTTTTCCAACCCTTCCTAAATCCCAGTTTATTTATGGTACCCCTTAATTGTACATCTGTAAACTCTAAACCCTAATCCCTTAACCCTAAACCCTAATCCCTAATCCCTAAACCATAAACCCTAATCCCTAAACCCTAAACCCTAATCCCTTATCTCTAAACCATAAACCCTATCCCTAAATCCTCAGCCCTCAACACTTAAACCTTAAATCCTAAACCCTATCCCTAAACCCTCAACCCTTAAAACTATACCTTAAACCCTAATCCCTCAACCCTAAACTTTCAACCCTAAACCCTATCCATAATCCCTCTACCCTCAACACTCTACCTTAACCCTAATCCCTCGACCCTCAACCCTAAACGCTATCCCTAAAGCCTCAACCCTAAACCCTAATCCCTCAAGGTCCTAAACTCTAATCCCTTATCCCTAAACTCTAAATCCTATCCCTAAACCCTCAACCCTCAACCTTAAACCTTAATCACTCAATCCTTATCCACCCCTCTCCTCCCCTATCTGTCTCACCCCCATCTCTACCCTCCTCTACCCTCGACACTATACATACATACATACATATAGGCATACAAAGATACATACATATAGGCATGCATACATACATACATACATGATTAATAACCTTGAACATAAAAAAATTCAAGGGGGACATAACGTGAGGGCATTATAACGTGCTCACGTTATTGCAAACATGACAAACAGTGCACAAACTTTTGCGAAAAAAGAAAAATGCAAACTAAAACATAATGTGAGCGCGTTATAACGCGCTCGCGTTATGTTTTGCTTTGGGAATCCCAAGCCTTGGGCTTGGGATTTGCTTTGGATTTCCAACCCAAAGGCTTGGAGTGCCTTCCCAATGTCTAGAGACGTGTTTTTCCATATTCTATAGGATTTCACATTATTTCGTTTGTCCTAACCCTCAAATTTGCACATGTTTCAAGGTCAAACAAATCAAACACCTGGGTAATATTAGGCTTTCTCTTAGCTATTTGACGATGTGATTTTTTTCACATTTTGACAATGTTAAGCCTTTCATCTTTAATTTCTTTTGTTTGTGTCTGTTTTTGGGCCAAAACCACTGTTTGGTCTTTTTTTCATTGTAAATTAACTATTCATTGAAATTTTTAAAAAAAATACATATGTAGAAACTAGACTCCATTCTACACATATTAGAAAAGAAAAAAATGATTTTCAATTAGTTTTCAAAATTTATAGGGGCAGCATAGCCAAAATTCTATTTTTTAGGATGTGTCCACTTTGAAAATTAGTAAAAAATCAAATATTCATCAAAAAATTATTAGAAAAATTGGGCATAAACTACATGTTGTTAGCTAATTTCTCACTGAAGTGATTTTAAAAATACCAAAAAAAAGATGACCTTTTGAGGGAGCCACAAAACATGCTATGTTATGTTTTTTTGACAGAAACAACACCAATTTCTATGGCTCCCTCTTTTGAACCCCTTAATCTATAACATTTTCAAAAAAAAAAGTAGTTTAGAAAGTAGACTTGAAGTATTACGAACATTGCTTTGGTTGCATCTCCAAATTTTGAGTGTAAATATGCTCAATTTCTCATCCAAGGCCATCATTTCCTAATTTTAGAAAAAAGGTGGTCACTTAAGACCCCTTTTTGGCCCCCCATCTTCTTGCACTTACCCTACTCGTATCCTACGTGCATCTAGGAATTAAGAGTAGTGATAATGAAATAAATTTATAAGTATCAACCTTAACTTCTACGAGGAAGAATACCCTAGTGTGCATATGAAGATAAATGGTGGTCTACACCAAAGATTTGCCAAAGTAAATAGAGAGAAATATGATAAAGAAGTTGCAGTTCAATATCATTCAAAGAAAAACAAGAACAATATTACTAGCATGATGTAGAAGGTAAAATAACACTTGTATTTGTCTAAAAAACATTGAGCAACATGCAACTTTAGCAATTTCAACAATGGAGATCTATATGTGTAGCCAAGCATAGCCAAGAGAGATAGAATGGGAGAGATTCAAAACTTACTTTTTCATAAGGGTGGTGCAAGAGGGTACGATTCTCCCCTCTCTACAAACACACTTACACAAACTCAAACTTACTAAATAGAGACTCTCTGTTTAGATAAACAAAAATTAGGTTGCAACACCGCAGAATCTTGATTTTATTTGCTTCAAATGCTCACAAGTATAGAAATCATATTTTAGATGCACAAATTTAGCCAGAGCCAGATTACACATTTTGAACTTCTACAAATTCTTCACTATGCAAGGCAATTCAAAGAAAATATGTAGATTTATGTTCTCTTTCAACTTATCTCTGCAACTTCAATTCACATTTTTCTATTTCCTTGCTCTGGTCGACCCTTCTCTGAACCCATACACTCATTCCATTCTTCTTTCTCCATTCATATGTTGTTCTTCAACACCTGGCAGCATGTATGATTGTTTTCTGGTATGACTTTTGGATTGAATCTCTCCCCAATCTTCCTTCTCCTCTGTCACAACCTTCTAAGTTATATTTTCTCTTCAATTGTTGTAACTGATTGCCCCTTCCAATCTGTCACATCAAAACTTAATACAAATGCCTCACAAAGACATCACTATCTTCCTTTCCCATGCCACTATCCTCTCATCTATGGCACTACAACAAAGAAGGTTGTTCCATTCCTCTCTCTCATGCCTCTATTTGGTGTCTTCCACTCCTTTGGTTGACCTCTTTCCCCTGTCTTTGATTGCACTCTTTTATGCATTCCTCTTTCCTATTTTTTAAAAAAGTGAATGTTTGTTTGTTAAAATTCTAGGAGATGAGGCATCATGTCCCAACTGGCCATTGAATCAGCATCTCTCCCAGGCATGGATTTTCCCTCCCAAATGTTGTTCTCTCTTTTGGAGTTTGTAATTCACAAAGAAACCAATAAAGAATATCATCCTTGACTGTGAGTAATAGTTTGAACATTTTCTTTTTATCTGCAAACATAAATGTGGAGTTAGACACTCCTTACCTCACGCCATGCCATGTGAGTCACTGGCTCTCAATAGAGCATGTAAAACTTAATGACAATGTTAAAGAGATCACTATCTTCATATGCAAAATAGGAGAAAATGAAGACATGAATACAAAGGTGTACTTCAACTCCATTCTAGATGACGTCATCAATGGAATGAAAGATATTTGAGTTTTAATTGACAAAATTAAACAAAAACCTCCTCACGACCAAAAAAACCCATATATGTTAAACATTACAATATCATGAGTTTATGTTCCATCACAAAATGCATTGTTTGTTGCTTCATCTCCATTCGTGACATTCTAGGAAATCCATAGCAGCATATACACAAGGCTTCAATGTGACTTATCAATTTTTTATATTCTCTCATTGAATGTCTTTGTCTCCTCCCAACGTTGCATCAACCTTTTCCATTTTCCTCACCTTGTGACATTTTCCCCAACATGTACCAACAATAACATCATGTTGCCTTCGAATGGACACTAGAAACAAAAAACTAACTTTCACAAGAACTCCTCACTAGGGGCTTGAAATATCATGAAAACTTGCAAGGATGTGTAACTCAACAATATGAAGCTTTCTGCCAAACCATTCTATACCAAACCTCACAGATTTTTAAGTATTAAACTTTCACCAATCTGCTAGCACAAGTCAGAAAATAATTACTTCTTTGAAACTATGAAAGATCTTGTCATAAAACCTTTTCCATCAAATCTAGGATGGAATCAACAATCTATTTGTAAGAGGGTTTTCCAAGAAACTTTATCAATTTCTTGAAACAATTGTTTTGATGAAAATTGTGTGTTGTGTGTCGATGCCAAAGTATGGTGAAAACATGATTATATCAAATCAGATCATGCAATGTGTCTTCCAAAGTTGAGATATACCAACAAAGACCAAAACAAACAAAAAATTGAAGAAAACAAATCAACAATTTTGTTTGGTTAATGTTGATTGCCAATCCACCTGAATGCTCCTGCATCAAAGGGTTTGTGAGGAAGTTGAAGGGTTAGATTTAGACACTGAAGGCATTTTTCTGAACAACAGGTGGCTAAGCGAGAAATCAACGTTTTAAATTTTTGGAACTCACGGGACATGCTAGTGCATCGAATGGATATCCATGCTTAGCACTAGTGTCCTAGAGAAATCACACAAAATTTAACATGTGTTCCCAAATTAGCCAGAAGAATTAGAATTTGATAGAGAAATTTGGGAATCTGGTGAATATAAGGCTAAGGCTAGGCTAAAATGATCCCTAAAACATGCTATGGTAATGGACACTAAAGAAAGCCCAAAATACAATGTGAAATTAGCATGGGTGTACAATTTTTGATGTTACACTGATAAGTTCTTTTAGGAAACACTAGGGAGACTAGAGCCCTCTCACTATCTTATAATTTCTATGGTTTTGACTATTCCCCTCTTGAAAATAGTCACCAAGACCCACTCCTTTCTTTGACACTTTACCCTTAACTAGAGTAGAAATCCCTTTGGCCTTCAACCCTTTCCTTAAGGGGGCCTTAGTGAAGGGGTAGTTCTTCAACCAATGACCTACCTTGCGATAGACAAAGCAAGAAAAGCGGGAATTTTCAAAGATTAAGTCTTGCCTTCATACCCCAAAATTAGAAGGGAGGGAAAGGTGTGAGGGAAGAGAGGTGTCAAAAATAATGCTCACACACATGCTAGCAAAGACGAGGCATTTTCTAGATCTTGTAATTGGTTCAATGGCCAAAAGATGACCAAAAGTGCTTTTTATCCCTCTAAAGACCTCTTCGTCTAAATATTCCATAGGGAGACCCAAAAGTCTAACCCACACCAAAGCCACATTAAAAGATTCTTTAGTGGGGTCGAACCTAGGGTGCCATTTCTTTGGAACAAGGTATTTTAATACATACTTATTATTAAAACCCTACATCCAACAACATCAATAGTTATAACTAGTATACATATCTTAAATAAATCTACCTTATTTAAAAATAACTAGAGATATCAATTTTAAGTTATTTTCTTTATTTGTAAATTATTTTATTTTAAATTACCTCTATTTTATTTACTATATACATGTACACATAAACTTTATTGTAAAAATTATAGTTTAATTATAAAATTTTACATGTGTTTGGTTAATTATTTAATTATTTAAGTGTATATTTTCACTCAACCTTATGTCCATCAATTTTTCAACTATAATTAACAAATAAAAAATTATCTCAAATCAACAAACACTCCACCCCTTGCTGCCATTGTAGAATGCCTCTCAACATTAATTATACTAGCATAAATATCTTAAATACATCTATCAAAAAGATGCCGAGAGATATCACTCTCGAGGCACCTATATTAAAATTGTTATTGAGCATAGATACACACCTCGAGACTGATATCTCTCATCATCTTTTAGATAGATGTATTTATGATATCTATGCTAGTAGCATCCGCAATGCAACATGTAAAATGTTAATTTTTCATCTTTTTCTTGTGCTTCTATAAACTATTATTATCCTTTGCAAATAAGGAAGCCTATCATATTCAATGAAATGTATAATATAAATCACATTTATAAAACATTATTGAAGCATTTCATATTCTTTCAAATGTACAATATACAACATATTAAAAGATAATTAATGTGACATTTCATATTTATCCAAAAATAAAATGTACATGGTATTAAAGGAGTAATAATAGTTCAATAGAATAATTACATCTAAATATGTATGAATTGCATAAAATTGTTGTATTTCCAAAGATTTGAGTCTCTCTTCCTTAGTTTCCATTTGGAGAGTTGTTTCCCTATTTTCATTTTTTCATAATGGTCATATGAACATGGTGGCAAACTTCTTAGACCATCTAAGGACTTAACATGTGATATAGCCACCAATGTTAACCCTTCTCTTTCTCTTTCTCTTTCTCCTATATCAATTGTTTCTTTGGAAAGAGTCAATCCTCATGATTTGTGGATTGTTAGTGCCCAAGCGAATCATAAGGGTAGTTGACAAGTGCATCCCCTTTGTATTGGCGAAATTGAAATTATATTTGGAGATGCATCTTCAAATCTAGAATTCTAGAGTAATTGTCAAATTCATTTGTGGAATTTGATCTATTGTGATAGAATTCATCCATTTAGAATTAACCTCAGCAATAGGATGAGATAGACAATGTCTTTGAATTAATTCATGGTTACATTCTTGTAGTTGTTATCTTATGTCTTAGTGAATTGATCTAAACACATATCTCTTTGCAATAATCTTCATAATGTATATTTCTCCTCTTGATATCATGATGTGTTATTATGTCATTTGCACGTTGTCTCATAACTGCTTTGATCTCTTCAACTATCACATCTGCCCTACATTTAACATGTCTTTCTCTATCATTTTCATTTCAACAATTTCTTACTTCCTATCATTTGTTCACATCATTGTCTCATATAATTTCAGGCATATTCTCTTTGATGTTCTCTTTGTTGCTTTTCATTTTTAAAATTTAACCTTGGGTGAGACATACCTACAAAATTATACGAAAATATATTGGTCAACTTAAAATACATTTTAATAATATATCATTAAAAATTAAATGTATAAATATTTCAAAATTAATTTTTTGCATAATATTGATGAATAATTAACGATTAATTAATAGAATATATATACTAGTTGAATGGATTGACTATATATTTCCAAAATATTCCCCTACTCTATAGTTAATCAAGCCATCAATTTACCTAAAATGATTATGTAAAGTATTATTTCCCTTATAATTTCAATACCCTTTAGAATTTCTTCTCCCTAGGAAAAAGTAAATGATCCCATTCCATACACATTTTCATTTCCTAAACTATATTTTTTTGCCATTCTCTTTTAAGTTTCTCTTTAATATTCTTAGAAAGGTAATGAAGTCATCCAAGAATGTATGGAAAAAAGATTTTGTTTATCTAAATCTATTATTTCCATGAAATAAAGCCATACATATCTCTCCACTCATAATTTGGAGAAAGATGATGGTGAAGTTCTTTGCTCACAAAATAACTCTTAATATTTTTGCATTCTATAAATCATTAACCCACAAATCTAGGGTATTGACACCTAAAAATCTATTCCTTGTATTTTTAACCAGCAACTAACACATTCTCCTATTTTAATTCCTTCTATAAATTATAAAACATGTATGTGTGTCCACTACTTTATATGCATATTTTAATTCTTTAGAGAGCTATCAAAAAGTTATGTATTATTAAAACCAACTACTACTTTATATTTAAAAAAAATATGTTTTATCAGCTTTATTTAATTAAAAATAATTTAAAACAAAAAATTTAAACATTTTTTTAAAAAATTGAAAACTCAAAATATTAATATTGTATTACTATAAACTAACCAGTAATTTACATTTATTAAAATATTAATTATTAAACCATTTCATTTGGGGCCAACTGATGTAAAAAAACAGAATTTAACAGGGAGCTGTTGAATGCTGGCTTGGTTTGCTGAGTGCTGGGCAATTGTTGATGATTATGCAAAGTATACTAATTTTGTACGGCTTCCATAGTGGCCTTATCCTTAACCAACAGTCTGTCTTCAATTAGCTCTAAGTTATATATATTGATCGGCATCTTCACTTTAATGTTGGCTTATTCTTCTTCTGTCATACAGTGGCATACTGTAATTTTCAAATCCATGTTAGACGAAAGTTAGGCATTGAGTTAACCTACAGAAGTTTCATGGTTGGTGGGGTGCTTTTGCTCAGACTGTAACATATTACTTATTCTACAAACATTAGTATAACAGTTCACCCGAGTTTTGTACTTACTGGTTATGAAAGATTCGTGGTTTGTGCTTTTTCTATGATTTTTACAGCTATTAACACAGTACTTAGTTTGACATACACAAGCTTAACAGTTCAACAGGTCAAAATAGGACATGTCTCAATAATGACTATTTTAAACGAGATACGATACTTGTGACTTGTGATTGTGGACGGTGAATAAAATCATGCTCTACATTGGATTTCCTCCACGAACTGTCTTGGAATAAATATCTTCGGTTGATTATATATTGTGTTGGAATTGTTTGTACGACTAAAAATATCTCCATATCTAATTGGAATTTTGAGAGCCCACAAGACACAGACAATCTGGAAACAACGATAAGACTGTGTCATTGGTAATGCATAGATTGTAACTTGTGAGGTTAGACTTGCTTACCGCTCAAAAGGAGTGGTCCTCTGTACCAGTTTTACTCTTTGATTATGGTGGATACCTTGCTAAGCATGGTAGAATGGGGATTTGAACACTAACCTTCTTCTGTTGATCTTCTAAAGTAATGTTCTTGTTAGATTTTATCAAAACATATTTTAGATAGGTTGAAAGGTTTGTTGTTTGGTTATAAAGTATCAATTATTCTGTTGTATAATTAGTATTAAGTTAAATTTAAATTGTAAAAAATATTAAACACCAATGTTTAAAATATTTTTAAAAATTATATTATTTTTAATTATTTGGATTGTTTATATGAGAGGCTATCTTGTTGATACATGGTTAATGGAACATCATCAATCCCTTGGCAAACACAAAGAATTGTATGATTTGGATAAATCATAATGTAATCATTTTATTTTTTAGAATGTTTGAAGAAAAGAGCATAAGTAATGAATATGGAGTTATTTATACAATTTATGTATCATGTAAATTTTTTTTTAAGATATCTTATTACGTCGAGAGGCATTCTACACTCACAACAAGGGACATTTAGATTTGTCTAATTTCTTTTTTGGTTCCATAGTTTTTGTGATTTTCTTATTTTCAATTTTTTCTTTTTTTCTTTTTTTTTTATTTTTTCCAATTTCTTTTTTAGTTTTTAGTTTTTATTTTTTGCAATTTATTTTCTGGTTTTTATTTTTTATTTTTCCAATTTATTTTTTGGTTCGATAGTTTTTGTGATTTTCTTATTTTCAATTTCTTTTTTGGTTTTTATTTTTTATTTTTTCCAATTTCTTTTTCAAATAAACTATGGAAAAGAGATATCCCTCGTACTTTAGATATATTTTTTTAAATATAAATATATTAGTTTATATTTTGTATTAATATTTTTTTATCACACTCTATAATCTATTATAGAGATAGTAAAAAATAGTAAGAATCTAATTAAAAAATAACTCAACAAACAATATTTGTGATGATAGAATAAGGATAACTAAAACCAAGAAAAAAGATAACAAAAATTACATTATAATAATTAGTATGTATGGTGAGATATAATACATAATAAGAAATAATTTTGAATAAGAGTAACTTGTAATGAGTATATATACAAGTTAAATCTCAAAGAAGAGGTGGAAAGGTTTCAAGAAAGGTTGTAAAAATAAATAAAATATCATGATTTATATAAGTAAAGTATAATATGTAGTAATAAAATAAAAATACTAATTGTGTATATGGAAAATCGATCTATTCTAAACTAAATAAAACCAAAGAATCCAATAACATAAAGAAAACAAATTTAAATAAAAGCCATGACAAATAATCAATGCAATAAAGACTTTTGGATATGAGGGGGGTTTATATAGATTTCAAGGAAAATCGATCAACGGTCCAGATAATTCAGAAGAATCAACGGAGGAGATAAGTTGAGGAATGTGCAACGAATGAGAAGAAGACATGTGTCTTGCTTACTTTTGCATGAGAGGAGTTATCAAGAATAGAAGAATGAGTTAACTGAAGAGATAAATCAATTAAAAGAATAAAGCAATCAGTTAAGTGATTTAAAACAAGAAGAAGAGATTTGCATGAGAAAAGAAGATATTTTGCTTTATTAAATATAGAAATATTTAATTGATGAGCAAAAAAGCTTGGGTTATTTTAGAGATAACTCAAATTAGAAGAAAAAGCAATTTAAATAAATAATTGATTTATTTAAATTTAGAGAAGATATTTTGGAAGAAATAATTAAATAATTGGAATTATTTAATTTAGAAGATTTGAAAGCAAATTAAATAAATAAATTTATTTAATTGTTGTGCATGATTTTGGAAGAATAAATTTGATTTAATTAAATAATTAAGAATTATTTAATTGTAGATAAGAGGGAATTTGTTGAATTAATTAAATAATTGGATATATTTAATTAATGTAGACTTAATTTTTAGAAAGAGGATAATGATCAAATTAAATAATTATAAATTATTTAATTGTGGAAGAATATAGAGGAATTTAATTTAATTAATTAAATAAAGAGGATTTATTTAATTAATGTTGAATTTAGGAGATTTAGAAGAATTTGATAAAAATTAGTTAAATAATTAGATTATTTAATTAACATTTGCAATGCAAGTGATTAGACAGATAACAGAATGCAAATGATTTGACGACACGGTCATTTTAGGGTGTCTACATTTTGCCCCTCTTTGATGCGATGCAGCTTGCAGCGTTGCTTCAAAGAAATCGATAGTTAAAGACATGATACAATTTTATTGCCCTAGTGTAGGTAGTTGCCCCAGCGTAGCTGGCGTAGGGTGCCCCCTCGAGAGGAAAGATAGGGAAGCGACAGAAGAACTGCGTTGACACTCGACTAGAAGATTTTGTTGGAGATAGATGAGGTTAGGTAGAAGAAATTGGAGATAGAATAGAACACGTGAGAAAGACTGTTGATTGATCATTGCTGTAAAACTATATAAGGCCATGGAAAAATGGATGGTGTAAATGAATGAGCTTGTTGCAATGGTTTCACATTTGTTTATAAAGAGCAATCCTTATTTTTGATATAGCACGTGGATAGTTCGCAACCAAGGTATAAAAGACCAAGGTGCAGTAATATCCGAGTGCGTGGACGTTGACTCTGCAAGCAAGCGGTTTGAACTTAGATTCCCTTAGACATACTATGACCTTGTTGGTACATGTGAATAAGCCATAGTCTTGAACATAAAATAAACTTCAATACATGTAAATGCAAGAAGAATTATTAATATGTAAGATGCTAGGTCCTAACACACACAAGATAAATAGAATGCCAAGAAAGATACTAAAGATCATTCCTCAAACACGGCACACAAAAAGCAATGACTATGCCCCCAATCCGTACTGCATCGCAACATACCAAGAGTATAGATAAATCAAGGTAGCCTTGAATAGGTAACAGATAAGGAACAAAAGATAAACCATAACACAAATTGACTGACTTACAAAGTAAACATACAGCCAACATATTCTCTTGCCAAAGAGGTTGCTCAGGATAGATTGGATAGGAAAGATAACAACCTTATCGTAGGAACTCTGTGTCCGTTAAAGGGGGCTATCTACCTAAAAAGACAATGTCTCACTTGCAGGAAATGCCACATGTTGCAGGAGACGCGTGTATTGGTCTCGACAATGGAACAATTCGTAGAAGACAAGCTTGTTGATCTTGGGCTTAGTTAAGCGGTACTTTAGCTAATGTTGGCAATCGGTATGCAGGACAGTAGATGACTCTGGAAGTAGGCCTCTTTGCTTCAAGTTTGTTAAGGACTTTTGCTTTGAAAGGATGCGCTAGCTTGCTGCTTGAGTTAGTCAAGTCGAGGCGAATGGATTTTGACAAACGGAAGACTAGAAGGATGGAATGCTAATGGATTGGGACAGGTGGAGAATGATGGATCGTGTGTGCTTGAGTACTGGATACATCCTTCGTATTCCAGACTGCCTACATACCCTGTATCCATGGGATCAAGGCACACTTACGATGGAAGATGAACGTGATAAATATGTAGTTCTGGATAGAGTGATGAACGGGGCGAGGTGAAAGTGGGAGATCTTATGTACCTGAGTACTGGAAACGTCCTTCGTATTCCAGACTGCCTACATACCCATATCCATGGGATCAAGGTACCTTAAGACTGGGAAGATGATAATATGTAGTTCTGGTTAGATGTGATGATGTGGGAGAAGAGCGGAGAAAAGGTGATCTTATGTACCTGAGTACTGGAAACGTGCTTCGTATTCCAGACTGCCTACATACCCATATCAATGGGATCAAGGTATCTTAAGATTGAGAAGAGATGATATGTAGTTCTGGGGGAGGTGATGATGTAGAACAAGTGTGGAGAAGATAACAGCCTTATCGTAGGAGCGAAGTGTCCGTTAAAGGGTGTTACCTGTGGAAATGAGACATGATTGAAGTATGCACTGCGAACCACGAACAAGGAACCAATCCTAGACCGACGCTAAGGAAAGAGTTGCCCCCATTCTGGTAGAGGAAACTGTAGGGGTGACTGCCGCAGAAGACGCAGAACGGCTTGACCTAGGACAAGACAGTGTTAACTGTAGACACATATCAAGCCGTGGGATGACGATGATGGACATTTGACAAATTTCCAAGCTATACTCGATAGGGAGATGGAAATGCAAACAAAGTTAATGGTTTTATTACGGATGGATGGATGAAGCAGGTTGCGAACTGGACAAGGAGTGGACAGGACTCGATAGACGATGAATGCTGACTCTATGCATAGCGCCTGTTTGCCAGGTTTTCACTATGGTACTTATCCAAGGCGCCTGTTTGCCAGGTTTTCACCAGAGGATGAATGTTTTTGTATTTTTGTATTTTCTGATTTTTTTTTTTTTGATTTTTGAGTTTTTGTGGGAATACTCTGAGGATCAGGCATAGAACTTCTTGAGATGGACACTGTTAAGTGGCTCATCTAGAGGAATGCCGTTAGGTGTAGCTAAAGTATAAGCTCCCGATCCATATGCTGCTGTCACAATGAAGGGACCTAACCAGTTAGGCTCAAACTTGCCCTTCTTCTCTCGATCTGCTTGATTTCTCTGATTCTCCTTAAGTACAAGATCACCAACTTGAAACCGTCTTTCTTTGATCTTTTTGTTGTAATTATGCCGGAGGCGGTTTTGATAGACATGGAGATGATTAAGTGCGGCAAGGCGCCTCTCATCTAGTAGTTCAAGCTCAGCTAATCTGGAAGTGCGATACTCATCTCCGCCAATCAGGTCCTGCATGGATACTCTGAGGGATGGGATCTCGACCTCTATAGGTAGGATGGCTTCAGAGCCAAAGACCAAGGCATATGGTGTGGCACCAGTTGGTGTTCTGATACTAGTGCGGTAGGCCCATAGGGCGGGATTGAGTTGCAAGTGCCAATCACGACCAGCTTCATTGACCGTTTTCTTTAGGATCTTGAGAATGGTTTTGTTGGAAGCCTCAGCTTGGTCGTTACTCTGCGGATAGTAGGGAGTTGAAAAGCGATGTTGGATATTGTATTGTATGCATAAAGCACGGACATCTTGGTTCTTGAATGGTCTCCCATTATCAGTGACAATAGCTTGGGGAATACCATACCGGCATATGAGGTAGTTTAGGATAAACTTGGCTATTTGCTTACCGGTGATATAGGTCATAGGAATGGCTTCCACCCACTTCGTGAAATACTCAGTGGCGGTAATGATAAACTTGTGGCCATTTGAGGAGGAAGGGTGAATTTGTCCTACGAGGTCGAGACCCCATTGAGAAAAAGGCCATGGAGTTGTCACAGGTTGTAACTCATGAGCGGGTGCGTGAATCAAATCTCCATGCTGCTGACATTGTAGACACTTCTTAGCAAACTGTGCGGCATCTTGCTCTATTGTAGGCCAATAATAACCTGTTCTGAGTATCTTCTTAGCAAGATTAAGACCGGTAGAATGTGCGCCACAGACACCTTCGTGTATGTCTCGTAAGGTAACTTCAGCTTCTTCCGCGTTAAGACATCGTAAGAGGATACCATCGAGACTCCGGCGATATAGTGTATCACCCAGAATGATGTAACGAGAGGATCGACGGATAAAGGTTTTGCGTTGGGTGGATGATAGGTCAGGGGGAAAGGTTCGGTGTTTAAGGTATTCATAGATATCTTCGTACCATGGGGAATTGGGACCAACAAGTTCGCAGATGATTTCAGTAACAGGAACATCGACGGCTGGTATCAACAATTGCTCGATCAAGAATTCACACTTCTGTGTATTAGCAGGCATATCAATCAGTGACCCTACAGAAGCCATAGAATCTGCAGCTTTATTATGCTCTCTTGGAATTTCCTCAAATGTGATGGTAGAAAAATGTGGTTTGTAGGCATCCACTAGTTGTTTGTAGGGGATCAACTTTTCATCCTTTGTTTGGTATTCATCTATGACTTGGCGAATGACTAGCTGTGAGTCTCCATATACTTGTAATTCTGTGATATCCCATTGAACTGCTATATTGAGACCTATAAGGAGTGCTTCATACTCGGCTATGTTGTTAGTGCAAGGGAATGCGAGCTGATATGACTTTGGAATGTAGTCATTCTGAGGTGTAACAAATAAGATGCCAGCTCCTGAGCCATGCTGTGTGTAAGAACCGTCAAAGTACAACTTCCACATTATGGAGTTAGCAAGAGTGAATAGATTCTCATCAGGAAAGTCTGCTACCATAGGATGTGTATCTTTCATAGGTGCATCTGCTAGTTGATCCGCGAGGGCTTGTCCTTTAATTGCTTTACGATCGGTGTACTCAATGTCAAACTCACTAAGGATCATGACCCACTTAGCTAGTCTGCCTGTGAGAGCTACTTTTGCTAGTAGATACTTCAAGGGATCAATCTTGGCTATCAGATTTGTGTGTTGGTTCAGCATGTAATGCCGCAACTTTTGGGAGGCAAACACTACTGCTAAACAAGCCCTTTCCATTGGTGACTAATTGAGCTCGTATCCCACCAAAGTTCTACTGATATAGTAAATTGCGTGCTCTCTGCCCGAGTCATCATTTTGTGCTAGCAGGGCCCCTAGGGCCGAATTTGTAGTGGAGATGTACAATATCAAGGGTTTGTCCGCAACTGGTGGAACCAATACAGGAGGTGTAGCTAGATACTCCTTAAGTTGATCAAATGCTGCCTGAAACTTGTTGTCCCATCGAAACGAGACATCCTTTCGGAGCAAGTGCTGAAAGGGTTGACATTTATCTGCTAGCTGTGATATGAAACGCCTGATGGACTGTAACCTTCCTTGGAGGCTCCTTAATGCTTTAAGGTTCTTTGGTGGAGGCATCTCCACTATAGCCTTTACTTTTGCTGGATCTACTTCGATGCCCCTACGAGATACTATGTATCCCAACAGCTTCCTTGATGTGACACCGAAGACACACTTCTTAGGATTAAGTCTTACTTGGTATTTTTCAAGCCTGTCGAAGATCTGTCCTAGGACCTGTATATGTTCTGCTCTAGAAGATTTAGCCAATATATCATCCACATAGTCTTCCATGATGTGATGGAATAGATCGTGGAAGATCACTGTCATAGCTCGCTGATAGGTTGCTCCTGCATTCTTCAGACCAAACGGCATAACAAACCAATAGTAATTGCCCCAAGGACATGTGAAGGTTGTTTTGTGTTGATCCTCCTCAGCTATTCTAATCTGGTTGTAGCCTGAGAATCCATCCATAAGAGAAAGCATCTCGTGACCTGCTGTCAAGTCCACTATAATGTCAATGTTTGGTAGTGGAAAATCATCTTTGGGACATGCCTTGTTGAGATCTCTAAAATCATTACACATGCGGATGCGCCCATTAGGTTTAGACACAGGTACAATGTTTGAGACCCAATCTGAATAGTCAATGGGTCATATAAACTTTGCGTCTAACAGCTTCTGTATTTCTACTTTCACTAGGAGAGCGATCTGTGGGTGCATCTTTCTCAACTTCTGTTTGACTGGTTTCACTTTGGGATCAACTGTGAGATAATGAACTACCAGCTTAGGGTCTAGCCCTGGCATATCTGCATAGGGCCATGCAAAGTTGATGGTTCGTTGCAAGAAGAAGTTGTTAAGATTTTTGTGCTCTGTGTCAGATAAGGATGCTGCTAGAAATGTTGTCTTTGGATTCTGTTCTGTACCTAGGTTGATCTCTGTAGAATCTTCCACTAGTAGAGCTGATTTCTCTTGATACTTAGAAGGTAAGGGAAGGTCAAATCCTCCATCCTCAGGTGCCACAGTTGGGTTTTCACCTTTGGATATGTCCTTTATTTTTACTATTTTATGATCGGGAGGTGCCACAGTGTGGTTTTCACCTAGAGATCTTTCTTTATTTGCACTTTTGCGACTGGAGGATTTGGCATTCTCACCAAAATAAGCCGTGGGCTCAAGTTCCATTACAAAACCTGCCTTGTGATCACCAAGAGGGATACCTTCTTGAAGTCCCATGAATTCAGCTAAAGCTTCGTCATTCTGAAAGACATCTATAACGGGGGCCCCTTGTTGGTCCCAATCGATAAGTTCAGGGTATACAAGCGTGACATTCTGGGTGCTGGTGGTGGAAGTTAAGGATATGGAGGATAGTGTAAAAATGGAGGATTCTGTGAATAGATTGGTTATGTGGAGGGAAGAGTCATCGATGATATCCTCTGTAGATGTCGAATCGGCGGGAAACTTGTCAGCTACCTCGTCGAGGATATACTCGATGTCCGAGGCACGTGGTACCTTCTTACCAAATCCTAATCCTTTCCTGTCTAGCTTCTTTGTTACCACAATGGGCTCCATAGTGCCTTGATTCTGTTTCCCAAGGCCGCCTTTGCCTTTATAGCCCATATTTTTCACTATCCTTAAGCCATTGCCATATTGCTTGACTGGTATCGTGACTGGTTCTTTCTCCTTGTAGAGCCAAGAAGAGATGTCCTCAATAGTTTCCTCTTCCAATAACCGTCCATGTTGGAATTGGGTTAGGAATGTTGGGGGAGGAATAGTTGCTTTTTTGGTAACTTTGGCCATGGGTGGTTTGCCATAAGATTTTGGAGATAAAGGCATCCGCCCTACACAACAAGATTCTGAGATATCATAAGTGCCAAAGCCAATATCTCGGACACGAGCTGTGATTTTGGGGAGGGGTGTAGGCTCACTTGTAGAGGCTTGCGTGAGAGTTTCAGGGTCAACATAGAGAGGGGACTCAAGGGCTTTGTCATTTTTAGGCACTTGGTTGCAATTCTTATAGCTTCCTTGCAAGACACGACAAAATTCAAAAGGATTAGGATCTCCTGGGATGGTGATCTCCGTACCATTGTATGGGAACTTTAGGGACTGATGGTACGTGGAGGGAATAGCTTTCATTGCATGGATCCATGGGTGGCCTAGAATAATGTTGTAAGGCAGCTCAATATCAAGGACTTGACACCTGGTTTCAAGCATGATAGGGCCCAGTTGTATAGGCAAGTGAATAACACCTTCTGAACGGCGTTCTGCATCATCATACCCCTTGATTGTAATACTATGATCAGTGTTGACGTGATCCTCAGAGTATCCCAATTGCTTTAGTAACTTTAAAGAACAGATGTTGAGACCGGCACCACCATCTATGAGGATGCGTTTGATTTTGCGCTTATGGATGAGCACTTCAATATGGAGGGCATCGTTGTGACAAGGATCATGGGATGGAAGGTCTTTCTCAGAGAAGACCACATTGTAAGGCGAAGCAATATTACCCACTATAGCTTGGAAATCTGCGACTGCTATGTTGTTAGGAACGGAGGACTCTTGGAGGGCTTTTTCTAGCACTACTCTATGTGCAGGTGATGACCGTAGAAGGTCCAAAATAGAGATCTGTGCTGGTGTTCTCCCTAGATGTTCGACAAGATTATAATCAGACTGAACCGGAAGTCTAGGTGTAGGTGCACGAATGGTGACATGACCTCGACGAGTAGTAACAGCACAATCCGTAGATTTGCCTTTAATGGTGAGGGTAGACACTCGACTCTCTTCCAAACGACCTACAATGGAATCGAAGGACGTGGAAGCGTGATTGATACCTTTACCTCTATCCTGAGGAGGAGGTGGACCATGATGAGGGAATGGTTCCTTGTACATATCGAGATCCTTGTTCATGTGTTGCGCTGGTGATTCATTCTCAAAAGTGATTTGATTACCGTCGATGAGGTTTTGGATGAGGTGCTTAAGCTTCATGCAAGATGCAGTTCGATGCCCTTTGCTCCTATGGAACTCACAATACTCATTGTCTCTGTAACGTGCAGTTTTGTAGACAGGTTCTCCATAAGGAGGAGCATCAGGTAAGGTTATGAGCCCTTTCAGCAAAGCTTGTTGTAAGACCGATTCGATGGGCACTCCCAAAGGAGTAAATTGACGTCGCGGAGGGTAATCTTGTTGGGGCCACTCTTGTTGTCTTTGATGTTGGTTGGGATAAGGCTGCCTTTGTTGTTGCTGTTGTTGGGGTGGAGCTTGACTTGGTTTGGAGAGTTGCAGCGGTGTTTGCAACGTTTGGACATGCTTAGCATCGACCACTCCATCATTGACCACGTTTTTGTTCTTGTTCCAATATTTGGGTTTATCATTCGACTGTTGATGCGAATTGCTATCTTTCATCTCCTTAAAGATTTTGACCACACCCTTAGCAATGAGGGCCTTCTCTATGTTGATGCCCTTATATGTGATTTCATCGAAGGTTGTAGCACTAAGGATTTGCAAATGGAAACCTAACTCTTGGTTGAGGTTCTGCACAAAGATGCTAACAAGCTGTTTCTCTGGAATCTTGAAAGGGAATTTACTAGCCATTTGTCTCCATCGTTGAAGGAAAGAAATGAAAGTCTCACCATTTTTCTGTTTATTGTTGCATAGGTCCGTCATGGAAATCTCATGCTCTGCGTTGTAAGAAAAATGGGTGGCAAACTTCTCTGCTAGCTCGTTGAAGGACTTAATACCCGTAGGTAAGTGTGAGAACCATTCTATTGCTTGTCCTCCAAGACTGCGAGGAAAAAGATGCATAAGATATGTGTCGTTGTGAGAGACCTCGAAGCAAGCAAGATAGAATTCCCTAAGATGGTCTTTTGGGTCACCTTTTCCTTTGTACTTATCGAACTTTGGAATAGTGAAATTTTGAGGAAAAGGGATCATTGGTAATGACCGATCAAAAGGATAAGGGCACACTTCCTCCAAAGAGAAGGTCTTTTTGGTGTGGCCAAATGTAAGATCAGATAGCTGTTGTTGCACCTCCGCAATCTTTAGTTTCATAGTCGTGGGAGGGGTTGGTAACGTCTCCTGTTGTCCAAAAAGTGGTTGGTGTTGCCCATATGGAAGATTATAATGTGAGCCATGCGCAGTGGTATTGTAAGGGTCGTAAGATTGATTGGGATTGTATGGATTGTATGATTGGTTCAGATTGGGTTGGAATTGGAGGCCTTGATTAGGCAGAGGAGGAGGAGGTGCTAGGTAAGAATGTTGGCTCTGCGATGGTTGAAGAAACATATTGGGGGGAGGAAAGCTAAAGTGTGTTTGATTAGTTTGTGAAGGTGGCACAAAGCTTTGGGAAACCTGGTGTTGGGAATGTTGAGAGTGGCTAGGCAATGTATGAAAGAAGTTGAGCGTGGATGAACGTTGTGGAGGAGGAACATAGGTAGAAGTGATTTGCGACGGTGGGGGTTGATTGAAGATGAGAGTAGAAGAATGTTGTGGTGGAGGAACATAGGTGGAAGTGATTTGCGACGGTTGGGGTTGCTTGAGGATGAGAGTAGAAGAATGTTGTGGTTGGGGCTGTGTGACTCCAATTGGTTGAGAGACATGTAGGTGTGATGATATAGGAGGTGGCATATGTTGAGACCCTTGTTGCATGGCTACATACGTGTTCCCCGGATTGTAATTGGGTGGGAAACCTACGCGTGATGGGGTAACCAAGATTCCACTTGCGCTTGGGGCGGACACTGTAGGAGGTGGTTGCACATTTGATCAAGCTAAGGTGGCTTGCTTAGCTAACTCTGCTTGACGTTGGAGAGTTTCTTGTTGGTTTTGATAGATCTCCATAGGAGTCAAAAGTGGTGATATGGGCCTCTCCTCTGTTGGATTTTGGAAAAGGGGATTCCTATACTGCGAGCCTTGAGTAGGTAAGGGCGTAGTCACCGTGGACATGGTTTGCACCGCTTGTAAGGGTTCTTGGGTGTTGTTGCTCTCCTTGAGAGTGGACACATCAAAATCTTGAGGTAACTTGGCGCCTTGCTTTGCAAGCAAGCGAAAGAAATGATCCTGATTCTCACTAAGGATTTTATCAAAGGCAGCTATAGCTCTAGGATCTTGTATAAATTCATCAAGATCTTGCCCATCTTCTTGAGAGGATTGACCTATTTCAAAGTGTCGCTCTTCTTGAGATGGGGTTTGATCTACGATATAACCTTGTGGGACAAAATCTGGAGGCAAGCCTGTGGTATACTGCGGTGCATTTAGCAAAGGGGTTCTATCCTCATGAGGATTGCTTGGTTTATCTATGTGTGGCATGTTTGGAGAGCTGATTGGTTTTGCCGCAGGTGTATTAGGAGTCACCTTGGGAGTAATGTTGAGACGACCTGATTGTGGTGTGCGAGGGGGTGACTTGTGCTTCTTAGGGACAACTTGCCTAGACTTCATAGTTTGTTGTAGCCTAGTGGTGACCATGGGGTATGCCTGGGCACAATGTAATGCTGGGAATCTATGAGATGCTTTGAAGAAACGGACAAACTCTGATGCACAAAGTACTGGACCAAAAGCACTATACTGTTTGACCAGAGGCGCAGGACTGTGCTACCAAAAGCGTGCTACTGTGGGCCAGAGGCGACGGACTGAGCTGCCAATAGTGAGTTATTGCTATGCCAAAGGTGAGCTACAGTGACCAAAAGCGAGCTACTGTTATACCAAGGGCGCTGAAGTAGAGTTTTGCCAGAGGCGGGTTACTGCTGACCAAAGGTGATCTACTGTATTACCAAAGGCGAGCTGCTGTAATACCAGGGGCGCTGAAGTAGTGTCTGATGTTTTTCAAAGGCAAGATTTTTCTGTTTCTGATTGGATTGGTTTGGCAAGAGAAAACACAGCAAACAAGTGGTCAAAAAAGGCACAAGGACTGACACAACAGATAGTGTATGTTCAAGGCTCCAAACAAGCCCAATGTTTCCACAGGTCTAATACAGTTGCAATCAATAACAAGCACTTTTTATCCCTAGAGACAAGGTTTCATTGCAGTAGATCAGCTCACAGCTTAATACTCCGTCGATAAAAATATCATTCCATAAAGGTGTCGGATATTTAGTATCTTTGCGAGAGACGATAGGTAGGGATATCTCACCCTCCCCTTAGAAAGCTCAAGTAGGTCACAAGAGCTTTATGTCCGAGGGAATACTATCTCTTCTCAAGGGAGCCAATGGTGAGTGTCTTAAGGGTTTAAATCGATTTCCCTTGCACTGATGATTACCGCAATGTTCGGAGGTAGGTCGAGTAGTCTCTATCTAAATTGGTTCTTAGTGACTTTGAGGGACCAACGCCTTACGAGCAATGCGACAAGCTACTAAAAGCTTTAACCAATCCTACTAAGAGTTTCAAACACTTCTCTCAATGTGAAAATCATTTCCACAAAGGGCTAGTACACCTCTTTTCAGTTTGGCATCACAAGGTAAGGCTGACGTCGGTTAGGACTTGGCTTTCGCCTTATCCCTTTTATATAGCGGTTCAAAGGAAAACTCCGCTTAGGGTCGTCCCTTTTGGATGAAGTGCAATCCAAAAGCAGGCCCTTCTAAAGGAAGTACAAAAATGTAAAATCAAGCACGTCAAACAATGGTTCAATTGTCCCGTTATAAGAAAAATAAGGTGCAACTAAGCTACGCACACACACGATTGTAGTTGTAAATTGTCCCTTATGAAATGAAGTGTTTGGCATTCATGTCCATTGTCCCTTAGAAATTTGAGGTGTTTGTCCATACATGTCCATTGTCCCTTAAGAAAATCAGTATGTTCCTAAGACTTAGATTTGCAAAAAAGATTTGTTCAATTACTCCTTTTAAGCATGCAATGTGTTTCTAAGACTTAGTAAGGTAAAACAAAAGGGTCTTCAACGCTCGTCCTGCATAAACATGTTAAAAATACCTATTGGCTCTGTGTGAGTAATAAGAAGCTGCAACAATTCCGTTAGTTCCACCAAAAATTCACAAGTTAGCAAAAATAAATCAACTTTTGACCAAAGGCATGTTACTGTCTTACCAGACGCGATTCACTGTAAACAAAAAGTGCTTACAGACAGACCAGAAGCGTCAGAAAATATAGCCAGATGCGTTGCAGAATAACCAGAAGCGTGGTAGTATGATTCCAAAAGTGCTGTGATAAATACCAAAAGCGTGCAACGATAATAACAAAAGCGCTGTAAAATATCCACGAGCGCTTTACTGTGTAACCGAGAGCGCGATACTATGTGGCCAAACGCGCTGTTCTGTCTCAGATACAGAAAATATTAGTTTTGTTAACAATAACCAGGTCAAAATAACTTTTCATGGTGGACCTATTATCTGAAGGATGATATCTGATAAATCTGGGTTGTGTAATCTGGAAACTCAAAAAAAATGGATCAGACCAATAGATTAGCACCAGAAACAAGGATATTCCTAAATAAATCAGCTTAGGAGATATCAAAAATCAGGTTCTGGAGGACAAATACAACAGCTTGTCCGGCAAAACGATAGATCTGAAATGAGAAATTACTGCAAAACCCTGAATGAAGTCAAAAACCCAATTTTAACCAAACGCGCCTAATAGCACGCTAGTAGCGCTTCTCTGTGCTACCGATAGCGCTTCTCTGTTCTACTAGAAGCGCGGCCGTGTTGCGAAGAGCACTGAACTGTTCCTGCAAAAGCGCTGTAAGATGCTGCCAGAAGCGCGGTGAAGTGCCGTAAGCGTCGTGCCGTACTGTGTCGTCAAAAAAACAAATTTCTCAAAGAAACCAAGCGATTAGTGGGTCCCACCGGGCGTGCCAGAATGTGTATATGGAAAATCGATCTATTCTAAACTAAATAAAACCAAAGAATCCAATAACATAAAGAAAACGAATTTAAATAAAAGCCATGACAAATAATCAATGCAATAAAGACTTTTACCGAAATTTGTGTTGTTTCCTTTGGATTGAATGTAGAATTGCTCAATGAAATTGCAAAGCCATAGCTGCAACAAGCAAGTGTAGTGCTCAAGAGATCAATGTCAAATGATCGTAAGGTTGCTCAATCGACGCGTTGTGTATGCTCGAAGCTCTGTTAAGTATGCCTGAGAATACGATCGAAGAGAGAGAGGTAATGAAGGAGATGAGGGGGGTTTATATAGATTTCAAGGAAAATCGATCAACGGTCCAGATAATTCAGAAGAATCAACGGAGGAGATAAGTTGAGGAATGTGCAACGAATGAGAAGAAGACATGTGTCTTGCTTTCTTTTGCATGAGAGGAGTTATCAAGAATAGAAGAATGAGTTAACTGAAGAGATAAATCAATTAAAAGAATAAAGCAATCAGTTAAGTGATTTAAAACAAGAAGAGATTTGCATGAGAAAAGAAGATATTTTGCTTTATTAAATATAGAAATATTTAATTGATGAGCAAAAAAGCTTGGGTTATTTTAGAGATAACTCAAATTAGAAGAAAAAGCAATTTAAATAAATAATTGATTTATTTAAATTTAGAGAAGATATTTTGGAAGAAATAATTAAATAATTGGAATTATTTAATTTAGAAGATTTGAAAGCAAATTAAATAAATAAATTTATTTAATTGTTGTGCATGATTTTGGAAGAATAAATTTGATTTAATTAAATAATTAAGAATTATTTAATTGTAGATAAGAGGGAATTTGTTGAATTAATTAAATAATTGGATATATTTAATTAATGTAGACTTAATTTTTGGAAAGAGGATAATGATCAAATTAAATAATTATAAATTATTTAATTGTGGAAGAATATAGAGGAATTTAATTTAATTAATTAAATAAAGAGGATTTATTTAATTAATGTTGAATTTAGGAGATTTAGAAGAATTTGATGAAAATTAATTAAATAATTAGATTATTTAATTAACGTTTGCAATGCAAGTGATTAGACAGATAACAGAATGCAAGTGATTTGACGACACGGTCATTTTAGGGTGTCTACACTAATGATTTGCGAAGAGAATGATAGAAATATAAGAGGTAGTATATAATATTCTTTATTTTGAGAATTATTTATGAAGGTACAAATGGAAAGTACATATAGGGGCATTATAACAAAAGGATTTAAGATATAAGGGCATGAATTAGATACATCGTACATAAGTTATTTACTAATAGTTTATTCACTTACGTACAACATTTGAAATATAAGTTTTATGTAAGATAACTTGTATATATTACAAAAGTGCCTACTTTCTTAGCTTAAGCTCGACTATATTTGCTTTTAGGAAAGAGCCCCACCACCATGACATGTGGGTGACCCTTAACATTGATGGGAAGGTTATGGGGGTTGTAAATATTTATGCCCCTAATGATGGTCCTAATAGAACAACATTATGGAGTTGGCTAGCTAACAATTTACTATTTTCTAATTAGTTAGTTTGTAGTGATTCTAATATGGTGGAGTCTCTTGAGGATAAATTTGGAATTTTGTTGTTGAGATAGTGCATTGGAGAAAGAGAATCTTGGTTTTATTTTAAAAGCCATTGGGGATTACTAGACCCATATTTTTGGTGGCAACATGCCAAATCAAATTCTTGGTTTACATGGTCCAATTTGTTGGTTGACATGGACAAAGTGCACAAATGGCTCAATTGTGTTATGTTTTTTGAGAAACACATGTTCCATCTCAACACCAACAACTAGAGAGTTGTGAAAGTGCATTTTCAAATCATTCTCTTTGAGCATAGTCCCATCACTTTTAAGGTGGAATGGGATTTCGCCCTAATGAAAATTCCATGGACATAGTTTTCCTTGAACATGTTTCTCTTGAGTCATCAAAGCATTGTCCACCTCATTTTCATGGTTTATAACTTGGAGCCATATATGCCCTATGTTGCCGGCTAGATTGATGGGTGGGGCATGTGGAAAAAGATGGGGGACCAAAAAGTGGACAAACCACTTTTTAGTCCAAACAAGATAATATAACATGCAAGTGCATTATAACATGCTCGCATTTTATCATGTTTTACATTAAAAACTTAGGCCTATCGACCCTTCATTTTCATTCACAAATTTGCAAAGCCAAAAACGTGACTAGGATCAATCTGTGAGTGCATTTGAAAGATATTGGAGGAGAAACCACATGAACACTATGCTGCCACACCATTCCCACACTTGAGTACATAATGTGTGAGCTCCATGGGGTCAAGAAGGTAAGGTTTCCATGTTTTTTTTTAAAATTTGAAAAGAAATCATTTGTTTTTCAATGTTTTGATTGAATTTTCAACTAATAAACCCCTTGAAACACCCTCAAACCCTAATCCACCATATCAAGGGGATGATGGGATTCTAGGTGAAGAGGAAGCTCAAAACAACCCTCCTCAAATTCCTCCTTCAATTCCTTGGCATCCTCGTGAAACATAAGAAATTGTTTTAGGGAAAATCAAGGATAACAACTTGAAAACCTAATTGAAACATTAAAAAATGCAAATGCAAGCAATCCTCACTGAAGATCCCTTGCTACATCCCTAAAGTCAATTATTTCTCACATTGATTCCATCACAAACCAAATCAACAAATGGGCTGACTATAAGGAGAGTTACTAGCAATACTATGACAATAAATTATCATACAAATAAGTGAAAGATAGAAAAGATTTTAAATCTGATCTATGTGCCCTCTTTGTTGATCTTAGAACTAGTGAGCCATTGCATGGGAGTTGCAAAAGATTCCCCATTCACTAGTGTGTACATGATGAGATATTTAAAAACTTTTAGGATAGTGGTGGATGGTTTTTGATGATCCACCATGTAACAATAATGAGGTCCTACAATATTTTTTGAGGAAACTCTAAATTGCAAGTTTATCCTCAATGAAATTCCAAACTATTTTGACATGTGGGATTTCCAGGGCTGAGGCAATGGCTCTGCACAGGATAGAGATGGGGCATATCATGCCCAAGACCATTTGGATAGACCCATGGTGAGGCCATCCTTTTAGCATATATCACTCCCTTCTACTTTGAAGGAGAGTGTTGAGGTGGAAACGCTACATTCTATTAGTTTACTCACTCAGTCTTTACTATCTGGCACGGTAGCCATCTTCAAAAGTTAGTGAGGGTGAGACTAGTAGGTATCATCAATCTCTACATATTTTCTATTCATGTGGAGGTTTATGTGATTATGGGTCAAAGGATGCTCAGACTGATATAGACATTGGAGAGGATGTTGCATAGTTTGAGGATTATGCCACATAGGGATAGCAACAAGAGCATGACATGTCCATATTGTATAATATCATAATGACATATGACTTGTTGGATAGGAACTTTGGTATTGATAGATAGGTAATTTTTATAAGGATTTGTAATTTCTTATATATATGTATTTGAAATCTTTTTCAATGCTGCTTTTGATTCTGCAGAGGCTAGGGATACTGTGCTTGATGGGAGGGTGTGGTTATGGGGTGAGCATTCCCTTCTGCTCAAACCCTGAACTCTTATGTTCATTCCCATTTTTGAACTGCTTAATATCAGGCCTGTTTGGATCAGGTTACCCAATCTGTCCCTTTATTTATAGAAAGTTTCCTACTATGAGGTAATTGGCAACTCTATTAGTTGATTCCTTATGGTGGACTGATCTACAATTTTGAATGGACTTTGTACCTATGCTCACATTCTTGTGGATATTGATATATCCAAGACTCTGCATGGAGAGGTTGTCTTGATGGTGGGGAATTGTCCTCAACCTAGCTATTGGACTATGAGGGTTTGCCCTTTCATGTCATCACTGCTTCATGGTTGGACACCTAGATTTGAATTGCCATCACTCTCGTTATAAGGCAACATCGTGGTGGAGGGATGTTCATTTGGAACATTTTGTTGGTAAGAGACACTATTTGACTTCATAAGTGTTGTCATTAATGGCAACAAAGTCTATCCCACATATCTGCAGTACATAGTATGCCTATACCAGAAGTCATATTGAAGATTATTTTGGTCCGGTGAACAAGAACAGAGTATGTAACAAGGTTTGACAATCAAGTGACTTGGACAAGTCAAGAGGGATACCATGACTACTGTACTCCAGAGATTTAGCCTCCAGTGATAAATCAAGAAAAAGATATGAGCATCTGAGTGTTGGGTTCTAATCAGGTAGTGCAGATAGAGGAAGAACTGACTGGTAGAGTATCAGACTTCAATCCGGATGAGTAAAAGGTGTTGATCAAGCAATTTGTGGGATTATACATTGTTGGCTGACATGATTTATGACTTCTATGTCTATGTTTTTTATACGCATCACAAATCAAGCATGGATTCAGCTGACAGATCAGTAACTTGCAAATATCTTGAGTGTTCTTGTTGCGGACTAGAAAGTTGATGAGAATTCTTGATGCGGATATATATACCAGATGGGTTCTAGCATGTAAGTGTGTGTAGTGAACATGTGATGAAAAAAAGTGTGAAGAAAAGTAGGGATAAGTGTGAGAACAACAATTCAAGTCCAATATGTGACTAAATAACAACATTGAAGAGAAGAAGAATGAAGTGCATTAGATCAGTATATTGTGCATAAACCAGAACTGAACTCCTACATTTGTAGATGCCTCTCATTAGTTCAAACACTTGATTATCTTATATAAGATTTCTAGACAGTGAGTCTCTTGTAGGCAGTGTGCCTCTTGTGAGCAGTGTGCTCAGGTAGTGAGCCCTAATTGGCAAGTGCCATTTTTGTACTCCTTATTCTTTTAACAGACAATACAATCTTGGGTTAGTCACCCCATGGTTTTTCCCTTAACAGGGTTTCCACGTAAAAATCTTTCTGTTATGTGTGTGGATTTCATTTATGTTCTTATGATTACATATGATTTCATGTTTTGATATAACAATGAATATTGAGATAAAAAAATTGAAGGAAATTTTGAGATAACTGATTCACCCCCCTCTCAGTTATCTGCCTTATTTCCAACAATTGGTATCAGATCTAAGTTCCTCTGAACAAAGCCTAACAGCTTGAGGAAGATCTGGGAATTGTAATGGATGCATATGGTATGAAGGAACAACTTTAGTCTTCCCTGGATGATCTTGAACAATCTCACTCTGAAGTCAATAATTTGAGAGAAAGACTCAAACAAGCTAATGAATTCATAAATGAGCTAAAAGAAAAAATTAGTATCTCTATGAAAAAGAGAAAGGAACTACTTAAAAAATTAGCCAATTAGATTGAAGTCAATGATACTAATGAAGATCTGAATGAGAAAAATAAGCTATGTGAGAAGCTATCAAAAGAAGTCATTATGGTAAGGCATGAAATGGAATCAGGGGTTATGAGATTCACCTGATAAATTGAAGAAAAAAGAAAGATTGAAGATAATCTAAAACAAACCCTCAAGGAGAAAATAGAGGACTACCATAAAATGGATAGAATAATTAGGCATTTTGAATCTGATCTTGAAGAAGCTAGAGACAATGAAGAATAACTTGAGAATTAAATAGACACTCTTAAACAAGATCTTTAAACTGTAAATGAATACAAAGAAAAATTCAAGATAAGCTTAGCCCAACTTGAAGTGCTTCTTGAAAGTCAAAAGAGGGTAGATGATAAGTGTGGCTTGGGATATGAGAAAGGTGAAAGCTCTGGATCTGGTCAAAAGAACTTTGGATCAAGAAATCAAAGAAACAGGCCTAGAAGACCTCCGGTAAGGCAACCAAATGCTCAAAGGTATCCATCCTTCAATGGATATTGCTTCAATTGCAACATTTTTGGTTATAAAGCAACTCAGTGTAGGAGGAGAATGAATCAGAATAATCCATCCTTCTCCGAACAATGTTTCAACTACAAAAGGTATGGTCACAAATCTCATGAATGAAGAAATATGCAAATAAACAATTCATTCAATGGTAGATGCTTTGAATGCAATAGAATGGGACATATGGCTAATCAATGCAGATCAAGAAGATATCAATCAAATAAGCAAAGAAATGTTGTATGTTACAATTGTAATAGATCCAATCATATTGCCAAATTCTGTAGAAGTAGAAATCAGCATAGAAAAGGTCTGGTGGAACATAATCAGAAATAAGATAAGGGAAAAGGTAAAGTGAATGCGAATGAAATTCAAAAGGAGATGAGCAAGATTTGGATAAAGAAGAGTACAAAAAATATTAGGAATGGATTCGCACCAGAATCCGGTGTTGATATTCCTTCTGAAAACTAAAAGGATGACCTCTGGCTTAAGGGGAGTCACAGAGAAAAATAATTTCCCCCAGCCAATCAGCTAGTGCCTAAATTTGGCACATTGAGTAAAAATCTAATGCTGTGGATTAAAGGGTTCTCAGAAAAACCTTCAAATAACCTTCAGTCAAAATGTGAAAGATCTGCATGGAGTTTTGCAAGATTTATAACTGCTCAAGTTAATCCAGTTCCGATAGCTATCCGGTAAAGTAGAATTTCACAGACAGATCCGGTATGATTTAGAATTGAAATGCTTTGATCTGTGGATCCATGGCATGATTGAAGAAAAGAAGATACGTTGTCAATCCTCACTGACAATGATTCTAAGTTTGGCATAGTGATTCAAGAAGATCTCTCTCAAAACAGGGCAATCGGATAACCTAAGTTGTACATTTATTACAAAAGGAAATTAGGGTTTGTGCAAGGATAAAAGGGTTCTTTCACTCATCATTTACACACTTGCACTCACGAAGAAGAAAAGAAGAGCTCTGCAAAGAAGATTATGCAATTCACTCCAGATCAACTAAAAATTGAACTCAACCAATGATTCGTTTTGGCTCTTGCTTCAAACCCTAAAGCATGAAAAGGTATTTCCACTCTGATAATCTCTCTCTCTGAATCTCTTACAAAATGGCTACTCCAAATGTTGTCAATATTTCTAATAGGCTGAGACCTAAATTCAAGAAACACCCCTACAAATCTCTAGAAGTTGATCCCTTGGGCATATTTTCTAGCATTCCACACAGAGTATTGCATGTAGAAGATGTTAGGGTTTATATCCATGCAAACATTGAAGAATTTGGAGACTCAAAATTGATGGATATTTATCACAAACAGCTAATAGATGAGGATTTTGAACTCAAACCTCAATTCAAGGCCCTCCGAGACAAACACTTTGGGCATTGCATACATTTTCCATGTTTTGCAGAAGATGATTGGGTTCAGTATGTTCTAATTAGGATGCATGACAATTTTATGTGGCTAATGAGGCCATTCAAGATCACTAAAGATGCCATAAGGGCAGTGACCAGACTGCATTCATCTGGTGGGGTACCCGCACTCAAATCTGTGAAGAACCAAACAGTAACTAAAGCCACCGGATCTAAATTTGACAAAAGAGCAATGACCATGGATGACATCACAGATTTGGATGTCAAGTTCACCTCAATGATAATCAGCTACAAGATCTATCATTCGAGCAGGGAGAATTCTGTGTCTGGCACAACAATCTATGCAGCATATCAAATGTTGAGGGAAGATGTAGACTATGATCTATATGAGCTTCTTCTAAATCAGTTGTTGGAAAACCTGTAGAAGATCAAAAAGTATAAGAAGAATTCCTTTAAATATGGTTGTCTAATACTGTGTATGTTCTTCTATTATATGAATGAGCTACCTGGATCAAGTGGTTGGGATTGGCAAAATGATAAACCGGTTGCAATTCAGATTAGAGATTACATGTATGGACTTGGTGATGCTCAAGCCCAAAACACAGCCCTCTGGGGGTACTTTAAGAACTTCCAAAGCATGATGCAAGCCAGAGAGAGTATACCACAGTCCATAGTTGATAAATACAAGGACATAGTGTGCTTTATGGTTGGCACTGATCAATGCCTAATGGAGGTAGTTGAGCCAAGAACTGTGTGGGTAATGCCCATGGGATATGAGGTCGATGAAAAAATCTTGGAGCTACATATTCAACACCTATTGAGCTAGCCTAAGGACACTGAAGTAGAAAGGTTTGGCATCTTTCAAGAGCTATGTGTAAAAATACATGTTGAGTTCAGACAGCCAGAGATAAAGAGGAAAGTAAGAAGGGAAGTTGAAGAAATTGCCAAAAGATTTGGCTTATCAAAAGAGGCAGTAGATGCAAATAGAGAGAAAATGGAGAAGGTAGAGAAAGAGAGACAAGAAGCAAAGAAAGGAAACATTTTGGTGCAAGCCTCCTCCCAGACTAGATCTTCCAAGAGCTCTGCATCTATCACTCCTAAAAGCTCAAAGGCTACCAAACTGGAAGTCAAGACATCCGGTAAAAGTGAAAAGAGAATGAAGACCAAAGCCTCAAGAACATATACAAGCCATAAGGATGATGAAGAAACAGAATCAAATAAAGAAATCAAGAAAATGAAGAAGAAGAGAACATCCAGAAAGTTCTCTGCTAGCAGAAGTGAGGAAGAGAAGGCATAAGAATTTTTTGAAAAGCCCACTCTTTCTATTGATGACATCATCAAGGCACTTACTGTGGATGGGAACCTACAGCTAGTGACTGAGTTCTATGATGCATACAATGATGCTGACAAGAGAATTCTAGAAGAGGTTGTTTTCGGGTACTTGAACATCTACAATAAAGCCTTCATTGAAATTATATCATTAATTCCTAAGAGCCTAGAAAAGGTACTTGAGCTAAGAAAAGAGAATGCAATGGTTAAAGACATAGAAATCTGGGAGAAAATAATGATTAAGCTTTATCCTTCCATCACTCCAAAACAAATGGACATGATTTTCAAGGATTGTAAGGATGAGTTCTGGAGTAAGGCGAGAATGAATAAATGCATGCTTGGAGAAATTGACCAAGTAGTAAATGAAACAAGAGATATCCTCTGGAATGTCTTGAAGAGATTCAATCTTCCTATTGTAGAGGAAACAGATGAAGAACCTTCTACCATGGATGTTGAAGGATTAAATGTAACCAATGAAGAATCTTCTGACAAGGATGTAGAAGGATCAAAGAAAATAGATGAAGATAAGTCTGAGGACTTGGATTCCTCTATTATGAAAGAGGAAGTTCATGAAGCAATAAACACAAGTGGCATCTCTCCTTTGGATCCCACTCCAGACATTCCAGACACAGAAGCTGAAGGAGAAGGTAGAAGAGAGGAGAAGAAGAGGTTAAGGGAAAAGAAGAAGAACAAGAAGAAAAGACTAATTATGACTCTTCTGATATTTCAAAGAAGTCTCAATCTCCAACAAGAGACACTACGGAGACAGTGAAGAACTTCTTAAACAGATAAATGATGGAACTAAATGAACCTAAGTTATTTCAAGGACCACTAAATTTTGACTCTCTCTCACCAGTTCAGACAATGAAAATAGCATCTTTTGCTCAAGCCAAAGCAAAAGAAAAACTCTTGAAATCTCACATGGAGGACTGTGAACTGTTGGAGATTGCATCTGGGATGCTGGAGAAGATCATGCCATCCTACCAAAAGGATCCTTTGGCCTCACCATCCGGTAACTTGAAAACTTTGGTAAATTTTGTTAACACTCATTTTGAATCTCTAGAGAAATCAACAGAAGCAAAGGTTCGGAAGGAGTTTCTGGGAAAAAGATTCACTGAGGTGCAAGGACTTATTGTTAATGATAGGCAGACTCTAGATATTGGAATAAAGAGCCTTGAAAATACTCTCAAAGATGGTGGAGACCTATTCAAATTTTGTCTGACTTGGCCTAAAGTGACAAAAGATATTGAGGAGAAAGTAAAAGAACAAGAAGAAAAACTATCAAGCCTAGTTCAGAATTTTGACCCTCTTTCCTCCTCACTAATTAATCAAGAATGCCAGGCTATTGTTATCATAAATGAAATAAAGAGGCTGGACAAAGAAAAGAAGAGCATAATGAATAGAATGGGTGAACTCAGAGGGATAATTATCCCTAAGCTAGAGGCAATGCATGAGGCCTTGACAAATGCTAAGACCACAGCCCAGACCTGTGATCCAGCAGATTTAAGAAGGGCAAGGCATATGCATTTTTGTTGAGTGGTCACATCTCCATTTTGGATAGGATGAAGCAGAGCTAGGCCATAGAGTTTGTACAGTTGAAGACTACTTTTGTGGATATACTTAAGTATATGTAAGTATAACATATGATTTATATATACTTATGTGGCCATGTATAGGACATTTTTTACAAAATTTTGGTATGCAGATTCTGCCCTTTGCCATTGATGTCAAAGGGGGAGTGAGGAGTAGTGAAAAATGTGGAATCCAGCTAAGGGGGAACTCTAGTAAAATAGTGCAAAAGATAGAGCATCAGCGAAGGGGGAGTTATTGTGACACTTAGCCATTTTTCACTAAGTGTGGCCATCAATGCCAAAGGGGGAGATTATTGGCAAGAGACACTATTTGACTTCATAAGTGTTGTCATTGATGGTAACAAAGTATATCCAACACATCTGCAGTACATAGTATGCCTATACCGGAAGTCAGATTAAAGGTTGTTTTGGTCTGGTGAACAAGAACAGAGTATGTAACAAGGTTCGACAATTAGGTCCGGATCTCTTATATGGTGTAACTCAGTAAGTTACAGACTTGGACAAGTCAAGAGGGGTATCATGACTATTGTACTCCAAATATTTAGCCTCCGGTGATAAATCAAGAAAAAGATATGAGCATATGAGTGTTGGGTTCCAATCAAGTAGTGCAGACAGAGGAAGAACTGCCTGGCAGAGTATCAGACTTCAATCTAGATGAGTAAAAGGTGTTGATCAAGCAATTTGTGGGATTATACATTGTTGGCCGACATGATTTATGACTTCTATGTCTATGTTTTTTATACGCATCACAAATCAAGCATGGATTCAGCTGACAGATCAGTAACTTACAAATATCTTGAGTGTTCTTGTTGCCGACTAGAAAGTTGATGAGAATCCTTGATGTGGATATATATACTAGACGGGTTCCAACATGTAAGTGTGTGTGGTGAAAATGTGATGAAAAAAAGTGTGAAGAAAAGCAGGGATAAGTGTGAGAACAATAATTCAATTCTGGTATGTGATTGAATAACAACATTGAATAGAGGAAGAATGAAGTGCATCAGATTAGTATATTGTGCCTAAAATGGAACTGAATTCCTATATTTGTAGATGCCTCTCATTAGTTCAAACACTTGATTATCTTCTATAAGATTTGTAGATAGTGAGTCTCTTGTAGGCAGTGTGCTTCTTGTGAGCAGTGTGCTCGGGCAGTAAGCCCTAATTGGTAAGTGTCATTTTTGTACTCCTTATTGTTGTAACAGAGAATACAATCTTGGGTTAGTCACCCCGTGGTTTTTCCCTTAACAGGCTTTCCACGTAAAAATCTTTGTGTTATGTGTGTGGATTTCATTTATGTTCTTATGATTACATATGCTTTCATGTTTTTATATAACATTGAATATTGAGATAACAAAAGTGAAGGAAATTTTGAGATAACTGATTTAGCCCCCTCTCAGTTATCTACCTTATTTCCAACACATTTGACTATTTCTAATCTGGAGGTTGGATCGGTTGATTAGTACCTAGTTGATTCTTCTCCTTTGCATACTCCTGTGGCTTCGAGACCCCCTACAAGGACTTCTGCTTCTATTTAGGTTGTGCCTGATGGTGGGTTGGAGGCTATTGTCCCTTCTTCATCTCCTGCTATGGCTCCTTCAAACCATGATATGATTGCTTCACCGTCTTCTCATGTTGTTTCTCCAGCTCTGTCCTCTTCACTTGAGGGTTCTGTAGTTGCGGCATCAGTTGAGGACTCCCTCCTCGCACCTTGCTCCAAGGATTTTGACTTAGAGTTTTCTTGGATGGTGGTTCAACGTAGGAAGAAAGGGCTGCCCAAATCTGTGGTTGTCCAATGCCCTAGGGCCAAGGCAATACAATTTGCTATCCCTTGTTCTAGTCTTTCAGCATGTTGTTGTTGTGTTGTTAAAGCATTGTTCTTGGCCTATTTGGGGACCTATTTTTATGTCTTTTTCCCTTCCTTTTGGGCTGGTTTGTAAAGGGTTCTAGAACCTCTTTTCCAACTGACTTAATCAAAAACTATATTAATCAATTATAATTCAAATTTAATGTAGGTAATTGTATGCATTATGAAATTCCATGGTCAAAGTACTCATCCTATATCTGTTAGTCGTCCAATGCATGTTTATGAGGTGACATTGAGTGGAAAAGTATGTAATTTGTAACAAGATAGTAAATATAGTACATGTAATTTTTTTGTCATATATCAAAGGTAATCTTATTTAATGACAATTTGATGATGAATAGGTGGATGCTAAACCTCCAACATTGGCAGGAGTTGGTAGGGTGGGTCATAGGTCTAGTTTCATAGAGGTAATTTTTCAATCTTAAGTCATTATGCATTTAAATAATGTTATGTAGATTTTGGTCAAATAACATTTTATATTATTAATTGATGACAACAATTCAAACTCCTCCTGATATTCACGACACTACGGATGCGAGCATTGCTACAACTGTTTTGTCTACAATGCCTTTGACATAAGTATGAACCAATAATATGTAAATGTCATTATATATTTCTTGTTTTATCTCAAATTTTTTAATGTACATAAATGATATTCATCTTTAGTATAAATTATTTCTTCATTCTTCTCATAGGATGTCCCAACTCCAACCCATCCATCGACAGATGAAGAAAGGAAACAAATGTTTGAGAGTGATTATCAGTTTGTGGTAAGTGATTGATTACTTATGACATGTATATTTAATATTTTCTATATTAATGTGGATATTGTTTAATTGTATTAACAGGTGGAGGTTCAAAAATCTTATGAGAGGAGGTCCATTCAGCAGTTGAGAGAGCACGAGTCATCGATTGCATCTCCAATGCCTTCATAGAAAAACAAGGGCTATTGACTATTTGATAGCACACCATAAGACTTTTGATATTGGGACAATTTTTTGTATGCCTATATGGCTTTGTAAACATACATTTCTATTTTACCAATGTATATTGATGTACATGCCTATATGGTTTTGTTTGTACATGCCTATATGACATTATGTATAAACTATCTAGCATTTTTATGACATTATGTATATGAGATTTTACATTAAATATGATGATAAATTATATGGTTACAGGATCAATAATGTATCATGCTTAAAATTTGTGATATTGTGTACTTGTTCTTCAACATTTCCATACAATGTCTCACATGAATTAAGAAAAAGATTATTGGGAAGCATTTACAACATTTTATAGTTCTAGAAAACAAACTAATTCTTGAAGCATAAATATCAATTAATGTGACATGATTGAAATTGTATGACAAGATCCCTTAATTGTATCATAAATGTGACATTTTGTTCATATCTTGCAATCATGGCATTCCATGAGACTAGATTTCTTTGAGCCATTATGTCAAATAGTTCACGTGCCTTATTTATGCTTCCACATCTTCCATACATGTATCCAAGGGTAGTTGCAACTACAACATCTAAAAAAATTCCATGGATATCCTTTATGCTTTGATGGATGTCCATACTTTGTTCCAAAGATCTCATTTTAGCACATACAAGGAGGATGCTGGCAAAGCTTGAGGAATTTGGCTTTACACCCACTAATTGCATTTTCCTGAAAGGTTCTAAATCCTTTTCAACAAATCTATTTTGTGCATATCTTGCAATCATTGCATTCCATGAGATGGCATCTCTTTGAGGTGTTCCATCAAACAATTCATGTGCCTTGTCTATGCTTCCACATTTTGCATACATGGCTCTTAGGGCAGTTGTAACTACAACATCTGTAAAAATTCCCATATCCTTTATGCTTTCATGGATGTCCATAACCTGTTCCAAAGATGCCATTTTGGCACAAGCAGGGAGGATGCTGGCAAAGGTTGTGGAATTTGGATTTACACCAGCCAATTGCATTTGCTTGAAAGTTTCTAAAGCCTTTTCAATACAATATAGACATTCAAGAAAATAGAGAGAACTCTACACTTGGAACCTTTTTCTTGATGTTACAACAAATACAAGCATAGAGAAGAAATTCCAATAGGAAGAATTGATAACCTAAAATTATTTATTGATCAAATAACATAGAACTATCTATAGGAATCTAGCCAAAGACCAACCAACCACTATCCTTTTCAATAGAAAAAATACCATATAACATTCTATCATGTATTATATAGTATAAGGAAGTGGTTCTTCACTTGCTTCAATTGAATTTACACTCTACCTTTCTTACTTTACTGCTATTTCAATCATTGAAGACTTACTAGTGTTTAAGAAGACACAATCTAGGTAGAGATGGCCTCAATCCCTATGTAGAAAGGATAAAATCTTACATAACCCTTTAAATTAGTAGTTTTATATCATTTTCCAAGCCTTCAAGTTGTCTATCTTTTGTCTCAAGATATCAAATTTTTCCTAGGTAACTTGTAGCAAAAACCCTTGTCTAAAATTCAATTTCTTTCCCTAGATGAAAATATGTTGCCAAAATGAGATTTATCCCATAAAAATCACTATATAAACCAACACAATGTATGAAATAGTCTTTAATGTATTACCCAACCTTCCAATGTATAGCACTGTTATACACATGAGTTCAAAGTAGATCCAAAATAGAAAATTTCTAATGAAGAATATATTTTTGACACATCCCTAAATAAAATTCCACAATCCAATTTATAACTAGCTTAATATATGTGCTATAAATAAGTAATAATGAGTTCCCAATACATACTGAAAAGACCTCATTTCATAAAAATTTTAATGTGTTATGTGATGGAAAACAATTTTATACATGGTAGCCTAAGATATAGTAAATAAGACAAGAAAAATAGCTTTTATATGGCACCTAGTATGTGATGTGGTGATTGCCATAAAAAACAAAGTCTTCATCCTTCATGTGGCACCTACCTTTCATGGAAATAAAACTAAAATATTTACATTAAAATGTGGCAATCTTCCTTTACATGTTTCTTCATGAAGTATAAGAGAATACGACAAAAATTATGAGTGGCACCTAGCATTTGGAAATAAAACAAAGACCTTAGGTATGGCACCTCCCTTCACAAAAGACAAAATCATACATACTTATTTCCCCCCTTCTCTTTACATGAATATTCATGAAATTTATGAAATGAAACAAGAAGTTATAAGTGTACCTTGTCTAAAACTCTATTTTAAAGCTCCATTTCTATCTTTTATGTGAGGTGTTTACCACAAGTGAGTCCCCACTTTCACCTTATCACACATTTTACATGTTTGACATGATTTTCTTATCCTCATTTCAACTTCTATATGGGTTATAGAAAGAGCATAATGACCAAGAGAGGAAGTGAGAGAGACATAGGAAGAGAGATACGTTTGGCATGCTTTGCTTATCCTTATTTCACGTTCTACATGTTTAACATGATTTACTTATCCTCATTTCATGTTCTACATGTTTGACATTATTTTCTTATCCTTATTTCACCTTATATACATATATAGCATATCCTCATTTCACCTTTTATATGTCTGACATCATTTTCTTACCTTCATCTCACCTTAGATATATGTTTGACATTATATGTTTAGTTAGGGTGAGACTTAGAGAGGGACCAAGAGGGAGATGATGTGTTTGACATTATATCCTCATTTCACCTTCTATATGTTTGAGATGATATTTTTGATAGTGCCAACATGTTGGGGTGGGCGCTTGAATTCTAGGGGAGATGTCCTTTTGGTGACTTAGCCTCCTGGTAGTTCTTGGCTACATCAGATGGAGATAGTCTCTTAAGAGCCCTAAGACAAAATTAGTGCCAGACTTTGGACTAATTTTTCTCTCAAACCATGGCACCTATGAATGTCTTCTTTGCATGTATAGGTGAATGTCAGGTCTACCTACAAATACCTACTTTGTTTTTCTTAAAATCAATTCCATTTTCCTATGGTGGCAAGGAACACAGTGTTCCAAAATGCTTCAGTTTCATGCAATGGCAAGGTGCTAGGAGCCATAATTTTGCATTCCGTACCTCATGGGACTAAACTAACTATGCCAACACATCGGGGTGGGTGGATGAATTCTAGGGAGGTCTCATTTCATATCCAAAGTGTCTCAATCATTCTGGAAGTTACAACCTACTGACAAAGTCTCTTAAGAGCCCTAAGAGCCAAAAATTACCAATCTTTGACGACGTAGTTCTTGGAGTCCATGACACTTGGAAATATTTTCTTTGGACCTAAATATACACTAGGGGTCTATCCACAATAACCTCTCTTGGTTTTTGTCAACTCCAAACCATTTGATCGTGACGACAATGAATGCATTCTTGCAAAATGAGTTAGTGGCATTCAACATAACCTTGCAAGGAGCCATATTTTTTTTTGCACCTCATGGGGCCAAACCAACTATGCCAACACATCAAGGTGGATGGTTGAATGCTAGGGAAGGTCTCTTTTTGTACCCGAAGTGTCCCAATCATTCTAGACTATAGCCTATCAGCAAAGTCTCTTAAGAGCGATGAGAGCCAAAAACTACCAATCTTTGATAGTGTAGTTCTTGGAGTCCATGACACCTAGGAATGTTCCGTTTGGACCTGTAGTTGCATGAGGGGTCCATCCACAATAACCTATCTCATTTTTTGTCAACTCCAAACCATTTGACTATGAGGACAATGAATACATTCTTGCAAAATGTGTTAGTGGTATTCAACATAACCTTGCAAGGAGCCATAATTTTGCATTGTGCACCTCGTGGGGCCAAACTAACTACACCAACATGTTGGGGTGGTTGGGTGAATGCTAGGAAAGGTCTCATTTCAAAACCTAAGTGTCCTAATCATTCTAGACTACAGCCTATTGACAAAGTCTATTAAGAGCCCTAAGAGCCAAAAACTATCAATCTTTGATGACGCAGTTCTCAGAGTTTGTGACACCTAGGAATGTTCTATTTGGACCTACAACTATATGAGGGGTCCATCCATAATAAACTCTCTCAGTTTATGTCAACTCCAAACCATTTGACCGCGATGACAATAAATGTATTCTTGCAAAATGTGTCAGTGGCATTCGACATAACCTTGCAAGGAGCCATATTTTTTGTTATGCACCTCATGGGGCTGAACTGACTATGCCAACACATTGGGGTGGGTGGGTGAATGCTAGGGGAAGTCTTGTTTTGTACCCCAAGCACCTCAATTTCTCTAGACTATAGGCTTTTGGTAAAGTCACTTTGTCGGAAGCCTCTAGTCTAGAATGATTGGAGCTGACTTTGCCGGAAGCCTGTAGTCTGGAACGATTGAGGCACTTGGAGTATGAAATTAGACCTACAAAATTAGACCTCCCCTAGCATTTACCCACCCACTTTAACATGTTGGCATAGTAAGTTCAGCCCCACGAGGTGTAGAACAAAAAATATGGCTCCTTACAACATTCAGCATAACCTTGCAAGGAACCATATTTTTGTTTTGCACCTTGTGGGGCTAAATCGATTGCGCCGACATGTTGGGGTGGGTGGGGGAATGCTAGGGGAGGTCTCATTTTGTACCCCAAGTTCCCAAATTGTTTCAGACTATAGGCTTCTAACAAAGTCACTTTGTCAGAAGCCTATAGTCTGAAATGATTGGGGCACTTGGGGTACGAAACAAGACCTCCCCTAAAATTCACCCACCTACCCTGATGTGTTGGTGTAGTCAATTTGGCCCCATGATGTGTAGAACAAAAAATATGGCTCCTTGCAAGGTTATGTTGAATGCCACTGACATATGTTGCAGGAATGCATTGATTGATGTCGTCGTCAAACGGTTTGGATTTGACAAAAACTGAGAGAGGTTATTGTGGATGGACCCCTTGTGTAGCTATAGGTCTAAACAAAACATTCCCAAGTGTCATGGACTTCAAGAACTGGGCCATCAAAGATTGGTAGTTTTTGGCTCTTAGGGATCTTAAGAGACTTTGCCGATAGGCTATAGTTTGGAATGATTGGGACACTTGGGGTATGAAACAAGACCTCCCCTAGCATTCACCCACCTAACCCGATGTGTTTGTATAGTTGGTTCAGCCTCACAAGGTGCAAAACAAAAAAATGGCTCATTTACCATCTTTTAGACTATATGCCACTGTCCTATATTTCCCAAAAGGTTCTAATTCATTTCCAATTGCATACATTTATTCTCCATGTGTACACAAGTTCTCAAACATTGTAAACCACTGCAACTATCACATGTTCTATCAAAACATGATTTCTTATAAAACATTTATCCATCTACTCTTTCACAAAAATGCTTGAAATGAAATCTCTTATAGATTTAGGTGGAGCTTCTATTATACACTCCTACAAAATATTGTTAGTATGCAAAGAAACACATATTTATCGATAGACATCATAATGTATAGAAAATTCCATGTGAACTCTACAACAATAGGTTGTGCATGTGATTTATTTTGACATAAAAAGGTTTTTCCATTTCAAAATATCTTTGACTAATTTGAATTTGAGGATAACTCTCTACAAATTTGGAGAAAAATTGTGTTTGAGTCATATCTAAAAAATGCTTTGGATGGGGCTCACAGTTTTGACAACCAATTCTCCTTTTTACAAAATCTTTCGAGGCACCTATATTGAAATTGTTATTGAGCATAGATAGGATTGTCATTGAGAATAGATAGGAACCTCGAGATTGATATCTCTCAGCATCTTTTAGATATATGTATTTAAGATATCTATGCTAGTAGCATCCACAATGCGACATGTGTAAAATGTTAATTTAGCATATTTTTCTTGTGTTTCTATAAACTATTATTATCCTTTGCAAATAAAGAAGCCTATCATATTCATTGAAATGTATAATATAAATCACAATTATAAAACATTATTGAAGCATTTCATATTCTTTCAAATGTAAAATATGTACAACATATTAAAAGATAATTAATGTGACATTTCATATTTATCCAAAAATAAAATGTACATGGTATTAAAGGAGTAATAATAGTTTAATAGAATAATTACATTTGAATATGTATGAGTTGCATTAAATTATTGTATTTCCAAAGATTTGAGTCTCTCTTTTCCTTAGTTTCCTTTTGGAGAGTTGTTTCCCTATTTTCATTTTTTCATAATGGTCATATGAAAATGGTGGCAAACCTCTTAGACCATCTAAGGACTTAACATGTGATATAGCCACAAATGTTAACCCTTCTCTTTCTCTTTCTCCTATATCAATTTTTTCTTTGGAAAGAGTCAATCCTCATGATTTGTGGATTGTTATTGCCCAAGCTAATCATAAGTGTAGTTGACAGGTGCATCCCCTTTGTATTGGTGAAATTGAAATTATATTTGGAGATGCATCTTCAAATGGAATTCTAGAGTAATTGTCAAATTCATTTGTGGAACATGATCTATTGTGATAGAATTCATCCCTTTAGAATTAACCTCAGCAATAACATGAGATAGACAATGTCTTTGAATTAATTCATGGTTACATTCTTGTAGTTGTTATCTTTATGTCTCAATGAATTGATCTAAACACATATCTCTTTGCAATAATAGTCATAATGTATATTGCTCCTCTTGATATGTTCATGTACATGATGTGTAATTATGTCATCTGCATGTTGTCTCATGTCTGCTTTGATCTTTTCAACTATCACATCTGCCCTATGTTTAACATGTCTTTCTCTATCATTTTCATTTCAACAATTTCTTACTTCCTATCATTTGTTCACATCATTGTCTCATATAATTTCAGGCATATTCTTTTTGATGTTCTCTTTGTTGCTCTTCATTTTTAAAATCTAACCTTAGGTGAGACATACCTAAAAAATTATAAGAAAATATATCGATCAATTTATAATACATTTTAATAATACTTCATGAAAAATTAAATGTATAAATATTTCAAAATTAATTTTGCATAATAATGATGAATACTTAACTATTAAATGATAGAATATATATGCTAAAATATTTATAGTTGAATGGATTGACTATATATTTCCAAAATATTCACCTTCTCTATAGTTAATCAAGCCATCAATTTACCTAAAATGATTCTATAAAGTATTATTTCCCTTATAATTTTCAACAATACCCTTTAGAATTTCTTCTTCCTAATATATTAGAAAAAAGTAAATGATCCCACTCCTTACACATTTATCTTTCCTAGACCATATTTTTTGCCATTCTCTTTTAAGTTTCTCTTTTAATATTCTTAGAAAGGTAATGAAGTCATCCAAGAATGTATGGAAAAGAGATTTTGTTCATCTAAATCTAAATATTTCCATGAAATAAGGCCATACATGCATGACTTTATCCCTCCACTCATAATTTGGAGAAAGATGTGTTGCATGAAGTTTGTCATTGATGTCAAAGGTTGAATTGTCATTGATGAGCTTCAGGATGTTGCTTCATAGTTATGGTGTTCATAGCATGTTCATGCTTCATAGAGCAGGATCAAAGGATTATAGGATCATCAAAGGATCATAGGACCAAAGGATGTGTTTGTTACTTATGTCTATGTGTTGAGATGCTTGTACAAAATACAGAGAAGTGCAGTGCCTTTTAGAAGGAGAATGATCACAAAGATCAAGATATCAAAGAGCTTTGTTCATACTTAAGTTGGTGTTCATGAGTGTTGTTTTGGTTCATGCTTGAAGCTGTGGTGCTCTTTCATGTCTAAGTTTGATCAAGGGATCATTGCATTGAAACAGGAGGAAGACCTTGTTTGTTTGTGTCTGGTGTAAAGTGCACATTATAAGTTATTTGAGCCCTGTTAAGTTAGTGTCTATAGACACTTTGTACCCTATACATCATCCAAGTTTTCTTGAACAAACCCTAAGTATCTTGCCTTAATTCTTACTATCCCTGAAGTCACTGACAAACCTACAGAGCCCTCATAATATTCTTTTTATGAGGTTAGTTTGTTTAATGCATCAAATCTCCTGATTAGGGTTTGTACTTTTCATTGTTTAGGGATATAAACCCTAATAAACCCTCAAGTTAAACAAGGCACAAACCACATAATGCCCGTCACCTAACTATGCCACTTTTTGTTATATTTTTATGTTGACCTTCCATAGAAGGTCACGATCACTTAAGTGACCTGCTCGAGCGGGATTAAGTCGTTTGAGCACCGGCCCTCTCACCTAATGACACCGGCTCCTCCGGTCATCTTTATGAAGGTCGGGCGACAGTTTAAAATCAATGATTGTTATTTAGTCTTCAAAGGCGCCAAAAGCGTTATCAACGGTAGTCATTTAAAGAAGATTCAAATATGAAACGGCTCCTCTACTTTATTAACTTTGACGGGCAGTTTCGATAACCATATGTTAACTACTTTATTCTGTTGTGTAAACGACTTAGAGGGCCAGAGTTTTTTGTTTTAAGGGTTGTATGATGTTTTGGATGGTTCTTGTTAGTGACCCGTGAAGGTGACTGTCAGATCTTGAGAAGACATTCGTGATATCTATGTTTTGACCATGCAGAATGTGTGCAGAGGGTTAAGACTTTGAAAGGGATACTTTGTAAATGGGCACATTGTTATAGCTTTTGTATGCATATATGCTTTGTGTTCTGTCTGCAGATGAGTATATAGGTTTTTAGTATGCTATGATTGCAGTTTTGTGTTGTGAGCACAGTTTATGTTTAAGTTATGCATGCAGAATCAGAAATCAGTGCAGAGATAGAAGGTCTTTGAAATTTTTTGTTTTGTTGAGTGTATTTGAGGTGATAAGGGTGTATCAGGAAGATGATTTACAAAAATTGATAAGGACAATGTTGTGTAGAGAAACAAAGAGATCCTCTATATTTTTCTTTTCGTTCAAACCTATGATGTAATGTACCTTGTCAGTGAGACAACTTTTTGTCAGTGAGACAACCTTTTGTCAGTGAGACATCTTTTTGTGAGTGAGACATCTTATATGTCAGTGAGACATCTTATATGTCAGTGAGACAACCTTTTTGTCAGTGAGACAACATATTTGTCAGTGAGACTGATTTGCCAGTGAGGCATATAATGTATCCAGTGAGGATTGGCCATTCAGGCCCAATAAAATCTATGTTTATAGTGGTTTTTCACCCTTTTAGGGTTTTCCACTCAAATACTTGTGTCAACTCTCTTCTTGATGTTGTGTCATATGTTGTTTGACTAGATCTTATTTGTTCATGATGTCATGTTCAATTATACTTGTTATGATAATGCATTCAACAATCAATGCCTCTATGGTTGAAGTGTCTTAGATATCTCTGTATTATCTCCAACAAGATGATGGTGAAGTTCTTTCTCTCACAAAATAACTCTTAATATTTTTGCATTCTATAAACCATTAACCCATAAATCTAGGGTATTGGTAGGCAAATTGACACCTAAAAATCTATTCCTTGTTATTTTTAACCAGCAGTAACGCATTCTCCTATTTTAATTCCTTCTATGAATTATAAAACATGTATGTGTGTGTCCACTACTTTATATGCATATTTTAGATCTTTAGAAAGCTATCAAAAAGTTGTGTATTATTAAAACCAACTATTACTTTATATTTAAAAAATATATTTTACCAACTTTATTTAATAAAAAATAATTTAAAACAAAAAATTTAAACATTATTTAAAAAAATTTGAGAACTAAAAATATTAATATTTTATTACTATAAACTAACCACTACTTTACCTTTATTAAAATATAAATTATTAAACCATCTCATTTGAGGCCAAGTGTTGTAAAAAAAAATAGAATTAAACAGGGAGCTGTTGAATGCTGGCTTGGTTTCCTGAGTGCTGGGCAATTGTTGATTATGGCTATGCCATGTATCCTTAACTAACAGTCTGTCTTTAATTAGCTATAAGTTATATATATTGATTGGCATTTTCAGTTTAATGTTGGCTTATTCTTCGTCTGTCATACAGTGGCATATTACTGAGTTTAACTATTGAGTTTGACTACAGAAGTTTCATGGTTGGTGTGGTACTTTTGCTCAGGTTGTAACATATTACTTATTATACAAACATAAGTATAACAGTTCCCCCAAGTTTTGTACTTACTGGTTATGAAAGATTCCTGGTTTGTGCTTTTGCTATGATTTTTACAGCTATTAACACAGTACTTAGTTTGACATACACATGTTTAACAGTTCAAAAGGTCAAAATATGACAAAATGTCTCAATAATGACTATTTGAAAACGAGATACGATACTTGTGACTTGTGATTGTGGACGGTGAATAAAATCATGCTCTACATTGGATTTCCTCTACGAACTGTCTTGGAATAAATATCTTCCGGTGATTATGTATTGTGTGGGAATTGTTTGTACGACTAAAAATATCTCCATATCTAATTGGAATTTTGAGAGCCCACAAGACACATACAATCTGGAAACAACGATAAGACTGTGTGATTGGTATGCATAGATTGTAACTTGTGAGGTTAGACTTGCTTACCGCTCAAAATGACTGGTCCTATGTACTAGTTTCACTCTTTGATAGCTTATGGTGGATACCTTGCTAAGCATAGTAGAATGGGGATTTGAACACTAAGCTTCTTCTGTTCTTCTTCTAAACTAATATTTTTGTTAGATTTTATCAAAACATATTTTAGATAGGTTGAAAGGTTTGTTGTTGTGGTTATAAAGTATTAAGTTTAAATTTAAATTGTAATATTAAACACTAATTTTTAAAATATTTTAAAAAATTATATTATTTTTAACTATTTGGAGTGTTTATATGCTAATTTTTAAAATATTTTTAAAAATTATTTTATTTTTAACTATTTGGAGTGTTTATATGAAATGTTACTTTGTTGATACATGGCTATTGGAACATCAACAATCCCTTTTCAAAGACAAACAATTGTATGATTTGGATAAATCACAATGTAATCATTTCATTTTTTAGAATGTTTGAAGAAAAGGATATAGGTAATGAACATGAAGTTATTTATACAATTTATGTATTATGTAAAATGTTTTTGAAGATATCTTATTTATATTTTGTATCAATGTTTTCATCACACTCTATAATCTATTATAGAGACAATAAAAAATAGTAAGAGTCTAATTAAAAATAACTCAACAAACAATGTTTTGATAGAATAAGGATAACTAAAACCAAGAAAAAAGATAACAAAAATTATATTATAATAATTAGTATGTAAGATTAGATATAATACATAATAAGAAAATATTTTAAAATAAAATGAACTTGTAATGAGTATATATACAAGTTAAAAGTTAAATCTCAAAGAAGAGGTGGAAGGGTTCCAAGAAAGATTGTAAAAATAAATAAAACATCATGATTTATATAAATATAGGTAAAGTGTAATATGTAGTAATAAAATAAAAATACTAATGATTTATAAGAGAATGATTGAAATATAAGAGATAGTATATAATATTGTTTATTTTGAGAACTGGTTATGAAGGTACAAATGGATTTAAGCTATAAGGACATGAATTAGATACATCTTACATAAGTTATTTACTGGCAATGTATTCACTTAGGTACAACATTTGAAATATATGTTTTATGTAAGATAACTTGTATATATTACAAAAGTGCCTACTTCTTAGCTTAAGCCCAATTATATTTTCCTTTATGGAAGAGCCCAACCATGACATGTGGGTGACCTTTAACATTGATGGGAAGGTTATGGGGGTTATAAATTTGTATGCCCCTAAAGATGGTCCTAATAGAACAACATTATGGAGTTGGCTAGCTAACAATTTACTATTTTCTAATTGGTAACTTTTGTAGTGATTCTAATATGGTGGAGTCCATTGAGGATAAATTTGGAATGCTATTGTTGAGATAGTGCATTGTAGAAAGAGAAGCTTGGTTTTATTTTAAAATCCATTGGGGATTACTAGACCCATATTTTTGGTAGCAACATGCCAAATCAAATCCTTGGTTTACATGGTCCAATTTGTGAGTTGATAAGGACAAAGTGGACAAATGACTCAATTATATTATTCTTTTTGAGAAACACATGTTCCATCTCAACACCCACAACGAGAGAGTTGTGAAAGTGCATTTTGAAATCATTCCCTTTGAGCATAGTCCCATCACTTTTAAGGTGGAATGGGATTTCACCCTAATGAAAATTCTGTGGACATAGTTTTTCTTGAACATGTTGCTCTTGAGTCACCAAAGCAATGTCCACCTCATTTTCATGGTTTAGAACTTGGAACCACATATGCTTTATGTTGCAAGCTAGATTGATTGGTGGAATTTTGTAATTGTTTGTACTAGCACCTTCCTACATAGGTTTGGAAAGGAAGTTTCCCATGTCCACAAGCAAGTTAATGCCACTATTGGTAAAGCATTTGTTGATGTTTCTTGTATTATTGGAGTTAATCCTTTTAATATTCACTTGCAAAATAGGGTTGTTGGCCTTCATAATAATATTGAGATTGCTAACACTTATCATTCTAAAGGGCTTCAGATTTTAGCTCACCTCTTTTTGCTTTTGGTGGGAGATGAAGTCTCAAAAGGTTTCTTAGAATCTCTACATGTCAAACAAGCTTGTCTTCATATTAGAGTCATTAAGACTATTGTCCAGAGGATTTATGCACTCCTTGAGATATCTCATGCCTTCCTAGAACATTATAGACCATATTTTCAACCTCAAGATAATTCACATGAGCATCATCATATACTTCATAATGTGTGGAGGTGACGTCATTGCAGCTTAGTGCAATTTATAGTAAGGTATCCAATGCACAACTCACTTTAGAGAAGCTACATAAAGTGATAATGAATATAGCTAATAAGAATTTACACTAGACCTAGGTGGCTTCCCATGTGAGTTTTACAAGGCCACATGGCACTTCATAGGACTTGACCTACTTTAGGTTTATAAGGAAGCAATAAGAGACCATTCTTTTGGGTTTTGATCAATCATGGCAATATCAAGTTAATTCCTAAGTCTATGGATCTAGAGATTATCACTAGTTGGTGGATTATTACTCCATTGAATGTTTCATATAACATTCTCTCCAAAGCCCCAGCTTCGTGTTGGTTAACAGATTTGTCACTTAACTCTATAACTTATTACCCACAAAAATGACAATCTAACCAACAATTGAGTCAATTGCAATGATCTTTGCAATAACTCTACTTATTTTACAAGGCGCAACTACCTTCGAATGATGTGCAATGAATGAAAACACGATATGCTTTCAACCTAAAAGCAAAAAAGGAAAAACTAACAACTGTGCACAACCATGACATAGATGTGATTGATTAACTTAGAATGAAGAAGATGCAAATAAATGACACAAAGTTCATCTATTCCACACCCCATGAATGATAATCAAGAAAGAATGAACAACAAACCCTTTCAATAGATGAGTTAATTTGAATTCACAGATTCAGAAATAACACCTACACAATCTGATATAACAGGTAATACATTGAAGAGTGGTCACAAAGACACAAAGGACATTTGCAATCAAAAGAAAACATTAATAAATTCACATATTTAAAACATCTTCCTTATTTCTTCAATACAAAATATAAGTTCAGAGACTCCACATCCCTGTACAACAAAACTATGCTTGAAAAGAAAATTAAACTACCCCTCCTTCCCCTATTCTGAACAACAGGAAAAATACTTATTCACTATTGAAAAAATCAAATTTATAACTTCCCTCTCCCTTTGTAACCACTTCTTCAAAATAAGTTACAATGAAACTCATCTTTTCCGTAACAATTTCTTGGGAATCTAATTTTATTGCCTTCCTCTTTGTTGCCCATTAAAATCCCTTTAGTTTTTCCCCTTTCATTACATGTCAATAGTTACTAATGTATCCTTAAGTTACAAGAGAGGAACAATAAAATAAATTAATTCAAGAGGTCTTCATTTCCATTTTTTTAAACTAGGAAGGAACCCTGCTGTAATGGTGCAGTATTTCCAACTTTATTTTCTCCCTCTTCCCTCCCTCAAAGATTAGTTGGTCCTCCTGAGATTCCACACTTTCCTTTGAATAATAGCCTTCAAAATAATGATCAATAATATAGATGGATTATGACATGCATATGAAAGCAAGTCCATTAATGGTTCAAAATATAAGTTGCCTGTAGTTATGAAAGGACCCGCAACAATCAACATTGAAATTACTTTTCGAGTTCTAGGTAAAGAACTAATTTTTGAGTTTCAATCCACTGCTAGATGTTTTGCTGAAGGTGCATCTAAATCAACTAGATGAAGAGGGTAAGAAATAGGAAATGAATCAAAAACCTTTGACGCAACCAAACGGTGTCTACTTGGATTATTTCCTTCGACGCCAATCACCTGACCAGGAAAGAAAGAAGATCTATTCAACTTGTGGAGGTCAAGTCTTAGAGAACTCAACACTACCTTCAAGCATAGTAGATTTTTCATCCAGGTGGCCTTCACCATCTCGACAAATTAGCCCCACCGTAGACACACTTTCCTATGATGCAAGAGCAACATGGTTGGAAACATGGCAAGCCTCCTTGGCAACTAATGCAGTGGCAAACATTTTGATTCTCTTCTCCAAAGACTCAAACTTCTCTTCAATGTTGTCATACATGTAACGATGTCTTGGGGTGGGCCATGAGCCTAACATTTGTAGAGAGCACCTTTGTACTGGTGGCATCCTTTTGATCACATCATCTTCAGATTGTGGCTTAGCTATTTTGTCATCTGTATCATCATCAGAAATGTCATTATTGAATACAAACTGCACCACATACTTATTTGATCCATTCCCAAAAGGAGTAATTAGACTTGGACCACTCTTGAATCTTGACCCGTGTTTCCCAGAAAGTTTTCCATCTGCACCAGGATTTCTAGCAACTGCCAATGAAGAAAACAAATCTGGGGTACCATGTGCAGTTAACCTTATAGTTTGTTTAACTAGGGTATTTTGTGTATCATCATCATTACTTTCATGCCCATTTTCTAGTAACATATTGATGTCATTACTGGAATAGAAGTGCAAATCTGAGTCATGCTTTTGAAAGATTATTTCTGCTCATTTTGTAAGTACTGACAGAAACCATCTAAATGAGAGCTCTATACCTTTCATTCATCAAGTTGCCTCTCATTTGACCTATAAATTTTCTAATCTTCCAAACTAGGCAATCAATTGATGCATTATATTTTGCTCGACCTGTTGTCACCTGAAAATTTGCTTTAGCTATTTGCTTTGGCACATATACCTTTACTACCACTCCCATTGAAAACATATTCACACCAAAAGCACTCTTTACCTTCACATTTACTTTCAGCTATGTTCATCCCAATTCCTTGATAGTTGGAAAAACTTGGAAAGGAAGGCTAACTCCTTCTTGATGAAGGGGGGTAAATCAATAAACACACAACAAAAGAAATTGCACATAGAAAATAGAACTTTATTTATTGATTTGGACAAATTATTACATTACAGAAGCTCAAATACAATCAGAGGAATCAACCCTCCATAGGCTGCAACACATTACAGCTTCCTCTCACAAGACTCTGGAATCATCTGCCATCTGCAACCCCAAATCTACTAGGATTTCTATTTTCCTGACTCTACACTTTCCCGCTTAACTTTTCTAATGCCCAGGGTTCCCAAAAATGGTTATTAATAGCCTTTTTGGTGGCCAACAACCTAATTTCAAAATTTGCATCTCCCTCCAAAAATAGGTCAACTTCCGGGAGCCATAACTTTTGATCCGGGTGTCCGATTGACGAACTGTTTTATGTGTCAGAAAGCTCGCGGAGTGCTCTATGCGTTAAGAACCCACTCTGCCAGTTTTGACCATTTTTGGGCCTGTACGAGGCTGTTTAGTGCCTCAAACCTAAGTTTGAATAATTTTCAGGTGTTTTTCAGAAAATAGAAACTTTAATATCTTTCAGCTTGCAAATGATCTTTCTGTGATTCCTTCGCCAAAGATCTTATTTTTATGTTATGAAGCTTCCTGTAGATTTTCACTTCCATCCGGGCCCAAATGCAAACTTTCTAAAAATAGTAGGTTGTTATTTTTAGCAGTTTGGAAAAACTAAAAGTTCTACATCATTATTCAAGCGATTATGGAACTAGAACCACAAATTTTGAAAAAAAATGGAAAGAACATCAACAATTTTGAAACACATCTTTTTTTTGGGTGATGCAAGATTGTCCTTACACCACTGGATGCTCCTGCATCAGACACCCAAGGTAATTTGAGAAGTGACCCTGTCACGTCTCAAGTGTTTGTGTGAGGAAAACCCAAATGGTCAACCTCTGCCTTAGACAACCAAGAAGAATCTTCAATAGGCCTTCCTTTCCATTTCACTAGCTATTCTTCATACTACCTGTTTCAGGTACTTCTTCCCACACGGCTATCCAAGATCTCTTCTATCTCCTCTATTGAAGTAGATGCCGGAATACTCCACTGTTCTTCTGTTGGTCCATCCTCTGTTCCACCTTCATGATATTCTGATAAATCAGTAATGTTGAAAACAGGGGAAATATTGATCCCACTCAGCAGCTCTACCTCATATGCATTTCCTGAATCATGTTTCTTCAAAATTCTGCATGGTTCAAATTTCTTCATTTTTAGCTTATTGTATGTTCCAATTGGGAACCTTTCTTTTCTTAAGTGAACCATGACTTCATCTCCCACCTGTAACTCCTTATATCTCCTCTTTTGATCTGCCTTAGACTTGTACTGAATATTCATCTTATTAATGTGCTTGTTCACCTCTTCATGCAAATTCTTCATGTGTTCTGCAAAGTCTTCATCCTCAGCACTTATCTTTTCTCCTTTGTCTAGATTCCTTAATTCTGAAGCATTTCTTGGACTATTCCCATATACAATATGGAATGGTGATTTACTAGTACTCCTATTGACAGAATTGTTGTAAGCAAATTGTGCTTGTGGTAAATCAAATCCCATCCCTTGGGCTTATCTCCTACTAAGCATCATAGCAGGTTACCCAAACTCCTATTCAACACTTCAGTCTGTCCATCAATCTGTGGATGGTGTGTAGAACTGAACTTTAAATCTATCTTCAACTTCTTCCACAATGTCCTCCAGAAATAACCAACAAACTTGGTATCTCGATCTGAAACTATGCTCTTTGGTAGACTGTGTAATCTCACCACCTTTCTGAAAAATAACTCTGTAATATGAACCGCATCATTAGTCTTCTTGCAAGGAATAAAATGTGCCATCTTCAAGAATCTGTTGACCACCACAAAAATGGAATCATGTCCTCTCTATGTCCTTGGTAAACCAAGAACAAAATCCATACTGATATCATCCCATGGTGTCTTTGGTATAGGTAATGGGTGATATAGCCCTGTATTCTGACTTGTTCCTTTTGCCATCTGACACACTCTACAACTCTGCACAAATTTCCTCACATCATGCTGCAACTGTGGCCAATAATAATTTTCACCAACAATAGCAATGGTCTTATCTTGACCAAAGTGTCCAGCTAATCCTCCACTATGCTTCTCCTTAATCAGGTTCTCTCTCACGGAACTCCTTGGAATGCACAACTGGCTTCCTCTAAACAACATGCCATATTGGATTATGAAATCCAACCATTTTGTCCTATCCAAAGTAACAGGTTCCAAACAAGCTTTCCAGGCCTCTGCAAAATC